>CAMZMU010000065.1:5309255-5564830 GCA_947311845.1 Poa pratensis
CGCATTTTGAGCGCGGATTCGATTGCGGAGTGATTTCTTCGGCTTTCCTGCGTTCTTGGCCTACAGCCTCATCACCTCCCGGCTAACGCCTTCGTTTCTCTATCGGCCTTTTCTCCTTTTGCGAGGGCTATCTCGGTGTCTGGCCGACCGTCGATATGTGGGCAAAGTATTTCAACCTCCGCAAACATACTATTCCAGGCACTAAGCCAAGCTGATGACTGCTTGCGTCCGTTAGCATCACGCCAAGGCAGGGATCCATCTTTCCCCGTATCACTGGCCTAGACACTGTCAGAAGTGGCAAAGGTCTTTCCTTTATTGAAGAGTGCAGAAGGCCATGATGCTCTAACTTGCCCGAATTCACGATCGAGCCACCCACGCCGAATTGAACTTTCGGATACAATCCGGCTGAGACTATTGTAGAACTTCAGACTGTACATGAACTCTGGAGGACTTTCTGAAGAAGGGCCTGGCCTCGGATGATCTGCTCCGGACCTTCATCGGTCGCCGGGTCTGCCCTCTTCAAAGACGTGAACACAAGATATGCCACATGGGTGGTGCTAGATCCTACCCGATCAGCAGGCATGACCTTAGCAAAGTCTCCATCAGGCGACGGGTAACGCCATTGCCGCCACCAAGATGTCGGATAAATGGCGGTGGGGCGTAAAGCCGTTTTTTCCGAGAGCGCCTTCCACCACAGGTTAGTTTACCAGTTTCCGAATCTAACCATATTTCATCAAAATGGCATCGGCCTAAACCGGATTTGCCATACTTTTCTGTAGCTGTTTGATCGCCAACTTACCGAAGATGGAGACCTCTCCACCAAAGAATGGGGACCGGATCTCAGCCCGCCGCGCGAGGACGAAGAAGATCCGGATACGGATGATTATCTGCCTATCCCGCGCGCCAAGCCAGTCCGCAAGGGTAAGCATCAACTATTCACAACACCTCCGACGAGGAAGATGATGATTGCAGGATTTTAGATCCCATCGACGCCATTCCGATTTCATGGTCACCACCTTGTGTTCCAGCCAAACAAGATGCTGAAGGGACATCTCGAAACGCACTGACGCGCCCGGATCTGATTCCCCTAAAGCCAAGAGAATAAAGAAGTCTGGCTCCAAGTTGAATCGCGTCAAGCCGATGCCTACCACCAAGGGGTAATACTGACTTAACTTCATTTGCTTTCTTCCTCTGTTAACCGAGTCATATCTATCCGAGTTAACTGTTTGCTTTGCTTTATGCAGTGATGTCCTCATCACCGCGCAGACTCATTCATCCATCTCTTCTCCCATTCCTCCACTGGATACGGTCATGGAAACCCAGTCTCCTGATCGAACTGCCACCTCACCAATGCGTGTCACAACTGCCAATACTCCTCAGCCGACTCCCATTTCAAAGCCGGTTATTGACTTGGAGAGTGAGGAAACCTCGGCTCCAATCCGAGACTCAAGTTGGCCACGCCCTCTCAAGAGCTGGAGAAGGAAAGGCCAAGACATCGGCTACGTCCTTGCCTAAGCCGGATCCTCGCCCTACTCCCGCAGCGCAAACCCTGCTGAACCAAGAACAGCAGAAGAAGAAAAAGCAGAAGCAGCAACAGCAACAGCAAGTTTCCGAGAAGCAGCACAAGGAGCCACATCCGAAGCAGACTCCGGTGCGTCACCGCAACCCAAGCCGACTCAAGGTGCCTCTGGCACAACTCCAACCACCTCGGATAAGCAGGTGGTTGCTAGCAAGAAGGTTTCTGCCGCCCCATCAGCGATTCGATTCGGCCAGTCCGTGTCGAATCCGCGCCCTCCGAGCAGCGATAAGCTCGAGTCCGCCAAGCAATTCATTGAAGCTTGGAATGATGCTGACTTGCCAAAGGCTTCTCTACTTCAGCGCCACATCCGGCTGGGCCTAGTCGGATGTTTCAATCATTACACTCTGTACAGACCTCGGTCACTGAAGCTAACCGGGTGTTCGAGGTAAATTTTTCCGAATCTTGCTTTTATTTCAACATGATCAAACAGTACTATACCCAGTCCCCGAGATTCGGGTCGAACGACTGATACTCCTCCGAGTAAGAAAGTCATTCGGCTTGAATCTCTAAAAAACTTCCAGTCCCCGAGTCTCTTTTTTTTTTTTTTTTTTTGACGCCATTTGCCTGTTTTCTTTCAGGAAACCATGACCGCTCGCGGCAAGCTCTTTAAGCAGCTCGCCCATCAGCACCAGAAGCTCCAAACTTCCTTCGATGGGCTCTGTCTTGAAATGGACAAGAAAGAAGAAGAGCACAAGCGCGCTTTATCCGAGGAAAAATCAGAGTGACTCGGCTCCAGCGAGAGCTTGACCGAGTTGAAAAAGTGAAGAACAAGGTTAAAGGAGAGCGGGATACGCTGAAGCGTGAAAAAGACACAATCCAGAAGGAGCGGGATACTTTCAAAGCCGGACTTGCGGAGCGGGCCAAACTGGACAAGCAAATTCAAACGAACATTGCCGAATCTGAAGCCGAAGTCAAAGCGGCTAAAGAAGAACTGAGTGCTCACAAAGCGGCCAGTGCGAAATGGCTTGCTGCACTTGCTAGCCTTAATGATGACATGGATCGTAAGTTCACCGAATCTCCTCTTTTCTTTCTGCTCTTAACCAATACATATGCTTGTGTTCCTTCTCGCTGAACTCAGTATTAGCTTATTTGTTTGTAGGAGAGTTTACTAGCATCCGGCTTCAAGCCGCCAAGGCTGTGAGAAACGCCCGAGCTGAGAGAGCTAAATTAACCGAGGCTCCCCTACCAGAGACATGGGACATCGAAGATCATATTACAGCACTTAAGGCTCGGATTGCTCCTTTGAAGGATTCCCATATTGGTCTGCTCAATGCAAGTCTCAAGGCTCACCGAATCTTGTTTCCTGAAGCGCGGCAAGTTGTGCCTGTGGAGGAGCTGATCCGAGACCTGGATCAAGCAATGACCCGGTTACAGCAGTGGAGGTCTTCGTCCGCCCGCGCTGGTGCTGACGCAGCTTTGCTATTCATCATGTCCTGGTATGAGCTAATTGATCTTGCCAAAGTGCGCTCATTTCGCGAGGGTTCTCCGTGGGCTACAGACCCTACCCGGATTAAGATCCGTGAAGAAGCCGCCAACTTCATGGCCGAATTTGCACGCACCAAGCATCTTGATCTGGAGGCTCCGGTCTACTCGGATGGAGAAGAAACTGAAGAAGAGGAATCGGACGACGCCTCCGCTGAAGAATACGCCGATTCTGAGGGCGAGTCTGATGATTCGGCTAACTCTGCCGAACACGCTCCTATCAAGATCCCAGCTTCTGACTCGGCTAAGAATACCGAAGCAACTCCGGCCCAGACTTCGGAGATACCAGCAACTGATTCGGCAGAGATTACTAAACAAGCTCAGCTGATCCGGATACCTCCGAATCTGCCCAGCCTTCAAGCTCTCCACGCAAGGTTACCCCTGAAGTTCCTCCATCTGAGCCCATCCTTGCAACCGAGCCCCCTGCAACCGAATCTACTCCAACCGAAGCTCCTGTAACCGAGGCTCGCGCGCCCGAGGTTCCTTCAACCAAAGCTCCTGCCACCGAACCTGCTACAACCGAGTCTGCTGCTTCCTGAAGTAACTTAGTGAAAAAACGTTAAATCCCCGGTATGCCGGGAGCAGATGTAATAGACTATTTTAAGTTCTTTCGAGACTACTTTAAATTTGCTTAACATGATCCGGACGAGGTTTATGTTGGATCATTTTAAACCGAGTCCCCGAGTCTGTTTTCTTGTTTACTATTTTTGCCGAATCTCTGCTCTTGTCTACCTTTTAGGTGTTTGACAGTCGAGTCACAAGATAGGAATCATAGCATACAATACTTGAAACATGCGAGTTGTGGTTTAGAATCATTCAACATAAACGAAAAATAAATAACAGGGGTTAGTAAACGACATGTGCCGAATCGGTTTTGGACCGAGTCCCCGAGTCCATTTTCATGTTTCCCATATTCCTCATCTCTGCTCTTGACTACCATTTTGGTGTTTGTCAGTCGAGTCACGAGATCAACAACACAACATACATTACTTGAATTTTGGGACGAGGTTCAAAGCAATTCGGCACACGAACGGTATGGACAAAACAGTAAAAAAACACATGCATGAGTACGAAGCAGTCCCCGAGTCCAGACTCGGATTGCTGCAATTTCATTTATGATAAACTGAAATACATACATTGCGCCCCTTAGGAGTAAAAGGGTCGAAGCAGAGCTACATTCCAGGGTCTCTTAGTTTCTTGTCCGGGTCTGTCCAGGCCATCCTTCCTTGGTTCCTGTGCATCTACAAGGTAGTACGAGTCATTGTGCATAGCCCTGCTCACAATGAAAGGTCCCTCCCATGGAGGTGACAACTTGTGTCGGCCTTTGCTGCGCTGCACCAGCCTTAGCACAAGATCACCCTCATGAAACACTCGAGGGCTGATCTTTCGACTATGATATCGTCGGAGATTCTGCTGGTATATTGCTGTCCGAGATAGAGCCAATTCTCTTGCTTCCTCTAGCAGATCCACTGCATCTTCCCGAGCCTCTTTTGCCTCGGTTTCAGTATACATTGCCACCCTTGGTGCATCATGTTCTATGTCTGTGGGTAGCACAGCTTCTGCCCCATAAACCAGAAAAAATGGCGTATAGCCAGTTGACCGATTCGGCGTGGTCCTTAGACCCCACAGTACTGATGGTATCTCGTCTATCCAGCATCCCGGAGTTTTCAGCAATGGTTCAATGAGACGAGCCTTGATGCCGGCCAACACCAGGGCATTTGATCTTTCCACTTGCCCATTAGACTCCGGATGTGCCACCGAGGCTATATCTAGCCGGATTCCCTTATCATGCAAACCGAGCAAACTCTCCGACAGCAAAGTTTGTGCCGTTATCCGAGATGATGCTATGAGGGTATCCGTATCTCAAAATAATTTCTTTCAGGAAAGTCACAGCCGAACGACCATCTACTTCCGGATTGGTTTCACCTCTATCCACTTGGTGAACTTATCCACCATCACCAGCATATGTGTCATGTTACCCCTAGCCGGCTTGAAATCTCCCACCATATCTAAACACCACACAGCAAACGGCCAAGTGATAGGAATTGTTTTGAGCGCGATGCGGGTAAGTGTGTCTGCTTGGCAAACCTTTGGCATCCTTCACATTTTCGGACTATGTCCTCTGCATCCGCGTGAGCAGTGGGCCAGTAAAATCCATGCCGGAACACCTTAGCCACCAGGGCTCTTGTACTGCAATGATGTCCACATTCTCCTGATGTATCTCAGGAGCATCTCCTTGCCCTCGGCTGGCTCCACACAACGCTGTAGCACCTCGGTTGCACTCCTCTTGTATAACTCCTTGTTGATGATGGTGTAAGCCTTGGACCTCCTCTGCACTCGCCTAGCTTCGGTTTCATCATTTGGCAAACTCCCCTCCGACATGAACTTCATGATTTCTTCAGCCCATTCCGGTACTGGATGCAAAGGGAATAAGTGCTCATCTACTTCCACTGGTTCGGCCGCCATTATTTCTTCTATCAGCTTCTGCCCATTCCCTAAGATTCGGTTATCACCACCTTCTTCTCTGCTCCTCTTTCCTAAGATCCGGTTAGCAGTCCCCGGGTCTCGCCATGCAGTCCCCGGGTCTTCCCCAATGTACCGACATCAACATTCATAGGGACAGCCTCAGATTCTTGCTTTGGGATAAAAATTGACTCGGAATCAGGCGAAGGTTTGATTGAAGGGACCCTTAGGTGATTCAAGGATATCCCGGGTGGAATTGCATCCCTAGACGACCCGAGTTTTGACAGGACATCAGCAGCTTCGTTCTCCAACCGAGGTATGTGCTTGTACTCGCAGCCTTCAAAAAATCCTGAAATTTTCTGGACATGAAACCGATACAGTGCCATATTGGCATCAAGAGCATCCCAATTTCCAGAAGATTGCTGCACAACTAAATCCGAATCACCAAAACATTCTATTCGGCGGATGCCGATGTCCCTGGCCACATTAAGCCCATGGATCAGTGCCTCATATTCGGCCACATTGTTTGATGCTGAGAAATGAATCTGCAACACATATCGCAATTGATCTTGCTTCGGTGACGTGAGTACCACCCCAGCACCTAATCCGATTTTGGTTTTGGAGCCATCAAAGTGCAACTTCCAGTAATTGTAATCCGGCTTGGGTGGCTCATACTGCATCTCGGCCCAGTCACAAAGGAAATCTGGTAAAGCCTGAGACTTGATAGCATCCCTTCTCTCATAATGCGGGGTGTAAGGAGATACTTCTATTGCCCACTTGGCAACCCGGCCAGTCGCATCTTTGCACCCAATGATCTCCGCGATTGGAGCTTCACATACCACGGTAATCGGGTGTTCTTGGAAATAATGTTTCAACTTTTTGGCCGCCAGGTATACACCGTATGTCATCTTCTGGTAGTGAGGATAATTTTGCTTTGAGGTTGAGATCACCTCACTTAAATAGTACACCGGTCTCTGCACGGATTTACCCTCCTCTTCTCGCTCTACCACTATGACCACACTTACGACCCGGTTAGTGGCCGCAATGTAAAGTAGCATTGGCTCATTCGGCAAAGGTGACGCCAGAATTGGTGCAGTGGACAACATCTTTTTTAATTCGTTGAAAGCCGAATCTGCCTGCGGGGTCCACGTGAACCCGGTGCTCTTTTTCATCAACTGATACAAGGGCAAGGCTTTTTCTCCTAGCCGACTCACAAACCGACTCAACGAGGCTAAACACCCTGTGAATTTTTGTACATCTTTTAGACATTTAGGCAATTTCATTCTTTCTATGGCTCGGATTTAGCCGGATTCACCTCAATACCTCGGCTCGATACAAGGAAACCGAGCAACTTTCCAGCCGGGACACCAAAGGTGCATTTATCCGGATTCAATTTCAACCGATATTTTCTCAAGTTCACAAATGTTTCCTCGAGATCCTCGAGGAGAGTGTGTTTTTCTTTAGTTTTGATGACGATATCATCGACATACACCTGCACATTCTTGCCCATTTGGGAGTGTAAGCATTTCTGCATACATCTCTGATAAGTTGCACCGGCATTTCTCAAACCGAAACACATGACACGATAGCAATACGCCCCGTACGGGGTAATAAAAGCAGTCTTTATTTGATCTTTAGGGTTCAGTGGTATCTGGTGAAAACCAGAGTACGCATCAATAAAAGACAACAACTCACACCCAGCAGTAGAATCGATCACTTGATCAATCCGAGGTAAAGGAAATGGATCCTTCGGGCACGCCTTGTTTAGGTTGGTGAAATCGATGCACATGCGCCACACCTTGACCACCGCTGGTTCGTCCTTCTTCTTCTCTACCAGAACCGGATTGGATATCCAGTCTGGATGCAACACCTCCATAATGAATCCGGCTGCAAGCAACTTAGCCAGCTCATCCAGCACCACTTTTCTTCGATCATCTGAGAGACGCCGAGTCGGTTGCCTCACCGGTTTTACATCCGGCCTGACAAATAAAGAGTGCTCTGCCAACTCCCTCGGAACACCAGGCAGGTCCTTAGCCGACCATGCAAAGATATCCCGATTCTCACGGAGGAAGTGACAGAGCGCGCTTTCCTATTTCTCATCCAGCCCGGCACCAATGATGGCCATGCGCTCCGGGTTCTCCGGGTCAATGGGATCTTCTTTGTCTCCTTGGGCATCTCAAATGTTGCACCTCCATCCGGATTGGTCATAGCCAGCACACCGAGCTGAGCTGACTTCGCCATTGCCACCACCTCATGCATCTTGCTCTTCTCAGCTTGGATCACCAATGATTCGGCTAAGGTGGAACCGATCGTGGCACACTGTATGGCCTTTTGTAATCTCCCGCAACAGTGATAATACCATTCGGGCCTGGCATCTTTATCTTGAGGTAGGCCACATGGGTGGATATCATGAACTTGGCTAACGCAGGCCGGCCAAGTAGAGCATGGTATGGGCTCTCCAAATCTACCACCTCGAACTCGAGACTTTCAAGCCGGTGATTGTCCTTGGTACCAAACAGCACATCTACCCAGATCTTACCCATTGGGGAACAAGACACCCCGGGTACTATACCATGGAAGGTACAACTGCTCTGCTGCAACTGATTCGGCGAAATACCCAACTTGACCATTGTGTCCCGATACATGATGTTTATGGCACTGCCATTGTCAATCAAGACTCGGCTAAACCTCACGTTAAGCTTGGGTCCACCAAAGTCGGATCCACCACTAGTGCATAGTTTCCTGGACTTGGCATAATTCTGGGGTTATCAGCCCTGCTCCAAGTGATCTCCTGCTCGGACCAATTCAGGTATTTTGGGACTGCTGGTATGACTGCATTCACCTCCTTCGCCCTTCGCAGCTGACTTTTCTTGTCAGTTGGCTCGGTCACAAAAACCACATAACTTTGATGAGCCTCCTTGTACTCATTACCGGGGTATCCACCTTGCCGACTCGGACCAGCACCATTGTCATTGCCTCCCATGTTTACCAGGTTAACCGGCTTTGTGGCTGCCGGTCTTGGAGCTCCTGCGTTCACCGGGATTGTATTGGCTCCGGTTAAAGGCATATTCGGCCTGAAATTCGGTCTAGGAGCACCTCTCTGAGGTGGTCCTCTCTGACCCTCCGCCTGAATGCGATGATGCCAGCTACAATTCCGAGTTGAATGATTGGCCGGCTTGCGTGGGTCTGTTGTGTGATAACAGCAAGGCCCGTCCAATCTTGCCTCAAAGGTTAGAGGAGGACTCGATCCATCCCACACCTTCTTTGGCCAGGCACCTTGATTCGGCCTCCAAGCTGGACCCTCAGTCTTTTGTCTCTGACCATCTCCTGCTCCAGGATGGTCCATATTCACTGCAGCACCTGATCTGAACCGTATCTATAATCCGGATCTCTTCTTTTGTAACCGAATTCATGTCGGTCATTGGGCCTCAATGGTCCTACTCGGTTTTAACCGGTTGCCTCCTGCTTGTTCCCACTGCATCCAATGCTGGCTGTGTCGGATCACCAGAGCATACGTATCTGCTATCCGGATCGTTTCCGCCAGTGTCTTGGGCATATCCCTCTGGAGCTTCTGCCAGAGCGGGGTGCCATGTCGGCAACCCTGCGCAAACCAAGAAATCGCCTGCTCCTCCACGACACCTTCGCAAGAGTTGCGAATGTTGCTCCACCGAGTTAAGAATTCTCGGTCTGTTTCCCGTTCTTCCTGCTTGCACGCAGCCAGGAGCTGAGGTCGGTTAGGCCTCTTGTAGGTGCTGGAGAAATTACTGTAAAATGCCTCCTCCAAGTCCATCCAAGAGTTGATACTACCCGGCGGTAAGTTATTCAGCCAAATCCGGGCTGGCCCTTCCAACATGTGCGGGAGATACCGGACCGCCCATCGGCGATTGCCCCCCGCAATGTGCACTGATGATACATAGTCTATCAGCCAATCTGTGGCTTTGTGTTGCCATTATGGCTTTGTGCTTCGGCCAAGCTGAAACAACGGCACGCTCGGCTCGTTCATGATCCGAGGTCCAAAGCATGGAGGACCCGGTGGGCCTTGCTCTTCTAGCTTCTCGGACTGGTAAATTCTATCCAACTTGAGACGCTGATCATCGGATCCAATGCCCGAGGTCCCAGTCTTGATGCAAGTGCATTATCATACGTCTGGTATCCGGCTCGCGCCATAGCCGAATTTCCGTCATCATAGCGGTAACCCGCCTGGCCACCACCTTGCTGTTGCGCTCGCACAATCACTTGCTGCCCAGGAGGACGAGGTGGTTGACCTCGGCCAGCCGAATTGCCCCTTCCAGCTCCCGGGTAACCTCGTCCACCACTGTTTCTGCTTTGGCCACCTCTTCCTTGAGCGGCTAGCTGCTTGCCGGCATACTCAGCATCATAGGTCTGCAGCTGCTTGCTCTTACCCGAGTTCACGCTCTGGGCCCGGTCAACTCCGACGTGCGGGGATGACGCCTGCCCCTTGGATCTCTGGCTAACAGCCTTAACCGACACTACTACCGAGAAACACCTGCATCCGGATTAGCTTTCCGGTAAGCCTCATTCTGCCGGTTACACACATCTACTAGCTCATTGACTCTCTCTGCCTGCTTCCGCCAAGCGTCCCCGGTTAGTGTGCTCAACTCGGCTCGCGCTGCCGCTGCAGCCCTAAGATTCTTAGCCGGGGAGCTATACACCGGCTTGCCTGTGCCAGATCTATGACTAGTAGCCTTACTGAGCTCGATCCTGCAGCTCTAGCTAACTCGTCATTGAGGTCCTTACCCCGGTTACGCAACTCGGCTTTCTTGCGTGAGCGATGCACTACAGGAGTAAAGCCATCGTGATACCATTGGCAGCATTGTACTCTCTCATATCTCTATCAAAGGCTTGCCTAGACTCCACCACTAACCGGGCTTCTTTTTGCAACCTCAGGCGCTCTGCCTCTAGCTGAGCTACAGTGAGCTCTACATTGCCCCAGGTGCCACTGGCCGAGATAGCTTCTCCAGGACATCCTCTAAGGGAGCCTCCCTACTTGACATGCCAAGCGGGCCAACCGGATCTGGTCTCTCCTTTGGGAACTTCGCTGTCCGAGTCGGCTTGCAACCGGATCAACTGGCGTGGCCAGCTCCTCGGGCATGCTTTGCTGGCATCTCCTTTGCCAGCTGCTGCACTTGGCCCGGTCATCATCACCTCCACGCTACTCCCGGGGCGAGCGCTACGCCGTCCGAGAGCTGCGCGGAAAGAGGGAGGATCCTCAGCCACGAGCACCTGCGCCGGGTACTCGCGGACAGGCTCGGTGGCGACGTAGGTGACGAAGCTGCCGAGCGTCATGAGGAAGCCGTCAGCGGGGAAGGGCTTGTTGGCGAAGCACCCCGCGTTGTCGCTGATGAAGTTGAACTCGCCGATCTTGCAAACGAGCCCAGAGAGGACCCGCTCGCCGGAGCCAGGACGGTGCCCGTCCGGAAGGAAACCCCAGCCAACGCCACTGCTGCCCCACGGTGGGCGCCAACTGTCGTGGTGGTGTCACGGCAGATGCCATAGGATGGCTTAAGTTGTGGGCTCGCTAGGACGTTGGGGGATCCGGGGAGGGTTTGCGCGCTCACGAAGCACGCATGGAGAACAACCAAGAACTCGCAAGAACAAACAAGAACAAGCAGAACCAAGAAGAAGCAAAGAACACCACGATGTACCCTGCTTCGGGGCCCTCTTGTGGAGGTAACACCCCTACTGCAGCACTAGCCTACTCTCTTTATATCTCAAGTGTTTACAAGTACAGAGTGCTCCTTGAGCTGTATGAAGAACAATGGTGAGCTCTAGGAAGAAGATGGAGCTTGGGGGAAATGATGCTCTCTGGTCGTCCCCGTACTGGAGGATGTGGTAGCTTACTTATACACTAACCGAATTACCATTTTGCCCCTGGCTGGAAGTGATAATGGCATGGACAAGAGGAACAGGACAAGCCTCTGCCCCCTGTCAATCCAACGGCCGGACTGCCAGGCCTATCTTGCCTTTCGGGCAATGGCAGCGTAGCCCATCGGGTCTCGGTCATATCCTCTTTCCCGAATTGGCCGGTCAGCTCCTAGGTTGCTGCGCTCCCAGGAATCCCGTGACCTGACCTGGCCGTCAAGTCCCTAGCAGGCCTATCTTGCCACTTTGGGCAATGGCAGCGTAGCCCCCCGGGTCTAGGTCATATCCTCTTTCCCGAATTGGCCAAGTCAGCGCCTAGGGCCTTGCGACCCGGAAAACCTGCGACTTGACCCGGCTGTCTTCTCAGCCTCTGGCAGGAGACCTGCAGGACCCGTGAACCTTTCTGACATTACTTGGCCCTTGTGCAATATCCGGATTACCTTATCCGGGTCCTTCCTGACCAACCCGGCTAACTTAACCGGTTTCCTTCCTCTGATTCGGTTACTTTACCGGATCCTCTCTGGCGTCTTCTCGCACTTTAGCTTGATCAAGTGCTAACCGACTCTCACGAGAGATCCGGCCCAAGTGACCCGGCTATATGTTGATCCGGCTAGCTCTTTGCAACACTTAACACCACATCTTTGCCCTACCCGGGGGCAGCCCCCCGACATGTACGTCCGAGGTATACTATCCGAGGTATATCCTCCGAAGTATCAACCTCGGGGCAGTCAGCTAGCTACCACAGGAATAAGATATTCTCTACCGAGGTATATGATCAGGAGTGTTATCCGAGGTTGGCAGCAAGGATCGAGGCATGTCAGAGTGTCACGGGTGCCGCAGAGCTCGTAGCCCGAGGCTTCAGAGGACGGCGAGGTCTCCACGGGTTCCCGGAAGCTCGGGGGCCTAGGAGCTGACTCGGCTATTTCGGGAAAGGTCTACAGGCTAGACCTCGGCAGGCTACTGAAGTATGACCAGAAGAGGAAAGCTAGGCCTGGCTGGCCTGACAGTCCGGCCGTTGGCTGGCAGGAGGCAGAGGCTTGTCTTCTACCTTTTGGCCATGCCATTGTCAGTTGTAGGCAGGGGTAAAAATGTACTTCGGCCTGTGTATATATGCGGCATCTCTACCTCCAGGGAGGAGGACGGCAAAAACCCTAGCTCATTTCCCCCTTGTAGTTTCACCTTCTACCTCGAGCTCTCACTTGGGTAGCAACATACAGCTCGAGGAGCACCTTGTACCTGAGAACCAACTGATATATTGAGAGAGGCAAGGCAGGAGTAGGGGTTTTACTTCCTCACGAAGGCCCCGAACCTGGGTACATCGTGGTGTCTTTTGTGTTCTTGGCTTTCTTGGTTTCTTGTTCATGTTCTTGTGGTTTCTTGCATGTTCTTGCTTGTGCACGTGTTGAGTGCATAAACCCTCCCCGATTCCCCCAACGACCATTCGGCCCCAACTAAGCCATACCCATGGCATCTGCCGTGATCCCACCACGACAGTTGGCGCCCACCGTGGGGCAGATTGAGGCGTTGGGTGGAGTTTCCATCCGGACGGGCTCCTCTGAGTGTGTTCTTTCTGGCCTTGTTACCAAGATCGGCGAGTTCGCCTTTGTGAGCGACAATGCGGGGTGCTTCGCCGGCAAGCCTTTCCCCACCGATGGCTTCCTCATGATGCTCGGCAGCTTCCCCACATACGTTGCTGTCGAGGTGGTTCGCGAGTACCCGGAGCAGGTGCTCGTGGACGACGAAACTCCTCTCCTGGCGGCTTTGGGTCGGCGTGTCACTCGCCCCCGAGGTGTGTGGAGGTGATGATGGCTGGTACCAAGCCTGCAGCTAGCAAGGCAGATGCTGGCAAGGTCGCGCTAGCCGAGGTGGAGGCGACGCCAACCGCGCTGCCTGAGAAATCAGGTCGGACGGCGAAGTTTCCGTACGAGAAACCTAGTCAGAATGAGCAGTTGGGCATGCCAAGGGAAGAAGTTCCCTTAGAAGCTATCGTTGATAGGTTAGCTCGGCCACTCGCAGTAGAGGCAAGTGTGGAGCATACGGTGGCCGGGTTAGAGGCAGAGCGCCAGAGGGTGCTGAGAGAAGCTCGGTTGCTGGCCGAGGCTAAGCAGCAGTTCGATATGGAGCAGAAGGAGTACAATGCTGCACATGGTATAGAGGATGGTTTTACTCCGGTTGTGCGGCGTAAGAAAGCTGCTCTGCTCAACCGAGGCAAGGACCTCTATGGGAGATGGCTAGGGCTGCAGTCTCGGGCTCGAGTAAGGCAACAAGTAGCAGGTCGGCTACTGGTAGGCCGGTGTATAGTTCACCAGCTAAGAACCTTAGAGCAGCCGAAGCAGTAAGGGCCGGGCTATCGGAGTTGACCGGAGATGCATGGCGTGAGCAGCAGAAGCGGCTCAATGAGTTAGTGCATGTGGCCAGCAAGCAAAATGAAGCCCTCCGCAAGGCCGGGCTTGGCGGTTCGCAGGCGGTCCATTCGATTAGGCCAGTTAGCCAGGGGTCCAAGGGCAAGCCTCGTCTCCACACGTCGGAGGAGCCGATCGTGCCCGGAGTGTCACTTCAGGTCGGAACAAGGAGATGCAGCTGCAAGTGTACGATCCGGTGTTAGCTGGGAAGCAAAAGGTCGGCAACGCTAGCCGAGCCAATGGAGACCCCGGCCCAGGTGATGCAAGCCGAGCTAAGGCCGTTCAGCTCAGGGAAATCAGAACGGTGGGCAAGCAGCGTCGGCTGGCCGAGGTAAACCACCTCAGCCCCCGAGGCATCAGCAGCAACCCCGGCCGCAGGAGCAGTATCAGCAAGAGCCGGAGTATGTTCCGCAGCCGAAGAACGTCGGTCGAGGTGGCGACCGATATGATGATGGAAATTCAGCCATGGAGCGGGCTGGATTCTATAGAGTGGATGGTGCATTGGGAGAGCGTATCGGAGCTCGGACGTTGCCTACAGGTGATGCGCGCTACAAGCTAGATCGGATTTACATGTCCGAGAATTGGAGGAGGAAGGCCCTCCTGGTCCGGCGTGTTTTGGACCTCGGATCATGAAGGAACCACCTCCACCAGTGTCTCAGTTTCAGTTGGGTCGGAGTACCAGGCCGTACAATGGGAGCACCAAGCCGCAAGATTGGCTAGCTGATTATGTTTCAGCAGTATACATTGCGGGGGGCAATCGCCGATGGGCGGTCCGGTATCTCCCGCACATGTTGGAAGGTCCTGCTCGGATCTGGCTGAACAATCTGCCGGAGAATAGCATCGATTGCTGGCTGGATTTAGAGGAGGCATTCAATAGCAACTTCGCCAGCACTTACAGGAGGCCAAACCGACCTCAGCTTTTGCAGGCGTGCAAGCAGGAGGACAATGAGACTGACCGAGAATTCTTGACTCGGTGGAGCAATGTTCGGAACTCCTGTGAGGGAGTTATCGAAGCACAGGCTATAGCGTGGTTTGCTGATGGATGTCGGTATGGTAGCATGTTGTGGCAGAGGCTCCAGAGAGATATGCCAAAGACTCTGGCCGAGACGATTCGGATAGCTGATTCCTATGCCCTTGGCGATCCGATGCAGCCTCTGCTGGATGGGAATGCCCGGAACAGGAGGAATCCGATGAACAACCGCAACAACGGACCGAGGTTTGATAACCGTCAAGAGTTCGGGCAGAAGAGGAGAGAACCAGATTTCCAAGTCAATGCTGTAAACCCAAGTCAGTCCGGACCTGGAGGCGCCCAGAAACCGAAGACTGAGGGTCAGGCGTGGACTCCGAACCAGAACCAGAATCAGGGAGGTGGTGCGAAGCAGTGGCAGGAGGCCGGACCACCTGTGACTTACGAGTCATTGGTGAATGGACCATGTATCTATCATGGCAGGAATGGCAGAACACCCAACCATACCACTCTGCAGTGTAGTTTTCATCACCGAACCGCTGCAGAAGGGGCGAAAGCTGGGGCAAACCGGAGTGGGCCACCGAACCAATGGCGTAGACCTCAATATCCGAACACGCAGCAGCAGCATAAGCCGACCATAGCGGCGCAGAATCAGAGCTTAACCGGAGCAAATTCAACCCCGGTGCATGCGGCCCAAAACAGAAGACGGTGCAGGCGAAACCGGTGAATGCAGTGAGTGCCCAGGGCAACAACAACAACGGTGGTGCCGGCCAAAGCCAAACGTGGTCCTTTGAGAATCAGAGGTATGAGAACCCCGGTAATGATTATAGGGAAGTACATCAGAGCTACGTGGTGTTTGTGACTGAGTCAACTGATAAGAAGAGTATGCTGAGGCGTGCCAAGGAGGTGAATGCAGTATCTCCGGCGGTGGTGAAATACATGAACTGGTCCGAGCAAGAGATCACTTGGAGCAGGCAAGATACACCTCGGATCATGCCGAGCCCTGGAAACTATGCACTGGTGGTGGATCCGACGTTTTGTGGGCCGACCAACAATGTGAGATTCACCCGAGTCTTGGTGGACAATGGGAGTGCCATAAATATCATGTACCGAGACACAATGGTCAAGCTGGGATACTCACCGAACCAGTTGCAGCCTAGCAGCTGTACATTTCACGGTATTGTGCCCGGGGTCTCTTGTGCACCTATGGGAAAGATTTGGGTCGACGTGGGTTTTGGTACCCGAGATAACAGCCGAGTTGAAAGTCTTGAGTTCGAGGTTGTGGACTTGCAGAGCCCTTACCATGCCTTGCTGGGAAGGCCAGCCTTGGCCAAGTTCATGATCTCCACTCATGTGGCTTACCTAAAGATGAAAATGCCGGGGCCCAAGGGAATAATAACCATTTCTGGTGACTACAAGAAGGCTATGCAATGTGCCTCGGCGGGATCCAGTTTAGCCGAGTCCTTGGTGATCGCGGCGGAGAAGAAGCAACTTCAGAAGGTGGTGGCAATGGCGCAGTCTACTCAGCTCGGCATGTCCGGACTAATTACTCCGGACATGAGCGCTTCATTCGAGGTGCCCAAGGAGACCAAGAAAATCCCGCTGGACTCGGAGAACCCGGAGCGTTTCGCCATCATTGGTACTGGCATGGACGAGAAATAGGAAAGCGCGCTCTGTCACTTCCTCCGTGAGAATCGGGACATTTTTGCATGGTCGGCTAAAGACCTGCCAGGTGTTCCGAGGGAGTTGGCAGAGCACTCTTTGTTTGTTCGGCCAGAGGTGAAACCAGTGCGTCAACCGACGCGGCGGCTCTCAGATGACCGAAGAAAGGTGGTACTCGAAGAACTGGCGAAGTTACTGGCGCAGGCTTCATCATGGAAGTGCTGCATCCGGACTGGATATCTAATCCAGTCCTCGTGGAGAAAAAGAAGGACGAACCGGCGGTAGTCAAGGTGTGGCGCATGTGCATTGACTTCACCAACCTGAACAAGGCGTGCCCGAAGGATCCCTTTCCTTTACCTCGGATTGATCAAGTGATCGATTCTACGGCTGGATGTGAGCTGTTGTCTTTTATTGATGCATATTCTGGTTTTCACCAGATCCCACTGAACACTGATGATCAAATAAAGACTGCCTTTATTACCCCGTACGGGGCGTATTGCTATCGTGTCATGTGTTTCGGTTTGAGAAATGCCGGGGCAACTTATCAAAGGTGTATGCAGAAGTGCTTACATTCTCAAATGGGCAAGAATGTGCAAGTGTATGTCGATGACATTGTTATCAAAACTAAAAAGAAGCATACTCTCATCGAAGACCTCGAAGAGACATTTGCAAATTTAAGAAAGTATCGGTTGAAACTTAACCCGGACAAGTGCACCTTTGGTGTCCCGGCTGGAAAATTGCTCGGTTTCCTCGTATCGAGCCGAGGTATAGAAGTTAACCCGGCTAAGATCCGAGCTATCGAAAGAATGAAGTTGCCGAACTGTTTAAAAGATGTGCAGAAGTTCACGGGATGCCTTGCATCTTTAAGTCGGTTTGTAAGTCGGCTAGGAGAAAAAGCCTTACCATTGTATCAACTTATGAAGAAAAGTACCAGTTTCACTTGGACCCCGCAGGCGGACGCGGCGTTCAATGAGCTGAAGAAGATGTTGTCCACTGCTCCGGTGTTGGCATCCCCTTTGCAGAATGAACCGATGTTGATATACATTGCGGCTACAAACCGGTCGTAAGTGTTGCAGTGGTGGTGGAGCGAGACGAAGGAGGCAAATCGGTGCAGAGACCAATCTACTACCTGAGCGAGGTGATATCCACGTCGAAGCAAAACTACCCCCACTACCAGAAGATGACGTACGGAGTATACCTGGCGGTTAAGAAACTGAAGCATTACTTCCAAGAGCATCCCATGACGGTGGTATGTGATGCTCCAATCTCGGAGATCATCGGATGCAAGGACGCAACTGGGCGAGTTGCCAAATGGGCGATCGAGGTATCTCCATACACTCCGCATTATGAAAGGCGAGATGCAATCAAGTCGCAGGCGCTGCCGGACTTTTTATGCGATTGGGCCGAGATGCAATATGAGCCGCCCTTGCCGGACTATAATTATTGGAAGATGCACTTTGATGGGTCCAAGACCAAGGTCGGATTAGGTGCCGGCGTAGTCCTAACCTCGCCGAAGCAAGACCAGTTGAAGTATGTGCTGCAAATCCATTTCTCGGCGTCGAACAACGTGGCGGAGTATGAGGCCCTGATCCATGGGCTCAAGGTGGCAAAGGAGATAGGTCCGGCGTATAGAATGCTTCGGCGATTCAGCTTTGGTGGTGCATCAATCCACCGGCACTTGGGATGCATTGGATGCGAACATGGAGTTGTATCGGTTTCATGTGCAAAAGGTGTCTGGGTTTTCGAAGGATGTGAGTACAAGCACATACCTCGGGGGAGAATGAAGCCGCCGACGTATTGTCCAAGCTCGGTTCATCCAAAGAACCGGTGCCACCGGGGATAGCGCTGAACCATTTGAGAACTCCTTCAATCAAGCCCTCGCCTGACTCCGAGTCAATTTTCTTACCGCCAAGTTTGGCCGGACTCGGGGACTGCTTCGCAGTATCCGAGGACTGATGGAGCTTTTCCTATGGAGATAGATGGGGAACTTCGGGTCTGACCCGGGACTTCGCACCAACACTCGGGGACTGGCCGAGCAATGGTGGAGGAAATCATGAAGGAGATCATGGCGACCGAACCAATGGAGATAGATGAGAGGCTTTTTCCTCTGCATCCAGTGCCGGAATGGGCGGAGCAGATCATGAACTTCATAGCCGATGGAAGTTTGCCAAGTGATACAACCGAGGCAAGGAGAATCCAGAGGAGAGCTAAGGGATACACCATCATCAACAAGGAGCTATACAAGAGAAGTGTGACCGAGGTGTTGCAGAGGTGTGTCGAACCAGCTGAAGGCAAGGAGATGCTTTTAGAAATCCACCAAGGAGAATGTGGACATCATTGCAGCACAAGAGCTCTGGTGGCCAAGGTGTTCCGGCATGGGTTCTATTGGCCCACCGCCAATGCCGACAGAAGATATAGTTCGGAAATGTGAAGGGTGCCAAAGGTTCGCCAAGCAGCAGCACATGCCAGCTTCGGCGCTCAAGACCATTCCTATCACGTGGCCCTTTGCAGTTTGGTGTCTGGACATGGTGGGAGAATTCAAGCCAGCCCGAGGCAATATGACTCACATACTGGTGATGGTGGACAAATTCACTAAGTGGATCGAGGTGAAGCCAATCCGAAAAGTGGATGGTCATACGGCGTGACCTTTTTGAAGGAAATAATCCTGAGATATGGATATCCTCATAGTATTATTACAGACAACGGCACGAACTTTGCTGTCGGAGAGTTTGCTCGGTTCTGCATGAGTAAGGGAATTCGACTTGATGTAGCCTCGGTGGCTCACCCACAGGCTAATGGGCAAGTAGAGAGGTCAAATGCATTGGTATTGGCCGGAATCAAAGCTCGGTTGGTAGAACCACTGTTGAAAACACCGGGGTGTTGGATCGATGAGATACCAGCAGTTCTGTGGGGTCTAAGGACCACACCGAACAGATCAACTGGCTATACGCCATTTTTCATGGTCTATGGGGCCGAGGCAATGCTGCCAACCGACATTGAATATGATGCGCCCAGAGTGGCAATGTACACAGAAGCCGAGGCTAAAGAAGCTCGGGAAGATGCTGTAGATCTGCTCGAGGAAGCAAGAGAATTGGCCTTATCTCGGTCAGCAATATATCAGCAGGGTCTCCGACGTTATCAAAGTCGGCATGTAAAACCCCGAAAGTTTAATGAAGGAGATCTAGTGCTGAGGCTTGTTCAGCGCAGCAAAGGTCGGCACAAGTTGTCACCTCCATGGGAGGGACCATACATTGTGAGCCGAGCTTTGCACAATGATTCGTACTATCTTATAGATGCACAGGAGCCAAGGGGAGATGGGCTGGATAGACCCGATGCGGAGCTTCAGCGTCCATGGAATGTAGCTCTACTCCGACCCTTCTACTGTTGAAGGAAGTAATGTATGTACCTCGGCTGATCTTTAAATAAAAACTTCGGCACCTCGAGAGTGAGCTCGGGGACTGCCTCGCTCTTATGATTGCATGTTTCTTTTTGTTTGTACTCTTTTTCGTTCGTATGCCGAACTATTTTGAACCTCGTCTCAAACTTCAAGTACTGTATGCTATGTAACTAATCTTGTGACTCGACTGACGAACGCCAGCATGGCAGTCAAGAGCAAAGACGAAAGAACATGGGAAACATGAAAATGAACTCGGGGACTCGGTCCAAAAAGACAGTTCGGCATATGTCGTTTACTAACCCCTGTTTTTACTTCTTTTTTATGTCGGATGACTTTGAAACATACCTCGGAATTTACCAAGTACTGTATGCTATGAACAACAATCTTGTGACTCGACTGTCGAACGCCAGAATGGCAGACAAGAGCAAAGAATGCCAAATATAGTAAACACGAAAGTAAACTCGAGCATCATTCAAAAGGATTCGACATAAAGCTTAGAAAAGCATGGTTCGAATGAGCATAATAGTAATAGAGGTAGCAAAGGAACTACTTAAGTTTGATTACATCTGCGTCCCGGCATACCGGGGATTTAATGAAGTTTTTTGGCCAAGCATAAGTTCAGGTCGAGGCATCAGGAATTACGTCGGCAGCAGCCGATGTAGCAGGGATTTCGTCCGGAGCCGAGGTAGCCTGGGAAGTGCTGGCAACGTCGGCAGTAACCTCGGCACCAGGTTGTGGAGAAGCCTCGGTTTCTGCTTCGCGGGTTTCACCGCCGTCACCTTGCTCGGCCTCGACGTCGGATTCTGTTTCGTATTCCTCGTCTTCTGGCTCGTAATCCTCGGCGTCGGAGTAGGTGTCTCCTTCGCTCAAGTTCTTGTGTTGGCATATCCAGCAAAGTAGTTGGCCATCTTTTGGCGGCGCGCGACAAGGATCGGGTCGGACGACCAAGGTGAGCCTCGCCGGAGAGTGTTCATCTTCTCGAGGTCGATCTTCTCGCACCAAGTCATGATAAACCTGAGAGCGGCATCAGCTCCAGCGCGAGCTGAAGATGAGCGCCACTCTCGCAATCTTCTTTCGGTGTCGCGAAGCTGGGCGGCGAGCTCGGGCGTAGATTTGGGAGCGTCGGCAAGAGGCCATAAGGCTCGGAAAGCAGACTCACCTGCATCAAGAAGTTCCGACCCAATGGTTTTCAAGGGATGGATCCGAGCCTTGATGGCCACGATGTGGTCCTCAACGGTCCAGACGGGGTTCGTTTCGTTCGCTCTCCCTGTGCGAGCAGTGATACTGCGGGCCGAGACTTGGGTGTAGGTGAAATGCTCTGCAGAAGGATAGCATGTTAATAATGAAAGAGATAGTTCGGCAAAGAGCCAGTATGTTGAGGACAAAGCAAGCTAAGGGGGGCAAGAAGCTTACTGTCCATTTCTTGGTTGATGTGTTGCAGCGTCGGGAGGAGCTGGTTAACCGAAGCTTGAAGGGCTTCAAAGCCTCGGTGGCCGAGGTGGCGCGGGTCTCGGCTAACTGGAGCGCTTCTGGTGATCCTTGGCGGCATCCTCCCGAAGTTTCTTCTCTGTTTCGACAACACTGGCCTTTTCCGCCTGCAGCTGCTCTTTTTCAGACGTCCGCAGCTCAGTGATGCGCTTGAGCTCCTTTACCAGACGAGCTACTTCGGCTTTCTCTTGTTGTAGCTTCTCGTCCGAGTTTTTTCTGCAAGGACGGCCTTGTGCTCGTCGTGGAGTTTCTTGTGGTCAAACAAGAGGGTATGAAAGATATCCGTGCGGACGTTCATAGTATTCTGCAAGGAAGAAAAACATAGCTCGGTTAGAAAGGCTATACCTCGACAAGAGTCTCGGGGACTCGGAGTCAAATCATTGGGAAAATGTTGCCGGGGTATGCCTCGACAGGAGTCTCGGGGACTCGTACCCGAGGTGCATGCTAAAGTAAGATAAAATGGTTTGGATACGTCGGATGAAAATGGAAAGTTGAGATTCAAGCCAAACAATTTTAACTCCGGCGGAGCGTCAATAGTTTACCTCGAATCTCGGGGACTGGGAATGGTGGATATTAGATGAGATACTGCATGAAAGTAAAGAGAATAGGACTTACGTCGATGTTTTGAGCAGCACGCAGGGCAGCAGTTTGTAGATCATATACGCTTCGGCCGCAGGCGCTGTTTCCCGCAGGATGCTCAGCCACCGGAGCAGCTAGGGAGGCCGAGGAGACCTCGTCTGCAGAATTCCAGTCTGCATTGTAGTGTTCCAAGGAGCCGAGGCTCTGGTCACTGTCAGTGCGCAGAGGAGGAAATCCCCACGGTCCGCCCTGCTCGATGCCCCTAACCGAGGCCTCCAAGGCCAAAGCAGCCTCGGAGCTTGAAGCAGGCCGGTTATCCAATATAAGAGATGCCCTCCGAGCATATTCTTCGGCCGGAGGGGCAGTCTCATCAACGGGTGCGGCGAATGGAGGAATTCGGCGTGTCACCGGGGGAGGAGACCTCGGTTGCATCCTTGAAGGAGAAGAGATAGTCAGGGTGCCAGACCCAGATGTTGGTTTGGGGGTGACCTTAGACTTCACCGTCTCTTTCTCTTTCTCCTTGCCCTTCTCCAACGGCAAGGTAGTCTGGCGAACTGGTTTTTGGGGCTGTTGCTTGGGCTGTTGCTTCTGCTGATGCTTCTGCTGTTGCTGCTGTTGGTTGCGGGCAGTCTGGCTGCGGGGGGAGAGTCGAGGCTCCGGCAAGGTGGTAGCCGGAGTTCTGGCGCGATTGGTCCCCGCATCCGTTTGAGGACGCGGAGAAGTCTGACCTCGGGTGGGGGCAGATTTCCCCAAGGCCGGGCCAGACCTCGGTGGAGGAGATCCGGGGCGAGAGTTCGTCGGGGAGGTCGTGGCTTCAGAGGCACCAACGGGTGCAGTCATGGAGGATACCTCCTGATCCACGTCTATGGGGCACTGCAACGAAAAGAAGATGGTCAAGTGTTAATACCGAGATAATATGTTTAAGCAACAAACATTGTTGGCTATAGAAGCAAAGCATTACCCATCCGAGGTAGGAAACCTCTTGCCCCCTCGGGCATGAGGAGGATTTCCGGACTTCTTCAGCCGACGTCTCTTGACCGGAGCCTCAGTGGGTCCGGAGGCTCCAGTGGCGGATGGTTCGGCGGCCGAAGTTGCGGCACCAGCGCGTTTCCGGCTGGTTGCTGGAGTAAAGTTCGGAAGGTGAGGAAGGCAGGAGATAGGTACCGCGTTTATTGGTTCCATGACGAGAAACCCCTCCTCGTCATCCGAAATCTCTTGAACTGAAGCTTGTGCTTGAGGCTTACCCGCGGTGGTGATGCGGGCCGAGGCAATGGGCATATAATCCTCGTCGTCAGGGTCCACGTTGGATGGTGGGTCCTCGACAGGGAGATCCTTGCCGAAGTGGTCCGCAGGATGGACTCCATCCTCGGCGGTCTGGCGGGCGAACAGCTGTATGGCAGACATATGAAAAGGAGTTAGGAAGAAAATTGTCAAGATGAACGTCGGTAGCAAGACCTCGGTGGTAAAGGAGTACGAAGAAAACGTCGGAATAGCGTACCTGTTTCGCTGGCTTGGTCCGGTAGTGGGGTTCCCTTCCCCATGTCCAAGCGTCAGATCTTGGACTTGGTGATAGCTCGGACTCGCCGAGCTACCGCGGCGTTGTCCAGTGCAACGTGCGTATGGCGGGTGGGGTCATAAAGACCGCTCATGTGGCAGATCTTGTGAGACCTCGCCTGGAGAGGGGAGACCCTGCGCTTCACGAATGTGCAGGCCAGGTCATCAGCCGTCAGGACTTTCCCGTCGTTTCCGGGGTCCTCCGGGTCCTGCCATTTCGCAATGTACCCATGGATGGACTTGAGTTCGCCGCTGTGAGGGGGAGTGTAGTCCCAGTTGAGCTGTTCTGTAGGAGGGCTGAGGTTAAACGCCGGCAGGTTGAGGAGGTCCTCTTCGCCGGAGTTCTTCACGTAAAACCACGTCCGGAGCCACTTGCGAACGGTGTCCGGAGTAGTGATACGTGGGAAGATGGAGTTTCGGCGAGGAGCTATGGTGGCAGCTCCGCAGGCGGTTAATTGCTTGGGCAGATCCTTGTTCTTTGGATCCGGGATCACTTGCCGCTTGAGTTGGAAGTAGCGAGAAAAGAGGTCTACCGTGGCTTTGAGGCCGAGGTATCCCTCAGAGAAGGAAACGATGCAGGAGAGAGTGGTGATGGCGTTGGCGGGGAGGTGATGAACCTGGAGTCCGAACTTGTCGAGGAAGCTCCGGAAGAAATCACTAACGGGCAGTCCGAAGCCGCGCTGGAAGTGCGCGACGAAGACCACCCGTTCCCCTTGCTTGACTTGAGGCTCGAGTTCGCCCTCTGGCAGGCGACACTCTACCCCGGCGGGAATCCGCCGAGTCGCCCTGAGCCACTGGATTTCGTCCGGAGTTACATCCGAACCTTCCCAGCCGGCTCGTTCTCCGACCTCCAGTTCGAGGTCTGGAACCTCGGTTTGTTCCGAAGTCTCAGGAGGAGACATCTCGGCAGAATCAATCTGCAGAGAATGCACAGAAGTTTAGCAAAGGAAAAAGTAAATCTGGAATCTAAGGCTATATCTGGCTAACTCAGGAGGAGTTGGACGGCTATCTAATGTACATAGAGGCACATATATGCTAGGCGAACGTCTGTCCGAGGTATGAAACTCATTTCTACCCAAAAAAGTATGCGAGTAAGATCTACCGGAGGAGGTAAATAGAATTTTATTCAAGAACATATGAAGAACCAAAGCGCGAAGAGGAAGAAACCTAGAGCAATGCCTAGGGTATCAAGAAAGGGAGTACATACCGTGAAAACGAGGTGCTGAAGGGCGGCGCCGGTGACGCGGTCGCAGCGGCGACGAAGGAGCTGCTCGTCGGCGGCGGCTGGAACGCGTTTCTTCTCAACTGGAAGCGGCGGCACTGGTTGCGATGGAGGCGAGACGGCGAGTGAATGAGGAAGAAGAGGGAAGCACTGCCCTGGGCCCGTATTTATAACCGCGGGCGGTAACTGCGCACTACCGCGCGGTTATCGGAGCGGCGAGTGGGATCGTTTGTGCACAATGGCCCACGTGGCACGAAGATAGCGGTGGGCGAGCAGGCCACAGGATCGGTTGCAGGAGGCAAACCGTCGTGCGGCGCGGTTACTGGAGCGCGAAGCGGCGCAAGCGGGAAACCTCCGCTGACGTGGGCCGCGTGGTGGAAAGCACTCGAGTGCTTTGACTATCGTGGACCAGGAAGTGACGGATGGGACACGTGAACAGTGTTCTCTGACCGAAGTCAGTAAGGATGCAGAAATCGAGGGGTTGACGTCCGAGATCTCGGCGGATACTTCGGAAAAGCAGCGTGGCCCGAGGAACAGACCGATGGATTTCTCGGGGTATTGGTTCGGTGACCTGCAAAACATCGTAGCGCATGTGGTTTCGGGTTGAACCTGATGCGGCCTTTCATCCGAGGCTGCGAGACCACATCAGCTTCGGGGACTACTGTCGGGGGGTTACCCCCGGGTAGGGTAATGATGAGGTAAAGACATGTAAGGTTAAGGCAGTAAGCTGTCCGAGGGAACGATTGAGCAAGGACGCAGGAGGCGTCATCCGACGTAAGGTGTACGTCCGAGGTATACTTTCCGAGGTATATCCTCCGAGGTATCAACCTCGGGGCAGTCAGCTAGCTACCACAGGAATAAGATATTCTCTACCGAGGTATATGATCAGGAGTGTTATCCGAGGTTGGCAGCAAGGATCGAGGCATGTCAGAGAGGTCACGGGTGCCGCAGAGCTCGTAGCCCGAGGCTTCAGAGGACGGCGAGGTCCGTCCACGGGTTTCCCGGAAGCTCGGGGGCCTAGGAGCTGACTCGGCTATTTCGGGAAAGGTCTACAGGCTAGACCTCGGCAGGCTACTGAAGTATGACCGAAGAGGAAAGCTAGGCCTGGCTGGCCTGACAGTCCGGCCGTTGGGCTGGCAGGAGGCAGAGGCTTGTCTTCTACCTTTTGGCCATGCCATTGTCAGTTGTAGGCAGGGGTAAAAATGTACTTCGGCCTGTGTATATATGCGGCATCTCTACCTCCAGGGAGGAGGACGGCAAAAACCCTAGCTCATTTCCCCCTTCGTAGTTTCACCTTCTACCTCGAGCTCTCACTTTGGTAGCAACATACAGCTCGAGGAGCACCTTGTACCTGAGAACCACACTGATATATTGAGAGAGGCAAGGCAGGAGTAGGGGTTTTACTTCCTCACGAAGGCCCCGAACCTGGGTACATCGTGGTGTCTTTTGTGTTCTTGGCTTTCTTGGTTTCTTGTTCATGTTCTTGTGGTTTCTTGCATGTTCTTGCTTGTGCACGTCTTGAGTGCATAAACCCTCCCCGGATTCCCCCAACGACCATTCGGCCCCAACTAAGCCATACCCATGGCATCTGCCGTGATCCCACCACGACAGCAGGGTCTTGAGCAAGCACAGCAATAGGACCGAGATCACGGGCAGGCCAGCCGAAGAGAAACACATGAGGAAGAACAACACACCACAGGAAACAATGCACCTCATGGCAGCACTACGAGGCGAAGCGCCTCGCCGCCGGATACCCAAATGTCGCCGCTAGCCAAGTGCGAAGACCCACATCAATGGCAAGGATAAGGACTCACATGCGACGCCTTCAGGAAGGGGAACGACACCGATTGGCGTCGTCATCGCTAAGCTTTCGCCCTGAGCCACATCCATAACACCATGAGGAGAAAAGGATCTCGCACCTACAGCAGAGACACAGCAACCAGACCGGAGCAGGGAGCAGCTTTACGACCACGCCTCCAAGAAGGTCAACGACGCCATCAGCGCCGCCGTGGTCATCCTCGAACATGAGTTCCCAGAGGGGATTTCTCCCAGAGCACACTCCATCCAAGTCTGGCCGGACCACCACCCGCAACGCGTCGCAGATCAAAGCTCCAAGGATGGCGGCCGTCCCGGCAACCACTGCCGCAACAACCCGCCATGGGGGCGCCCAGAGATCTGCTCAGACCACAGCGAGGGGTCGCCGGGAGCAGCCAGCAAGGCCTCAGGGCCTGCGCGCCGGAGCAGCCGCGCCCATCCGCCCGCCGCAACAGCTCCTACTGCCGCGCACCTCCACCGCGCGCCACCGCGCCACTGGATGCCGCGCCGCCACCACCGACCGGGGCCGCCGCCGCAGTATCTCCAGGCTCCGCCGCGCGAGAGAGACAGCCGAAGGACCTCATCCCCTTTGTGAACGAGGTCTGCCGCCACCGCGGACCAAGCCGGCGGCAGCGGCGGCGGTGGAGGCGACGGGAGCACCTTTGGCGGCTAGGGTTTGGTGTCTCCCGGGTCGCCAGAGGAGGCCTGTCGACCCGGGAGAGTCGGGGGGCGTGGTCAAACTAGTATTTATGTTGTTCTTCTTTTGCGGTAGATAGAATCTTTCCATTTTCATATGCGGCACTCAAGTCAACTGTGGCGGCTTACGATTCGTTGAACTCCAAATCCAGCGCCACCAACCGCATCGCTGTCAGTCTCTCTCACGGATACACAGCTGCAGCAGCTTGGACTGAGATCGACGATCCAGAGCCCAGAGGCAGCTCCGACGATGGGCGAGGCGGCAGCGGAGCTCCCGAGGATCGACTTCACCGGCGTAGACGGATCGGCGCCGGGGACGGGGCGGTGGGACGAGGTCCGCGGGCAGGTGACGGACGCGCTGGCCACCATCGGATGCTTCGACGCGCACTACCCGGGGCTCACCCCGGAGCAGCGCGCGGCCCTCTTCGACGGCGCCGTCCGCCTGCTCTTCGCGCTCCCGCGGATGCCAAGCGCCGCAACACCTACGGGCCTGGCAAGCCCTTCCACGGCTACCTCGGGGACATCCCGGGCTTCGACGCATACGAGAGCCTCGCCATCGTCGACGGGGACAGGCCCGACGCCGTCCATGCCTTCGGGGAGCTCATGTTCCCCGGCGAAAACAACGCCGCCTTCTGGTGCGTACTATATGACTCCCGCCGTGTCAACTCGTTACAAAGATTCGCCAGATCGGTTGGTTTTAATTGTTGCTCTGCCACGACGGCGTGCGTGTGTACTGCAGCGAGACCGTCCATGGGGCGGCGGAGCGGATGGCGGAGCTGGAGGGGGCGGTGCGGCGGATGGTCATGGAATGGCTCGGAGTACGCAGCCACGACGAGCCCGTGTGGCACCTGTTCCGGATGTCGGAGTACGTGGCGCCCAACGCCGGCGAGAAACAGAGGGAGGTGCGGTACGGGTCGCACCAGGACACCAACACGCTGAGCCTGGTGTGTCAGCACGAGGTGGAGGGGCTGGAGATGCAGGCTAGGGACGGCCGCTGGATCCTCGTCCGCCCCTCGCCAGCCTCACTCGTCGTCATGGCCGGCAACGCTCTCCGGGTACGAACCAATTCTGCACTCTGTCATGTTCTCCTTCTCCCCGCCGCTTCAGGGACTACGACTACGACGAGTTCATCCGGTTCTGCGTCTCCGAGGAGGGGGGTCGGCACGAGGACAAGCTCAAGGCCTACTGCGGGATGTAGCAGGGGACGACGACGTATCCACAGTGCACGTACGCTGCACCATCACAGTCGACGTACTCCCGAGTTCGCCGTCGAGAAATAAGTGAATAACCTTGCTAGCTTGTGCTGCAATATGTAGTCTGAGATCAGGATATATAATTGGACAAGTTTTGTGTTTGTTGTACTCGTGCTTCTTGTAATATTTATTTAGTCTGAGATCAGGATACTTGAAGCGACAAGACATGGACTCACACTATCCACGAGTGTTGTTTTAACGCGTTCTTGGTTCAAAATGGTCGTTGGACTGAAAAAATCGTCTGTTCAGCTGCTCGCACGAGGTGTTAGACCGGGTTTGCACGGTGTGTCAGCGTGGAACTCTGATGTTGTGTTGAGGTCTGCTGGGATACATATCCTCAACGAGATGAAAAAGTTTAGTCTTAACTTTCAGGGTTTTAAACTAGCTTTTGTTCATATAGAGAAGCTAATAAGGCAGCATATTTGTGTGCACGCCAATCTCTTAGTCTTAGTGCTCCTTTGAGCAGCTTCAATATGTGCCCTGAATTTCTGAATGAGGTTGTTCATTCAGAGGTTGTTTCGTCTTTGGAATAAATTGCTGAAGTCGAGTTTAAAAAAAAAAAATCCCAGGCTCCAACCCAGGTCCAATGGGAACGTCCTTAATATTTTCTTATCATGTATCCCGTGGGGTACCTTACACAGTCTATTATACAGTGAATTCATACACACGGACATATGGACATGCATTATTAATGGCGAAATCTTAGGCACTTACCTGAAAATGCAACTCGGCATGTAAGTTGGCACCCGACATTATCTTTGCCGTTCATTTTTCAGTTGGAGATTCGTCTGACACCTTGCACAGCACCCCTTCCGCCACATTTCAGTTTTGCACAACGCCCCTTATCTTTGCGGATTTTTTCAAGTTTATGTTTCCTTCTTAGATTCAAATATATTTCCATGTTTGTTTTTCTGTGTCAACCGAACAAACCATTTTTCATTCAACACATTTTTTCAAGTTTATGTTCCCTTCTCATACTGAAAAGATATTTCCACGTTTCTGAACAAACATTTTTTCAATCATTGTATAAAAATTGTCAACTTTCGAGCAAGATTCACGGGATATTTTTAAAGTTTTTTCGTTGTCAACAGAAAAAACATTTTTCTCACACTTTTCTATACTTGTCAAGGTCTAATAGCTTAAAAGAATCGCCTATTTCGCGCAAGATTCACATAAATGTTTCAAAGGGAACAAGATCATCTAGCTTTTTACAAGTTTCTGTTTCCTTCTTCTCCATTAGATTCTTCTGACGACACTAATTGCATCACGGATATGTTTGAATTATTTTTTTAAACTATTTACAATGGTCAAATCAGTTTTATAAACAATTAAAACCGGGTTATAAATAATTAAATATGAGTTCATTGATGGTCCATAGCATTGTTACACAGTATCAGGACAAAATACACCATAGATGCAAGATAATTAGCTCAGTTGTATGCATGTTCAAAGTTTGAACGGAGATATATGCACAGGTACATAGAATCTTAGAATTGTCCAAAGAAGAGTCACACAATATTCAAATACAATTCTTATATTCATACAAAAATCACACAAGACTCATAGAACACTTTTCAAATATTTCCATATCTCATACACGGATTGAATCAAGACACACCACGGAATTTAGGATTATGGGGTAGAATAAACTTCCCTGTTTTAGTTTCTCCACTCACATTTAGGAAAACATTTATACACAGGAATATATAAGAAACAGAAATGAATCTTCACTGGAACAAACTACAAAGAAATTTGATTAGATAATTTGAACAAACTCCAACAATCCATTATATAATATTCGTCCTGAAAATAGACAACCCATACAAATTAAATACAAATTCATGTTATGTTGTACAGTTTCATCGCAGATTCATCAAGATTAATACAAAAAGGGATCTTGTAATAATCTAGGAAAGAATTTTAAAGAAAGTTAAATTTTTTTCAGGGCAATCCGTGGAAAATTTTGCATCTAGAACATGTACAAAAATAAACAGAATAAAGAATAAGAAATGGAGAAAAAATTCTGTGAGGTGGAGGAGCAAGAAAAATTTCCCGATTCATGTACTTGAAATAAATCGGATCTCCCAATCATGAAATAGGAACATGGAAATCCCATGCAAAACAAAACGTGATACCAATTTCTTTTGCTGCATAACACACTCACCTCGGGGATGCATGGGCGGCGCCGCAGGAGGATAGCCCTATATTGATGCTACTGTGGTACACTAGAAGAAATATCGCCTTCTACCACGGCTACGATTCATGGTAGAAAGGTCTTTTTTCGTGGCTAAAGGTTTTTAACAACGAGGGGGGTACCATGGTGGATGCTGCGTGGCTGATTTATTAACCATGACAGCGGGATTTCGTGGTAGATGGTTCCGTCATCAACCACGAGCAAATTGCCGCGGTAAAAGAATCTAACGGACACGTGGCAACCAGCGTTATATTTTCTAACACGGGTAGAAACCGTGGCAGATGTCAGGCCCACCCGAGGCCTGCTGCTGTTAGATGGGCCGACATGTTAAGGTTAGGTGGGTCGGCCTGTTAAGGTTAGGTGGGCCGGCCTGTTAAGTTTATGTGGGCTAGCCTGTGAAGGATATGTTGGTCGGCCCGTTAGCTTAGCTGGGTCGGCATTTTTGTCTATGGGCCAGTCTGCTACAGTTAGTGGGCCAGCCTGTAAGGGTTCATGGGCTGACCTGTTACTGTTGCAGGGCCGACCTGTTAGCCTTAACTGGGATGGCCCATTAAGCTTAACGGACTGGTCCATATAGTGTAGTAGGGCCGGCCCATTTGGGATACTGGGTGATTCTATCGCGGATCCATGGGCTGGCCCGTTTAAGGTCATGATCAAGCCTGTTAAGGTTCAACAGGCCGGCCGGCTACTGGCCCGTTTAGTTTTACAAGTCCGGCCCAATTTTAAGCGGGTCAACCGTTATTAAATTTCAAGGATTGATAGTCTGCGTAGGGATGTGGAATGTGAGATGGCATGAGATAGCACAAATTTGGCGGGGGACAACAAAAATTGTGATATGCCACTTATCCCACTAATCCCACTTTTGCATCCTTGGCTTTGGTCCTGGACCGGCCGGCCGCCGCGCGTCGTTCACGGCGCTGCAGAAGTTTTCTTTTGAGGGAGAAATTATTAGAAAAATTCCACGACTGCTTCAGTAATCACTAGAGTCCAGATCGCTCCACAGGCCGCTCCACAGGCCGCTGGAAAGGTTGCGTGTGAGTGGGGACGGGCAAGTACTGGTCCGTGCCAGTGGCCGTCGTCGACCTATCTGCCAAAAAGAAGCAAACCGAGTCAGCGGAAGACCAAGGTCGAAGAAAGCAACGTAGAATTTAAAAGAAATACAACCTTCATCAAAAAAGTAAAATCACGTTTAGTTGGCCTCGCACGGTTTATCCTGAGCATCCATCTCTTTGAGATTTGTGCAACAATTTCATAGTCAAACCCCTCAACTATCTACATCTATTGTTTTAGAGCCCCTAATTATTTGCAAAATAAACACCAAATTGGGATTATGTATTAACAAAAATGGAAATGTGTATTAACAAAAAACATATTATACATTAGTGAAAATTAGGATTATGCATTAACCAAAATAATATTACTCATTAATAAAAAATGGGATCTCACATTCACAAAAATATTGAAATGATGCATTAACAAAATATTTGAATCACACGTTTGACAATTTTTTTATGAATTATGCACTAACTGTTAGATGTGAAGATTTCCGAAAAGGAAAGAAAACTAACGTTGGATGTGAATGGAATGGTCTAAATAAGTCATGCGTGTCCAAATAGGTGTGGAGAAACCGAGTTGAAACTTCAACAGCTACGACGGTTAAGGATAGCAGTCGGACGAGGTCGCACACAACTGAGTATCAATACTGCCGAACAGATATAACCGGTTATATTTAGTTTTTCTCCTCAAACAGATTGCCTAGGTCCTAATGCTTGGTGGCCAAAATCTTTAAAAAAAAACTATTTATAGCCTTAAAAAACCCTTCGAAACTTGGTCCAAATTCAGTTTGGGGGTGGGGGCAGTGGCCTCCCTCACTTATACTAAGCGCCAGCTAAGTATGAGTAATAATGTGTTACATCGACCCTTTATCTTCATCTTTATTTTCCCTAGGTGTGTCACCACTTTCCCCTCTATTTGCAGCGGCTGGTGGAAAACAACCAGAACGAATTTGACAGAGGAAGGTCTGGAAGATTGTTTAAGGGAATGTTTTCAATGGTTTAGACGACGACTGTATGTTAAATATTTCCATGTCATCTCCAGACTGTCCAAAAGACAGCTTCTACTCAGTTCCTCGGTAAAATGTGTCCCTCGTCTGAATCCAAATCAAACTAGGTTTGAACCAAATAGGATAACATGAAAGAGTGGAACACATACCATGCTGATTCCACCATAGTCGATGCGATGACCCTCTATGATGAGGATTTTATGAACTCAACCCTGTATTTTGATCTCCTCTAGGGTGGGTTCTTGCCATGATCAATTTCTTCCCTCACATTTCTCTGCTAGAAATCACCATCAATGAATATCGGCTACAACTCAGTCTCTCCTCCTCGCTCACTTTCCCTTTCCTTATGTCTCGTCTCTCTCCATTTCTCCCTCTCTCATGAGATTTATGACAAGTAATGCTTACAGTTTAAACAATTAGACTACTAGTTATTACATTTGCTGAAAGAAAAAAACTACACTTTGTATTAATTTCATTTTATCACTTGCTGGAAGAAAAATTTATATTTTGTGTCAATGAAATTTAGCAAAAATATTATTGCAAAGAAATAACCCCACGACATAAAAACAAATGAATAACTTTATCTTGAGCAGTTGTTTTAGTTTCCACATCTTCTTAGAACAAAACGACATCCAAGAGTTAATATATAATACTTAGCTATAGTTAAACCACTTAGTGTATGTCCCATCCAACTATATCTTTGTTCACCCAAAGATCAATATTAGCTACCTTGAGTACTAATCCAAGTCAATCAGCCAAACAGTAACCAACAAGAGTACGCCCGAAAATGAACATTAAACACAGTACAACTAAACACATTACTAAGTATATCAAAGCTGTGCGATTTCTCGCCCTGAGAGCGGCCGAGCTACTGTAGCAGCTACAGTAGCAGTGTAGAAGATGAACAGTGTTCTACAGTGAGTCGATCTGAGCCGTCCGCTTTCGATCCAACGATCCGTACGACACGCCCGTGATGTTTTTGCAGAAACCCCCTTCATTGATCAACAAACCAACCCCCAGTCCGCTTTTTTACGAAGAAAAGGACCTATATAAAATTAAAGCAAAACATGATGACTTTTTTGCAAAAATGTCCACAACGCCTCCCTTCCTCCTCCTTCTCCGCGCGACGCGGGAGCCGCCGCGGCGCCGCCGACGCGCTCCACGGCCGCTGCGCGCCTCCGCGTCCAGATCGAGGCACACGAGGGGCTTCGCCGTCCTCGCCTCCGCCTCCTGCCCGCGCGCCGCCTGCCGGGACGCCAACTCCGCGGCAGAATCGCCGTCGCCGCGGACGCTGGCCGTCGCGGCGTTTTGTGCTCGCCGGCGACGCTCCAGCCACGATGTGCGGCCGCGCCGCCACCTGCGGGTCGTCCGCATCGCGCTGCGTCCGACGCGCTCACTCCCGCTTCCTAGCTCGCTCGGACGCGGCGGCGCCGAGCTCGCCGTTGCCGCGGCAGCTCCGGCCACTACCGACGTCAGCGCGACGTCGCAGTGGGCCTGGGCTGACCAGACGGGCCGGCTGTTGGGCTGGGCCGCTTCCCGTGCGCCGGGTCGGCCTCTTTTTTTCCCCTTCTTTTCCTTTTGCTTTACAATTTTTCAAAACTGTTGAAACTTCTCAAAAATTCGAAATCAATTGAGACCAAGTTCTACAAATTTGTAAAAATTATAATAGACACTGCATTTGAAAAAAATGTTTAATGAGATGAATATTTCGATAAAATGCAAACTCATTTCCAAACTTCTCAATAATTCGAAATCAATTGAGACCAAATTCTACAAATTTGTAAAAATTATAAGAGACACTGCATTTAAAAAAATGTTTAATTAGATGAATATTTCGAGAAAAATGCAAACTCATTTCCTCTAATTATGACTTGGTTTTACATTGAATCTAATAAATGCTCAAACAATATTTTTTTCTCCGATTATTGAGCTAAATTAATTATTTAACACAAAACACAGACATATCATACCAATTCGAATAAGTTAATATTTAGAAATGACATAACATTTAAAAAATTGTTTCCGCTACATGAATATTTCGAGAAAATGAAAAATTACTTCCTCTAATTGTGGATTGATTTTAAATTGCATTTAGTAAATACTCAAAATTTATTTCCTCCGATTATTGATCTAAATTAAATATCTAACACAAAACATAGACATATCATACCAATTTGAATAAGTTAATATTTACAAATAATATAGCTAAACTCTCTTCAAATACGCAATCCAATTTAATAAATGCTCAACTTGAACTTAACTCTCTCTAATTATGTAGTCAAATTTAAATAATGCTTCATTCCATTCACACCTCAAGAAATCAAAAATTTGTTTCATCTAAAGGTGGACTCAACTTAATAGATGTTAACACTATATATTCCTCTAACCAAGGAACTAAATCACATGTTTACAGCGAAATAGAAACATAATATTTAGACATAACCATAATTTAATAAATGCTCAACTTGAACTTAACTCTCTCTAATTATGTAGTCAAATTTAAATAATGCTTCATTCCATTCACACCTTAAGAAATCAAAAATTTGTTTCATCTAAAATGGACTCAACTTAATAGATGTTAACACTATATATTCCTCTAACCAAGGAACTAAATCACATGTTTACAGCGAAATAGAAACATAATATTTAGACATAACCATAATATATATCCTCTAATTACGGTGGTTCATATGAAAATTATGGCAAAATAGAACCATATTTGACTATTTAGATTTACCTAACATATTTGCAAATAATGCAACTTAAATCTCTCTAATTATGTACTTGCATTTAAAAAAAGGTTGATTAGATGAACATTTCCATAAAATGCAAAATACATTTACTTACCTAACATATTTACAAGTAATATAACTTAAATCTCTCTGATTACGTACTTACATTTAAAAAAAAGGTTGACTAGATGAATATTTCTAGAAAATGCAAATACATTTACTCTAATTATGAATTGCTTCCAAATTGAATTCCAGCTAAATACATTATACAAATTATAACTACCACCTTCCCTTACAATATATATAACGCAACTAAAAAATGGGCTGGGCAAATGGGCTCCGGCCTTTCTTTTTTTCCCTTCTTTTCCTTTTGCTTTTCTATTTTCCAAAACTGTTGGAACTTCTCAAACATTCGAAATCAATTGAGACCAAATTCTACAAATTTGCAAAAATTATAATAGTCACTATATTCAAAAAAAAAAATTAATTAGATGAATATTTCGAGAAAATGCAAACTCATTTCCTCTAACTATGTCTTGGTTTCACATTGAATTTAATAAAAGCTCAAACAATATTTTTCCTCCGACTATTGAGCTAAATTAAACATCTAACACAAAACACAGACATATCATACCGATTCGAATAAGTTAATATTTACAAATAATATAACTAAACTCCCTTCAATTATGCAATTCAATTTAATGAATGCTCAACTTGAACTTAACTCTCTGTAATTATGTAGACAAATTTAAATAATACTTCATTCCATTCACATCTCAAGAAATCAAAATTTTGTTTCATCTAAAGATGGATTCAATTTAATAGATATTAACACACTATATTCCTCCAACCAAGGAACTAAATCACATATTTACAGCGAAATAGAAACATAATATTTAGACATAACCATAATATATTTCCTCTAATTACGGTATTTCATATGAAAATTATGGCAAAATGGAAGCATATTTGACCATTTAAATTTACCTACCAGATTTGCAAGTAACGTAACTTAAATCTCTCTAATTATGTACTTGCATTTAAAAAAATGTTGATTAGATGAACATTTCTAGAAAATGCAAAATACATTTACTTACCTAACATATTTGCAAGTAATGTAACTTAAATCACTCTAATTTTGTACTTACATTTAAAAAAAAAGTTGATTAGATGAATATTTCCAGAAAATGCAAATACATTTACTCTAATTATGGATTGCTTCCAAATTGAATTCCAGCTAAATACATTATACAAATTATAACTACCACCTTCCCTTACAATATATATAGCGCAACTAAAAAATAAACAAACTATTACAACATATCCTCAGCAAAGGCACGACAACAAATCCTCAGCGAGGGGCACGGCGATTGATTTTAAAAATGCATTTAATAAATGCTCAAAAAATTATTTCCTCCGACTATTGAGCTAAATTAAACATCTAACACAAAACACAGACATATCATACCGATTCGAATAAGTTAATATTTACAAATAATATAACTAAACTCCCTTCAATTATGCAATTCAATTTAATGAATGCTCAACTTGAACTTAACTCTCTGTAATTATGTAGACAAATTTAAATAATACTTCATTCCATTCACATCTCAAGAAATCAAAATTTTGTTTCATCTAAAGATGGATTCAATTTAATAGATATTAACACAATATATTCCTCCAACCAAGGAACTAAATCACATATTTATAGCGAAATAGAAACATAATATTGAATCCACTGAAATATTGAATATTATATACAATATATCCAAAATGCACACAAAAAATGCTACCTACTCATGAAAAAATAAAAACATATTCCAACATACCAATTTAGCTAACATTTTGGTTAACGAAAAATATATATACTGCACAAAAAAGAAACACCAAGGGCGTGCCGTGACGGCACGCCAAATTCAACTAGTAGTAAACAATGGCATGTTTAATTTCGGATGATTTTGCACTATCTGGGATATTCCTTGCACAACTTTAGTTCATCTATCCACGAAGAGGCCCATACACCATCCTCGCCCTAGCGACGCGGGCCGGACGACTCTCACTCGCGCTCACACCCTCATGCTCGTCATCAGTGGCGGATCTACAGCTTGGCTAGGGGTGCAAAGGACACTGGGTAAAAGTGAAATCTTTTGCAAAACAACAATTTTTCACCATGTGTGCACCCCTCAAAAGATGATTTTATCATGTTTGGCACCCCTAAGCACCCTGGTGCTGACTGCTCTAGCTCCGCCACTGCTCGTCATGTTGCACCATTGTAATAACATACCCTTATGCTCGTCAACTGTAAAATGCATATTTTACTCGGAAAGGGTGAATGTGAAAACCACTCTGTACTCAACGGTACATCATGCACGGAACTTGCAAAACCCAACTCTACAAATGTAGCCCAACGAAGCTTGTCACGGTGCCGAATTCAGATTAAGGCATGCACGCTGCAGAAAACCAAAAAACACAATGAAAAACTTGCACATTCATCATCAGTTACTGTTCATGGCTTCATGCAACAATATACGAAAATCTTAAGTCGTTGTCGGAAAGCTTCCTTGAAACCCCAGGCAAGCACCCAGCATTGCAATGTTAGACTGACAGACTGCAGTTGGGAACTGGAACAGCAAGGCCAAAGGTCTGGAGAAAACAGAGCAACAGAAACAAGCAACTTATAATGTGGCATCTACGACAGTTCTGAGAAATTACGACGCTTTTCTCCAATTGTCCAGAAACAAAAACAACTGGAGTTTGGGAACTGGAACCATCAATCTCAAAGATCTGGACAAACGAGAGCAATAGAATAGAAACTGGAAGCAGAGAACATGGCAGTCATGCATAACATGAATAATGTACTCAAATAGCAGACTTCGTTACAGCAACTACTCTGATAGTTTCCTCTCAAAACGCAACTAAGAAACAAGATCATGTCACTGCAACCAATGGCTACATCACAAACCGTGTCAGAAAGAACCCCACAACATATAAATCCACCTGTCTCATGATCTAGAATCCCAGATAATTCTACCAACTCAAGTGTCCTTTGCTTTGTGCAGCTAATCGCACCTCATTTAGGTCTCCCATTTAGTTTTTGTGTTTGTTTTTACTGAAATACAACTGAAGTTGGGAACTGGAACATCAATCTTAAAGATATGGAGAAAACAGAGCAATAAAACTTGAATCAGAGAACAATGTCAGCCATGCATAACATTGTTCCTCAAAATTCATAACTCGTTTCCCCAGTTCTACAGCAGAAGTGCCAAAAACATGAATGATGTACTGAAATCACAGATTTAGTTACGGCAACTACTATGATAGTTTCCTCTCAAGACGCAGCTAAGAAAGAAACAACATCATGTAAGTGCAACCAATGGCTACAATAATAAACCATGTCAGAAAGAACCCCCAACATATAAATTCACCTATCTCATGATCCGGGATCCCAGATCAACCCCACCAAAAATAGCTCAAATTGCTGTATTCACATCTTGCCGTCGTGCTAATTCTATCAACTCGAGTGTCGTTTGCTTTGTGCAACTAATTTTACCTCATGTAGGTCACCCATTTAGTGATTTTTTTAAGAGATGGGAGAGAAAGAAAGGGAATGACTGAAGAGAATGAGGGGCGGTCGGCGATGAGCTGACACATGTAGTAATTCAGGCGTGAAGGAGTTGGAGCTGGTGGTCGGCGGGGTTGACGGAGTGCCGGAAGTGGCAGCGGTGGCCGTAGGGGCAGAGGGCGCCGCCGACGAGCATGCGGCAGAGCTGGGTCTTGTAGCGCGGGTGGCGGATGACGGGGCGGAGCTCGGCGATGCCGTGCGCGAACTGGCACTTGTCGGCGTAGGTGCACGCCCCGGTTTGCTCCCACTTGTTGCACAGCTCCGTCTTGAACATGCCCTGGCTGTACGCCTCGAACTCCAGCCCGCCCATGGACTTGACCACCTGGCCCTTCTCCCTGTCGCGGCCCTTCTGCTCCTCCGGCTTGGCGCCGTCCATGCCCACGAACACGCGCTGCTGCTCTCGCATTGCGTTGGCACAGCAGGCAAATGATCGAACAGGTGAGCGTCATGGATTGCAAACGCACAGCACCGCACGATTGAGTGGCAATGGGGGAGGGGTTGGGAATTGGTCTCACCGAGCCGACGTTCACCGGGTTCGTCACGCGATGCTTGACGTTCCTGGTCAGCTTCATGTAGCCGGCGGAACGGATGGAGATGCTCTTGGGCAGCACCGCGAGCTTCTCGGCCGGGGAAGCGGGGCGACGCGCCATAGGCCGCAGCATCGGAGGAGCCTGGGAGGCCGGACGCGCCATAGGCCGCAGCATCGGAGGAGCCTGGCAGGCGGGACGCGCCATAGGCAGCATCGGAAGAGCCGGGGAGGCGGGAAGCGCCATGGGCAGCATCGGAGGAGCCGGCATGGCCTGCATCTGCCCAAGCTGGAGGCGGCGGAGCTGCTGGGACAGTGCGACCGCGGCGCCCTGGCTGCCGCCGAGCATGACAAAGCGGCCGGCGAGGTGGTTGTTGGCGACGCGGAGCTCGGAGTTCTCGAGGCGGAGCGCGGCGGCGTCGCGCGCGGCGTCGGCGAGCTGGGAGACGCAGAGCTGGTAGCGGTTGGCGGCGTCCTGGTACTGCATCGCGATGCGGGCCATGCGCATGCGGTGCTCCGAGGCCGCCCGAGCCGCCGCATCGTCGTCCACGCGGGAGCCGGAGGAGGAGGGGTTGGAGGGCGAGGTGGCGCCGCGCGGGGACGCCCAGGTGGTGGTGGGGCTCGGGGTGATGGGGGTGTAGCCGCCGCCGTGGAAGAGGCCGTCGCCGGGCGGGAACGGCCTGGGGCTCGGGGCGAAGAGGGTGTAGCCGCCGTAGCCGTGCGGGGACGCCATGGGGCTCGGCGGGAACGGGGTGTAGCCGCCGCCGTAGAAGCGGCCGTCGCCGACGGGGAGCAGGACTGCAGGAGGCTGGGGGAGCAGAGGCGGCGGTCGCCGAAGCCCAGCGGGATGGGCATGGGCCCGAACCCGAACGCCACGGGGTGGGCCGGGCGGATGAGAGCTTCCTGCATGGCGGCCGGCCTTGGATTCCCACTCCGCTCCGCGAATCAACTGGTCCCTGCAAGCCGAAACCGATCGAAATGTCAGGGAGAAAATTGGAACAATAACCCCTCATAAATCCCTACGTCAGACGAACTACTACTACTACCAGCATCCACAACCTCGAACAAATCCAGTAGTCGCAACACAAGCCGAAATTCAAAGCGGAGGCGTCGCCAAACTGAAATCGCTACCGGTCGAACACTACTACCGACATCATCCACCCTCCCACGCACGAACAAAGCAGAGTCGCGCCGCCATCTCGCATCCGCACCAACGAGACGCCCCGATGGCCTGATCCATCGCGGAAAAACTCCTCCAACACGGGGAACAACGATCGAACACCCGCAATGCGTCCCCCAAACGATCGACCGAAACCTCTGGCTCGCCCACACCCAAGCAAACCGAAGCGCAACTAGATTAATGGCAGCGTGTTGATCGGAATGGGGGGAGGATCGGAGGGCACCTGCTAGTCGATCGGCGCCGCCAGCGTTCCTGCCAGTGGAGTCTGGAGAGAGCGGCCGGCGCTGGATTTGGGATCGGTCGGTGCCGAATTGGGAGTGGAAGGACGGGGGAGGAGGAGAGAGAGAAAGCGAGAGAAAAGGTGGGTGACGGCGCTGGGGTTTTTGTGCTGCGAGCGAGGTTCGAGATGATTCGGTGGGGCCCGGCTGTCTCCGGAACAGAGGGACGTGTGCAGTGTACTGTGCGTTTCTGCTGGACAGCTGTAACTAACCTGCCCCGTGCCTTGGAGCACACGCTGATGGTGTTTGGGTGGGTGCCGCATGAACACCTTCGGATGCTGCGGGACACTGCACGTGAGGTGTTCCTGTCCGATGTGATGAGTTTTTTTTTTAAGAGACGAATGTTTGGTTAATTAGACAAGACGACTGTCAAAGTGTCAAGTAAAAGTGTTTTTTAAGAGACCCAATGATTACTCACCACCAATGACGCGAATGGCGATCAAAACATAAAATTGTTGCGTCCACGGGATTGGATTATACATAAAGGGTGACTACTCCCTCCGGTCCACAACAACTGTCGTAACCTATATAGGAATTTTGTACTACGACAGTGTATTCTTTACGACACTTAATGTGGACCGGAGGTAGTATCTTTTTGAAGAAAAAATAGCGCATTAGATTTTAGATCATTGGATTTGGATCTGAAGGCGCGTCTTCGTTCTTCATCGCGCCACACTAGTATAAACTTGTCTACGTCGACATTGCTACCTCTACATTGTCACCGCCTCCAGTTCATCATGTTCGGAGACCGTTGTTGCGAGATCAAGGGTCACTTCTACCCTCAGTCCCATGGCTATGAAGAGCTTCACCTCGTACACCCTTATTCCAAATCATGGGTGCTTCCTTGACTCCATCATTTTCGTCGGCTTCCGCCTCGTGTATCCGAAACAAGCAAATGTTAAGGTTTATTACATGGAAAAGTAGTCATATGTGTTTATAACATAACAAATGTGAATTTCAAAGACCAGATGTCGCTCCGCATATTCGTACATTTGTTTCAGAAAGGAAGAATACCCTTAGTCTTTGCATCAGTCGATGCACACAACTATATATTATTCATTAATTACAAGGTCTTTAAAAGCAAAACAGCTACGCCGAATAAGATAAAAATGAAGTCATGTGTCTCGTGGTACCTATCACAAACCATACGACAAGTGACGGAAGGAAACAAACAAAAATAAAAAAACTCATGGGCAAAGCCTTCGAGAAGGGAAGGGCACACATCGTGTTGATGATGACAAGTACAACCCTAGGTCAATTTCTGGTTTTTCATCAACAAAGTCGGGTTTCAAGCCACCACCTTCAACCAGCGCACGACGCACCCGTGTGTTGACTTTGCATGATCAGAGATCAAGTGTTTCCACTAGAGTACACACATACTTATGATCGGAGCCGACACTTCGATCAACCCTTCATCAGTGTAAGATATCTCGTTGGACGGTGCCACCAGAAGAGATGCTGGAAGCGCGAAGCGTCCCATACGATCCGACTTGCAGTCACTCGCGCGAAGCGTCCCATACGACCCGACTTGCAGTCACTCGCGCACTACCCTCGAGCCACCTCAAACACCGTATCGAATTTGGAAAATATTTCTATACAAAAAAGTTGCGCCTATTCAATATCTTTCCAACGCCATATTATTTGTTACGTTTAGATAAGCGGTTTGAAAGTAATTGCAAAAAAACTGTCCGCTGAATTTAAGAGTTCACAAAACAGAATCGTTAACTTTTAAATCTGCTCTTAAACCGTAATGTATTTCGAAAATATACCAGAGCTAGCCAAGGTGAGCATTTCCCATATCTTTCCAACGGCGTATCATTTTCATCAATCCGATAAGCGGTTTGAAAATGGCGCCCAAAATACCGTATGAAAACTGTGAAATTCGTGAAAACGGAATTAAGTAGATTTGAAATTAATCCGAAACTATAAAGAATTTGAAAAACTTTGTTAGACGAAAACGATGCGCCTTTCCAATAGCTTTCCAGCGCTATAATACTTGTTTCATTTGGATAAGTGGCTAGAAAATGAAGTTCAAAATACCACCCGCTCGAGATATACATTCGAAAACAAAAGTTTATATTCTCAAATCTAATTCCTAAACTGTAACGAATTTCTAAAAACTGACTGAGATAGAAAAGATGCGCAATATCAAGAGCTTTCCAACGATATATCATTTACGTCAATCCGACAAGTGGTACGAAAATTACGATGGAAAAACTATCCGGCGGTCTCAAAGTTCACCTATTTCTTAAACCGCAGTTCAGAAAGTTGTCCAGAATACTTATTCTAAAGGGGAGTCTAGTATAGCTGGAATATATATACTAGTAATCATGCACATGCAATGCACGTAATTTTTTTACCTGTGCAATGCATGTATGCTGACTATTGCACAAAAAGTTACATGTCATGATCTCTCATACCTGAAAACTCGAGCTACTGTAGCAGCTGCAAAACTGAATGCTGCCAAAACTCCAGATCAGAAAAATGATGGAAATAAACACCTTCAAGAAGGATCATTACTGGAGGGTGTTCTTAAGCGACTATAACTGAATATCCTTTGGTACAGCGGCTGCTCCATAGATCCACTTACGCCAGTGCCGCCATATTGTTTTTCCTTCCGAAGAGTATCATTGTGTTATTTGGGCAGCCATTTAATTATGCTATATCCAAAAAATATTCCTTTAACCTAAAGACGATTTTGTGGTAGCCACTGGACAGCACGATACAAATTAGTCAAGGCAGAGTGAAAAGGTCAACCATTTAGTATAAAGTATAAGGTAATTTTTTTTCGCCTGAAGCGAACACATGTGTTGGTTCTGTGGCTATAGAAATAATCTTTTCAATATTTGATAGCCAACAGAAGCATGGTAAACCTTTTTCACGCTAACAACTTTAAAATTTTGCTTGATATGATCTGGAAGGAATAGTGGAACAAGATAAATAACAGTTCATGCACTGTGATCAAATCTACAGCTGCGGCTTAATTCAGCTGACAATGTAATTTATTCTCCACCCGCTGTCGTATCTGATTAACCTCAACGATTTCCTACAGGCTGCAGCATCATGGTGGCGCTCGGCACGGGCCCCAACGGCGTGGCCTTCGCGAGCCTGTCGGCATGCTCGCGACTGGAGAAGATGATCGACACCAACGCGTTTGTAGCGAACGCTGAAGAAAAAAAATACCTGACGAAAAAATGGCAGAACATAAAAGGAAAATATTAGAGAAAAGGTAAGCTAGCAGCCCCAATATCCATAACCGTAAGGAAAAAGACAAGGAAAAAGATAATGCAGAACATCAGTATCATCTCTGTAAGGTAGTTGCTTCCTACACCAAACTGGTTTGTCTGATCTGATTGTTTCCTAAAAAAGGAAATAAAATCAATGGTACGCAACAGAAATGTATTAACAGAGATAAGAGTACAAAGATGCACTCAACAAGTTTGACTAACACAGGGCATCCAATTTTTTAATGTGGATGGTTAAACACTCGCAATCTAAAAATGATTATTCAGCTTCTCATCTCCACTAAGCACTCAGCAATGTAAACACTCGCAATGGAAACAAATTCAGATATAGCAAAGGGTAGAATCAGGTGTAAGCATAAAAAAGCTATGCTATCAGCAAACTGAAAGGTTATTAATTTGGCAACAGTAAGATAATAAGAGGAAAGCATTACAGAAAACTGGTTCTCCATGACCGGCAAATTCCCACACAAACCAGGAATGATGTGCCAATTCTTGAACTCTCTTCTGAATCCTCTTGAAATGCTACCACTCCTGTGAAAGCAATGTACGGATATCAAAATCTAAGGCATCCAAGATGCAAACACAAATAAAGAAGATCAAAGACAGAAACATCGGCCAAGAAGTCATACCCCATCCCTCCGAGCGTGCCTGTACGACCGTGCGTAAGGGTTCGACCGTCACCGTCCATCCATTCCATCATATTCCCGGACAAGTTAATTCCTCATTCCCTGCCTTGAGTCCTGAGAGTTAGAGCACTGTGTTTTTTACTCCTTTCATCGCGAGCTCCACCACGTCCGTCCATTCATCGATCCATCGAGAAGCGGAAGAGGAGGGAGGAGGATGCATATGGCCGGTGCAATTGCTGCTGAAGCAGCATGAGAGCAGGGTGGAAAAGGCGAGCCACTCCTTGTTTATTACTCCGCTTCGGGAAAAGGGGTGCTCTCCTATCTTTTGATTAGGAAAGCGACACATACCAGGGGTAGCGACTGTTTATTAAAAACACTAACTCGCCGGGATGTGCAGCAGAGATCAGCTAGGGGGGCCATCCCCCCAACCCCAGCTTTGCACAAACCTGTGAAGAATTTTTTTGGGTGGGCTTACGAACTTCCTTTCTACTTTATTTTAACATGTACAAGCTAATTGCCCGTGCGTTGCAACATGGTATAAATATCCGAAGAAATTACAACAATCATCATCCCACTTTCAACAACAGTATTCGCGACGGGCTTTCCACTCTCACTTGAATTGTCAAATACCTCAAAAGTTTTTTAAATAATCTTGCAGCATTGAGAAGCCTCAAAGGATCAGAGGCTCTATTTTAAGCATAGTATGAGGGTCGAGAGTTCATTAAGAATAATACCTAGAAGTAATATAGCACTCATCCGAACAACGGTTTAGAAAGCTAAAATAATCAGCACAAACATGTACGTGTTTGAAAGGTTACAAACTTGAAATGTTAGTGTAATAGCTAAATAATAATGCATTGTCATGGTAATCAAATATACATAATGCCCGATTAGGCTTAGCTGTAACCTACTTTCATAACTAATATCATTTTCTTTGCACAACTCTAGTAACATCAACGGTGCTATTTGGATCTTATCTACGTGAATTCGTAGCAACATGGTTTTGATGATTTGAGCGAGCACAATGGACACGAACAGCCAGCAAAACCCACTTATCCACAGCTGAAGAACACAAATTGTCATCACAATCGCAGATCTTGGCATCTCATTAAAGAATACTAATATTTGACAATCACATACATATGGAAAATGCAGAGATAGTGCTGTCACAGAAATTCAGAAACCGATGAGTTCCACTTGTGAGCATCGATCCATGGCCCAACACGACTTCTAACTCATCGGGGAGATGGGTGCTGGCGGCTACCTCCCTGGTCTAGAAGAGGCACCAATATGGATTTTTTTTGCTTTTATAACACACTTGTTAAACTAATTGTTGAAGGATATCAATCACATGTTTTAACAAATTCTTCTGAGGTACCACTAGTAGGAAAAGCCTTATCAGTGGCGCACAAAAAATGGATTCTGTGGCGCACCCAGCAATACTGGGTGCACCACAGAATCCTCGCCACTAAAATATTTTTTCTGTGCTGTGGCGCACGCCCATGGTGCGCTTTCTGTGGCGCACCTGCCTGGTGCGCCACAGAATTCTGAAAAAATTCAAAAAATTCAAAAACTGCAAAAAAAAATTAAAAAGTTTCGAAAAAAATCAGAAAAATCAAAATATGAAATAATATGAAAAATCCTAATTATTGGAATTATTTTTAGTTTTTTTGAATTTTTTGAACTGATACCTTCCCGTTAGGTCGCCCATCCTCAAATTGCTCCAACCCTAGCACGCTTAACTTCTAAGTTCCACCCACTTCACCTACCCTTGTGCTACTCAAGTTCTTATTGATATATATCATATGTATCCTCTTAAGTCTTGTATGTGTATATGTTATGTATATGTTATAAACGTGTGTTTTTAAATTTCAGATTTTTCAAAAACTTCTAAACTTTCAAAAGGAGATTCAAAAGTTTCAAAAGATCCAAAAAAAATTCAAAAACTTAAAAAATTTCAAAAATCCAAAAAATCCAAAAAAATTCAAAAAATCTAAAAAATCCAAAAAAATAAAAAAAAGTCAACAATCTTCTTTGTTATACATTTCTGTGTCTTTTTTGAAATTTTTGAATTTTTTTGATTTTGCTGCGAAAAATCGTCTGTTTGAAATAACCTTTTTTTCATTTGGAATTTGAGGAATCTGTGAATTGCTGACCGGGTATGCGCAATATCACGAAATTGGCCAGGCAAGGCAGAAGGTGAAGTCAAGGGTGCGGTTTGTTCATTATTGGACAAAGTTGCGAATGGAAAACTTGACTCATCGAAAACCACGTCACGAGAAATATAAACGCGATTTGTAGGAATGTGAAGACATTTGTATCCTTTATGCAAGGAACTATAGCCAAGGAAAACACACCTTTTGGATCTAAACTCGAGTTTGTGATTATTATAAGGACGGAGATGGGGCCAGCAGGCGCATCCAAAAACTTTGAGGAAAGTATAATCGGGAACCTCACCCAAGAGACGTTCAAGAGGTGTTTTCATGTTGATGACACGACTAGGGAGGCGATTTATGAGAAAACAAGCAGTGGTGAAGGCATCACTCCAAAAACGAAACGGAACGGAGGCATGAGCGAGTAGAGTGAGACCGGTTTCCACAATGTGACGGTGTTTTCGCTCAGCGGTGCCATTTTGTTGGTGCGTGTGGGGGCTTGAAACCCTATGTGTGATGCCAATATCAGAAAAGAATTTGTTGAGTCTAACATATTCGCCACCCCAATCTGTTTGGACATGAACAATTTTTTGATTAAGGAGACGTTCAACATGGTTTTGGAATTGAAGGAATACTTTAAACACATCAGATTTTTGCTTAAGTAAATAAATCCAAGTGAAACGACTATAACCATCAATGAAACTCACATAATATTTGTGTCCACTAGTAGAAGTTTGAGTATGACCCCATACATCCGAATAAATGATCTCAAGAGGAGATTTTATTACATGGCTAGAAAGAGGAAAAGGCAATTGGTGACTTTTGCCTTGTTGACATGCATCACAAATTGCATTATTTTTACTAGACTCTGATGGTAGATCCCTATGATGGAGAACATGTTGCACCACTTGAGAGGCTGGATGACCTAAGCGGCAGTGCCACTGTTCTCGCGACACTCGAAGACTCCCAAAGGCTTGCTTGATAACAGATGGCTCCAAGGAATAGAGGCCACCCCGACACCTCCCTCTAAGCAGAATTTCCCTCGTGTCCCGGTCCTTCACAAACAAATCACGTGGATGAAATTCGACAAAAACGGAATTATCACACGTAAGTTTCTTAACGGAAAGGAGATTGCGAGTAACAGAGGGAACATGCAAGACATTTGTAAGATGCAAAGGTTTCGAGGGAGTAGAGAGAATGCCTTGGCCAATGTGATGAATGCGCATACCTGCACCGTTGGCAGTGTGGACATGGTTGTTGCCGCGGTAGACCTCCTTCATGGACAGCTTGTTGATGTTGTTGGTGAGGTGGTCCGTGGCTCCCGTGTCCGCATACCAGGTGGGATCGATCGGGTAAGACGGAGTCTCTCCGCCACGTGCAGGGTTCGTGGCAGCGGCGGCCTGGCGAGAAGATCCGCCACCATCATTGCCGATGCCCAAGAAGTCCTTCTTGAAGCGCTTGAAGCAGCGCGAGGAGACGTGGCCCACCTTGCCACACAGTTGACAGACCGGGCGGTTCCCTCCGCCACCGCCGCCTCCGCCTCCACCAGATGCATTCCCGCCGCCAGAGTTGAGGAAGGGCGACGGAGTTGCAGGACGGCCGTACTGGCCGTGATCGGAAGACGGCTTGATCGGAGGCAGGGATCGGCCATCCAACCGATAGAACTTGCCGCCGCCACCGTTCGCACCGCGGCTGAAGGAGAGGTTGGCGGAGAAGTCGCTGGTGTTGAACTCCGCCTTGCGGGCCTCGAGGCGGTTCTCGGTGCTGAGCATCTGCGCGTAGAGGTCGCGCAGCTTGATCGGCGTTTCGCGCCCCGTCACCACCTCAACGAGAGCGTCGTAGTCGCCGTCCAGTCCCGCCAAGAGGTAGGAGATGAGTTCCTCCTCGGCGAGCGGCTTGCCGATGGCGGCGAGCGTGTCGGCGAAGGCCTTGACTTTGTTGAAGTAGATCGGCACCGTCATGTCCGCCTTCTTGACGGTGGAGAGCTTGAAGCGGATTTGCATGGAGTGTGCCGCCGACTGCGCGGCGAAGCTGTTCTCCAGAACGGACCACGCCTCCTTGGACGTGATCACCGCCATGAGCATGCCGACCACGCCTGGAGACGCGTTGATGAGGATGGCGGTCAGGATGGCTTGATCTTGCTGCATCCACCTCTGGTACGCCGGGTTTGGAATCTCAGCTGGTGCTCCAGCATCTCCGGCTTGAGGATTGCGGATGAGCTCGGACGGGCAGGGCAGGAGCCCATTGACATAGCCCATGAGCAGGTGGCTCTTCAGAACGGAGACCATCTGCGTGCGCCAGAGGAGATAGTTCTCCTGGGAAAGCTGGATCAGATTGACATTGGTGAAGGTGTACGGACCTGTTGGTGCAGCACCCATGGTGGAGAGACCGCCGGAGGAGAAGATGCCTGTCTCGGCAGAGGAACCAGCAGAGGAGGAAGAGGAGCTGGAGAAAGACATTGAGGCGAGCGTGGAGTTCAGATGCGATCTCGCTCTGATACCATGAAAAGCTACGTGAGTAGATGAATTGAAAGGCAATCGGCGCAGCTCAAAAGGCTGGCCATACTCCTCTATATATAGCGACCAGATGGATTACAACGTGTACATCACGTATACAAAACCTAACAAACTAACAGCTGTCAATCTTATCTATACAAAGATACTAACTGAATTGTTAGGGCTAACTGTATATTCTAACAATGCGGAGAAGCAGGACCGGCCGGAGATAGAGATTGACGACGGTGTCGGTGGATTGGGCTGTGGTGGTGGATGGGGATTTGATCCAAATCGAGACGAATGAAGGTGGTAGCTAGGTTCTCTGCAGTACGGGTGGGATTCAGCTGCAGGAGGACCTCGTTCTCACCGGCGGCGAGGCGGCTGGCGAAGGGCGCAGCGGACCAGCGCAAGGTCACAGGCCTTCTTCACGGCCTCGATTGGCTGGTTGACCAGGCAATCGAGCAGCGCCACGACTTTCTGTCCTGCGGGAGGCCGCGGTGGCCGGACAGGTAGGCGCTCCCTCTTCTTCGCTTCTTTCTCTCATGGATTCCCTTCACCTCAATGCTCACTGATTTATTATCACCTCACAATTTTATACCAATCTTATGTTCTTATGAATTTGTAATCTTTTAAAGGAGAGATTATTCAGCATACTTTAGAGATTATTCAGCATACATTGGAGTACGTTTACCACAGAAAGAATTAAGAACTTGATTAGTATTTGTATCGATTGGCGTAACTAATCGCTGCATAGAAATCGTTACAAGTTGAGCTTTCTGAACTGTGTTACTTGACTGCAACTGAACTTCTCTTGTTCCTAGAACATTTATTTGGCAATTCGTATTTTTTCAGCTTCCTGTAGGTTCTTTTGCAGCGCTTGCTTTCATAGTGCTTAAACTTCCTTTGGATGGTGCTATTGGAACAAAATCATGCAGCTCCTCTTTAATCCAAGACCTATTCTGGTAAGTAATATGGTAAATTCTGAGTTTTATCACATAGGCGTATCATATTTTTCTTTCCAGTAGTAGATTAAACCATCTTTTGTGTGGCTCTAATTGCTCTTTTTGATATTTCAATGATTTCTTATTTATTCTAATTTTTGTGACAAAGCTTAGCATATTGCTAAACTCATGAGCTGATGTATCATATGGCAAGTTTGGTGGCTACTTTTTCAATAGAAATTATTTTATTCTCATATCCATGTCGTGTATGACCTTTCATGTTGGTTCATCTTTATTTTCAAGTTTTTGGACCAGTAATATATTATCCTTATTGATGTAGTATTAATATTTCAGTAGGCTCATACCTTGTATATGTGTCCATCTTGTCCATCTTGTTTGCAGGTGTGTTCATCTCATCTGGTACAACACCTGCTAAGTTCATTCCGGTGGAGCTTTTGTTCTGGTGGTCATGCTCTTGATTCAGAATATGCATATTAGATTGGTCATTGGTCTTTCTGTTCTTTACTTTGATTACTGCAGATTTGGGTGATAAGGCAAGCTGGTTTTTTGAGCAGCATGAGGAGAAAACAACGTGCACATTGTTCTTCAGATATTCCGCATTACACTATTTGCACTTAAAGCTTGCAGAAGGCTTCTACCATTTTATCTTGATGATCAACCAAGAACCGAGGAGGTAGGCATGTCTACAGAAACATAAATTTCAAGCTATTGTTTTATTTTTCCATATTTATTGCATTCATGATTCAGATGTTGTTCTAACAAGTCCTGCAGTGCATAGATTTTTAGAAAGCAAAGTTATGTGACGCAAAAAATTATGTTTTAAAGTTGTTCATTAATTCAGCTACTTTTAATTAGGAGTGATTCATCTTACCCGCTTTACAGATTATTTCCCCGACTGGTCTAGGTAGGTTTTATGTCATGCTTGTTAAAATTTCGATTCCCCGATGCTTGAGTATTACTTTCTTGTACAAATTAGCGGAATGAGATCCATGGAGACCAAGTTTTGAGAGTTTAGAATTTAAACTTTCATGTCAAATGCTTTCCTAGCCTCACCTAGAAAGATGTATTTTCTTAAGTATTGCATTGGTAAAACGAGTAAGCCAGATTAGCATGATATACAGTTCAGTTTTGTAATGCATACACGAGCATGTTGTAAAATATCTTTTTAGTAATCTTGTTGTCTGATGGTTAACTGTGACATTTCGGGAGAACATGTATTTATTTTTTTTCTTGATAAAATTATCCAATTAGGGCACCTCCTTGTATTTGGGATCCTATTCAGCTTCTCTTGATTTCCTTCCAATCTCTAATCTCTTAGGATTAGAGAGCTCTGCTAGCCGGAATGATACGGATGTTTTGCCCGATCTTTCACGATGCACAACCCGCCGATAGAATCTCCCAATCACGTGGCCACGTAACCTGAAGATGGGGATATCTGGTCCTGCGAGCAACTCGTCGTTGACGACGAACCTCACGCCGGAGTAGATGACCAGCAAGCAACGTATTGATAAACAACACGCCTCACACCACAACACGACAATACTTGAAGAACAAGAACCTTCACGCAAGATCTTAATAAGATAGATAATCAGACGAGCGCAGATACGCCGTCATCACAGACGAGCACACATGAATGCTTCGCCTTGGATACACATGAGTTTAACCCGAGTTTTAACCTAATATTCAACCTAACCCTAATAGTCTAATGCGTATATATATATATATATATATATATATAGTGGATACAAACCCAGTGGAGACTTTTTGCACCCGGGCACCAGTGATCCCTCCTGTTTAAAAAATCCGAAAACTATATTTCTATGTTTCAAAAAATTATGAAAAAAAATCCGAGTGTAGCCAATGATATATCCCTCTGACGTGCAAAATATGAACTTCAAAAACCTTGTATTTTGAGCTACACAAAAATGACAAATTTGTAGATTGAGTATGGATATTTTCAAATCTCTACAGTTTATCAGATTTGTTATTTTTGTGTAGTCCATAATATAAAGTATTTCACACTATAAAAATTCACGTTTGTGGGATGCATCATTGGCAACATCATAAGTTTTTTTTAGAATTTTTTGAAACTCATAAATATGATTTTCAATTTTTTTAGCAGGCGGGTTTACTGGTGCCCGGGTTCAAATCTGCTTTTCCGATACAAACCGGCCTCGAAGGGCTTGGCCAGAAAACGGACGCGCAGGTCCTACTAAGTTGACCCACCAGGCCACCAGCCTTTGTGTTGTAGTCGGACTTGGAATCCTCTATGCATGGTGCAGCAGCGTATCGACCTGAAGAGACGCACCATGCGGATTCCATACCCAGCGTATCGAACAAGCATGGCTGGTCTCTTCCTGAAGAGACGCACGCACATACGCACCTGCATGCAAACCATGATTAGTATTAAGCGCATCAAGCTGGTGTCTTCTTGTCCTTGTCCTTTCTTCCTGTCCACTTCCTCATGTCCTTTCTTGATTAGCACTAATTAGCTTGTGCTGTTTTGGAATCCAACGTGACCTGCTCCCTTTGTGCTGCATGCATGGCAACGGGGGACCCACATGTTGCCATGCACACGATGACCCCAACCAGCATGCATCCTTCTTTGACCGTGGCGTATAGTATTTCTTTCTGATTGTTTTACAATACATGGTAGTTTTAGAAATATCAAGACCACATAATACACGAACACAGGCACACGGCCATCCTTTCCTTTGTTCAAATGCACTATTGAATAATCGTGCTTTCGGTCTACCACCCTCGCCTCCCTCTGGACTGATGCACGATCATCATCAATATCATCCGTCTGAATACACTTGCCGATGCAAGTGGATTGCCTAAGACACGCCGCATCACGGACTTGTCATGCCGTGAGAGAAATTAGTTTCGATCGGACCTTGATGTCGGGGCTTTGTGGCACACTGGCACCTTCTCAATTTGGTTCGGGTTATGTGTCACGTGGCCTACCTAAAAGCTGTGCGCTTGCCCTTTTGGTTGGTTCGCGTGATACGCTCCATTGCGGTGCTGTTTGTGGCGCTGCAGTCTGGAGGACCATGAGTGGCACCTCTCCTCCTGCGAGCGAGCTGGTCGCTCCATGCTCGGCGTTTCTCCTTCCGATTCTCTGCTTGGGATTGTTTTTTCTGCAGCTTTTTTTGTTTCCTACGCCTATTGCCTTGGGTTCGGGATTGGTGGAAGGGATGTGATGAGGTTCTAATGTTTCAAGCATTCGTGGTTGTTGGATAGTGGACTTTTACTGCTCTTTGTTGCTTTGTGGTTGGATGGACGGGACTGAGGCCGGGGTTCGTGGTCTACCTGTCCAATGCAGTGTGATGTTTGTTTTGGGGCTTCGATGGCTGAAAGATTTGTGTATTAGCGCTGGGGCGCACGTGTCTCTTTCGGTGGCTGAAAGTTATTTTGTTGGAATTTTTTGATAAATTGGGTGATTGGTTTATTTGTTGTGAAATTTTGTGCTACATCTGCACTCCATGCTTGCTGCTCCTCCTGCACGCCATCCGGCTATCCCGGTGCTTTGAACTCCAGGTCAGCCCCGCTCTACTCTATTCTTCGTTTTCAGTGCCATGAGAATTCCACAATTTCAGGTGAGATATTATTTGTATATATTTTATGAGTTAGTGCATAAGGGTAGGCTGACTGAAACCGCGTGTAAGCTGTAAATATTTGATGTATCAAAAAGGCCAAAAAGAGAAGTGCTTTCATGACAGGTAAATACAGTCATCTTTCTGTCTGAATCTTTGTTGTCAAGTGAAACAAAGGGTAGTTTTCAGACTACGAGTAAATAGATATTCAGTCACAAACTTATTTGTAACACGGCAGATCTTCCACCTGTTCACACGGAGGAGTTACCAGACTATGCAATTGTCGAATACTACTAATTTTTATTTACAGTCTTAGAGTTGCATCCCTGCAAAAAAAAGTCTCGAAGTTGCAAAAAATGCAAGTTCTTGTGCTCAACGATAAACGAGAGACGACTCTCTAGGTTACTATTTGCTTTTTTAGTTGGGGACCTTCAGGTGAATATTATTTATTCAAGTATCCGAGAGTCGTCAAGGATCAAAATACTGTATAGGTGGAACAACTAACGAGAATCCTCTCCTTCTTTAACTTGCTAGTACTAGAGAGAGCTGGTTGTTCAGTCTTAGCTATCAGCTGAGATGTCAATTGTTACAAACTGACTTATAATTAATATCTGTTTTGTTGTCTCTGACAGCGAAGATGACTGCTATACACTTTCAGCTAATGGTGACCGAACCGGTGATGTTCTTCAACTCGATGACTGATCTGATGGGTGACGACTCTTGACACCATGTTAGTACAGTTCAAATCACCGTTCGCTAGCTTGATTTTCACGCGATATTCTTACACTATTTTTTTGTGTGGAGTTTTCTTGTTTAGTAGAATGTCGGCTAGAGCGGAGTTCGATAGTTCGGCAAAGTTTGCTTTCAAGCATGTTTTCATGCCAATGATTTAGACAACATATTCCATTCTACTCCATTTATGTGCACAACAGTTACAGTTTCTTGCAAGCAAGTATTGTTCTATGGTCCTATGATATCTGGATATTACAAATTATCTCTGATATGTCCTCTAGGTTTTTGATAGAAATCTTACTATATATAAAAGACGGATGAAACCGCGCTCTGTCCAGCCGTCCACGTCGCGCGCGTTCGCTGGCCGTCCGATCCACGGGACGGACGGCCAGGATCCATCCACGTCGCCTCCCGCGGGCGTAGCTACAGTACCCGCGAATATCTACCAATGCGCTTGCGACGCGTGGCCCCGGTCACTGGCCGGTCGCCCAGCTCCAACCGGTTGCCCGCGTGCACGGTTCTTGACGCACAAAAAAATGCTAAAAACCCCCCGAAAGGACCTAAACGCAATTTCTGACAAAGTGAGGGCCCTTTCTGCAAAAACGTCAGCGACCTCCTCCCTCCTCCGCGCGACGCCGTGGTCGCCGCGGACGCCGCCGCGCCACCCCGCCGTTCCGCCGCTCCCCCGCCAAATCGCCGCCTCCATCTCCTCCCCGAAGATCGGCCGCCACGCCGCCGCACGGGCGCGGGAATCGCCGCCGCGGCGACCGCCGCCTCCGCCGCGTCCGTGCACCGCCGGCGCCACTCCGGTGACCCAAAGGTGGCGGCGCCGCCACCAACGGGTCGAGCGCAGCGACGCGCGTCGTTCGCGCCCGCGCCCGCGTGCCGGAACGCAGCGGCGCGCCGCCGGCGAGCCCACCGCCGCCGCGGGCGAGTAGAGCTAGGGTTCCCCACTGTGACGTCAGCACGACGTCACAGTGGGCCCACCCTGTCAGTTTTCCATTATTTTTTTTTTAAAAAAAAAGGCCCAAATTTGATTAAAATTTGATAAATCATAACTTATTCATTTAAAATCAGAAAAATAAGAATAATATATCAAAATTTTCATAAAAATGCAACCTTTCTTTTAATGCCATAATCATACCCTTCCTTTTTTTATAACTCAGAAAATTCAAAAAAAACAAAAACATCTTCAAATCGATTCAAAGCAATTTCTAAAAAATAAAAACAAAACAAAAAACAGCATTTCAAGCACATTGGGAATTTTCAAAAATTATTTCCAAGCTTAGAAAATTCAAATAATACATAAGTCTCCCTTAATAGATTTCGAAAAAAGAGAAGTGTTAGAAACTTTAAACTTATTGATTATAATAATGCAAAACATACATACAAAATGCATAAACAAAAAAAAAATTATTTTTTGTAAGTTCTAACATAAAATTCAATAATTCACAAAATCAAATTCTTCAAATTTATGAAACACACAATGCACCCCATATGTAAAAAAAAAAATCACAACAAAATTATTTCCCACAAAAAAAGTTATCTCCAAAATATTCATTTCCTACCTACATTCCAACATGGATTTCAAAAACTCAACAATAACTAAGAACTTTAATTTAATAATAAGAACTATGCAAACCTTGCATAAAACTAAAATGCAACCAAAAAAAATCCCGAATAATTCTTCCTCCAAAAAAAAAAAAAACCACAGGTTCCAATTAGTTTCAAAATAGATTCCAAACAAGATTTGTTAGATTTTTAAACAACAAATATCCCCCTCCCCCCAATAAAATGTTACGCATTTTCTATAAGTTCAAAACAATTTGGACACACGATTTGTTACAAATATTTATAGGAAATAAAATTTCAAATTCCCTTAATTATAGAGTACATTTTAAAAATTCTCACAATAATACATTCCCTTTGATTACGATGGCAAACAAAAAAATACAACAGCATGGAACTATATTTTATGGGAGAAACAGTCACAATTTTAAAATACTTTATACAAACAATATGTAAACAACTATAAATAAAATATTGAAATTAAAAAATAGCAATTACAAAAAATACTGATATTCAAATAAAAATAAATAATACACATAACATACATATCTTCCACCATGCAATTCAAAATAACAATTATACAAAAAAAATAGGACTCAAACAAAAAAACGAATTTTCAAATCTACATTCCAAAATAATGCAAACAATATGACAAAATTTCCTAGCTTTAACAAATTCTCAAACTTACCACACAAAAGTTATACTATACGTCCTCTAATTATGAAACTCAAACAAATATTCCAGCAAAATACAAACATATATAACCATTTCGATTTTCTTAACATTTGACGGTACCGTATATCATATAAAGGCACTCAAAAAAATACTACCTATTTCAAAGTGTTTCCCTTTAAAAAAAAACATTCGAAATAAATGTTCAAAGAAATGCAACACATTTGAACATTCCGAATTGCTAGAAAATTTAAAGCACTCTAAAATATAACTGATAAAATGCATTAACCCTAACTATGTAGTCGAAACAAATGGTTATGATATACTTCAAATATATCCAGACATCCCAATTTTCTAAATATCTGAAAATAATCAATATGACAAATTTCTTCTTCTACGATAAAATATATCATATTTCTCACAAAAAAAAACATGCAGCACATTTCTAAAACTCAATTAGCTAAAAAAAAAGGAAAACTCTAAAATATAAATACTTCACATATTATCTCACACAACCTTTAAAAAAAACTAACACATTTGAAGTAGACGGTAAAAAAATGCAACACATTCGAACATTTTAAATTCCTAGAAAATTAAAAACACTCTAAAATATATCTAAAAAATTGCATTCACTCTAATTATGACCTTCACACAAATTTTATGTTATATTTCAAAAGTATGCAATCATCCTAATTTTAAAAATACATAAAAATACTTGATATAACAAATTGCTCCTTCTACGATAAAATATTAGTATCACAATTCTCACAAAGAAAAAAAAACAATACATGCGAATTGTAAAATTGTTACAGAATTAAAAACATTCTAAAATATATCTTACAAATTGCATTTACCTTCATTATGAAGTTAAACCAAGAGCAACACATTTAAGCATTCAAAATTGTTAAAAAAAGCAACACATTTAAGCAACCAGGTCTATAGAGTTACCTTATAAATTTATTTAAAATGCAAACATATTTGACAAATTTGCCAAGTATTTCAAAATACTGCACACGACAAATTCCGACGGAAATTAAGAAGGAAAAAAACCATATCAGAGCTTTCCAATCCAAATTTCAAAATTAATCCCTCCAAAAAAATAAAATTCTTTCGAGTCCACGGGCGCGGCGGAGGCCGCGCTTAGTCCCCTAGTAAATTTATTGGGTGCAGTAATTTTTGTCACACTGCACTAGAGAACTATATGATTATTCTTTAGAAACTAACCTTTGTTTCAGGAATCATGGTATCCACTGGCAAGTGGCAACTATGTGTCAACTGTGAAACGTGAAGTGGTCACAGTGAACCGGTCACTTTAGCAAACAGTATTTCTCAGGACAAGAAGTAACCTTTCGTCACATGCATGTTATATACTATTGCAGTCACTGATACCGTTTTCAGCTCATGCACACATTGACACATCTTTTTTGCTGATTAAGCATCCTAATCCTTCGTATATGTATATTCAGGCAGATACAAAGATCCATAATGATACACTACAAAAGCCATCATATTAGCCATGATGACAAATGCGTGTCCCTGCTGGGAATGGTGACCCAGATCTTATGGCCAAGATGCAATGTGGCACTTCCTTTTGTGGATGAGAGCTAAATGAGTTTATGCTGACTTTGTAGTGACATAAAACGAGTAATCGATGTGGAGAACTAAGAGGCTTTTGTACTTCCATTTGGCTCCAAAACCTGAACCACGAGAGCTGATTGGCCTCTGAAATTCGAGTCAGGAAACTAGATTGCCCTACAGAAATTTTTAACAGTATAATTTTGGTTGTGCCATGTGAAATCCAACACTGATGGTTGGTTTCATGTTTGTTCATGAAACCAATTTTCGCAAAATTCAAAAACGGGCGCGGCAAGGCACGCCTATCCTTCTAGTATGTATCATCTTCCCACTAATAGACGGGCCCACATGGGTAGAGAGAGCTGACGGGACAACACCATTTGCCATGTACTCCCTCCGTTCCAAATTAGATGTCTTTCATTTGTCCACATGCGGATATGGAAGACATCTAATTTGGAACGGAGGGAGTAGATTATTTGCTGTGAAAATATGTTTGAACCCAAAATAATGGTTTAAGATCATCTCGACACTTGTATATCTCTTATTCTAGTTTTGCACAAAAGCGGCAAAATTTTCTTGATTTTCTAAATATGCATGAATGTAAATATTCACACACCTAATTTGACCCTCTTAGGTCATATAACTACGAAACATTACTCCACGCCAACTTGGAGTATAAGCCAAGACTAGTTTGTATCGAACTAGGACAATAGTTGTAACCCCGCCCCTTCCACCTATATATAAGGAGGGGTACAGAGTCCTCAAGAGAGGCACGACCCGAGACAAGCCGCACAAGGCTCACCTTGTATCCGCTTTATACGGCGACTCCACCGAGCATATGGAATTGATATAGAAAAGAACATGACTAGGGTCTTTGCTGGATGATGTTTCCCGGGATCTGAATCTATATACATATTGTCTCTCATGTGCTAATCCAACTCGATGATCTCCACGCATACATATCCTTGTAGATTCATCGTCGGTTGATACCCAGGGTACACTCTCACAGGGTGCGCGAGCTCCCCGTCACGAGACACCATTGGATTTGAGGAAGGTGGAGGCGTTGGCCCAAGCGTCGGCGGTAACCAGGGGCGGACCCAGAAATGGGCCACGCACCGGGCTGGCCCATGTGTGTAGGCTTTTTAGCTAAAATTTTACATGAGTTTTCTAAAATTTTAAAGAAGATTTAATACAATTTTTGGGCTAAGCCCAGGGCTGCAGCATGGGCTGCCCTGGGTGCAGGTCCGCCCCTGGCTGTAACAATTTTGTTCGTGTTAATCTTTTGTCATGTGAGTCCTTGTATTAATTTTTTTCATCAATCAATACAATTGAACAAATTTGATTATATGCTCATTACCTTTTGTTTGACATTTTTTAAATAGAATCCTGAAACAATGCCCCATGTTTCAGCAGGGTACAACTCTGTGACAATAATAGTAATGTTTGATTGTTAAGGTGTAGACTCACTCAATTGATTTTGAGGAAAAAACATGGTAATTTAGTGTCAAATTTGTTTACCAATTCCATTTTTTCTGCAGCTTCGAGACATGAGATGAGTTTTGTCAGATTATGAGATTGATCCTTCAACACAGTGCACGAAGCAATACAAGCAGAAGCCAGTGTAAGGTTCATTTAATCATAAGATTGTTTATTCTTAGTATAGCACAAATTGAATCATCTTAACTCGGCAATGAAGCAGAATGGCATGGCACCTTGCATTTAATTCTCTGGCATGCGCTTTGAGCCGGAGGCACTATCTGTTTGTTGTGAACTATTTTAAAATAATTTATTATAGGGATTTTAGTTTCTCGATTGTTTTATTATCACTTAGGTTGTTGCGGATCCTGCATCTTTGCTCAACATCACCTTGTCACCTCCATATGTGCCGATGACAGCTAGCCTGAGTTATTTGTAGGAACATTTTCCCGGCACCGTATGTGCATGCTTGAGAATATAAATACGCGTCGAAATAAAATAGACAGGTTTATTTTGGCCGTGTGTTACCCATTACAACCGGAAACGCCTCCCAAAGATATGTAAAATGGAAACGAAAAGCAAACGGAACCGGTGACTCGTTTCCCTAACTCCCCCGGTTCCATGTGCCTCTTTCTTCCTCCTCACCTCTCTTCCTCCTCCTCTCTTTCTCTTTCTGTTCCTTCTTTTCGTCCTCAAGCTTAAGTTGTATAGACCAAAATGAGGGTTCATAACAAGCCTCCGTTGTAGGTGGAAGATTTTCTAGTTCTCACTAGCAAACGAGGTGTAGTGAAGATGCCTACAGAAGTCGGGCCAGATCTAGGCCGCCGGAGCGGAGACGGTTCAATTGACTCTAGTCCAGGGACGGTCGTGGTGGTGGTGGTGGGTGGTGCTGCTGCTGCTGCTGCCGGAGGGCGGCGAGATGATTCTTTCGAGCCTTCTGCACAAGGGCTTCAAGCCCGACAAGTGGTAAGTGCGGAATCTCGCAGATCGTTTGCTTGCGTTATTTTCCTCAAGTTGTAAGTGCGGAATTGATTTGGTTTTCTTTTTTGGGGGGGTCTCAGCAACGTCGCCCTCAAGTTGTCTACGGCGCGGATCAAGCTGCTGCGGAACAAGAAGGATGCGCAGCTACGCCAGATGCGCCGCGAGATCGCGCTGCTGCTCGACGGCAAGCACGACGATATCGCGCGAACGATGGTTAGTTCTTATAAAACGATAGTATATAATATGGCCCCCCCGCAGTCGTTGATTGATTTTGGTTGTGATGGCCATTGGCCTGGTTAGCCTTTCCATCGTCAATTGTTTTAGGTCCGTGTCCTGGCACACGTGGTTCTCATACGGTCATACCGAAGTATAGGCGTCTTTCTCTGCCCCACGGCTGTTTCAATTAGTAGATGAGTGTAGTCAGATGTGACCATTGTCAGAGCTCGGCACTCTCTATTCATCAGCGCTTGGCTCCACTCTAAATTGACAAGGACCCTGTCTAACCTGACAAGTGTAGGATCCCTTCCCCAGTTAACCATCGGTTGCAGAGGTCAATATCCATTAATCCCATCGTGTTTATCCAGTTATTGAACTCCCACATTGCTCGCCAATTTATATGGTTATTGTTTTTCTCTTCCACGAACCTGTAGATGTTGAAGTCTCCAGCCAGGATCCATGGTCCCGAGATTGTCTCCTGCATTAGCTTCATGTTCTCAAATAAATCCAATCTAAAAATGCTGGTTGCTTGCAGTTGATTCAGCACGAATAGTTAAATGGTTTTTGTCTGATTGACTGTGACCCAAAATTCCTCTCGTTCCAAGCAATTAGCAGACCTGCTGATGCACCCTCTGAGGGTTGAAAAACAAGACCTGTATAGCAAGCAGGCAGGAAACATCTTTACTTTGAACAATATGCTGCAATGTTGTTTCTTATAAACAAACGAAGTCAGGTTTAGCATCATTTATAGTGTTTTAATTGACGGTGTTTTTATTGTCATCGCCCAGCCCCTGTTGTTCCAGGATGTGATCTTCATCAGTACCAGCGAGCCCAAGAGTATCGCGTCAATCACCCTCGAGCATGTACATATATTAAAAATCACAAGAGATGGTTGATAGTGAAAGAACTAGAAAGGGGTGTACCTTTTTTGCATTTGCCAATAACTGGACTCCATATTATAGAAAATAAAACAGTTCGCATGTTTAAAAATTTAGAGCTCTCTTTTCTGGTTATGTTCAGAGCTAATTAGTTTGTCTTTGCTCCTCATGTTTTGTGTTACTTTTATTTCCATAAAAAGGAAACAGGCGAGTAGAGGGAATATGAAGGAAGGTGATGCACATTGCACGTGCAACGCACGTTTTCTTTACAGTCCATTCCACATGAAATATTTCCGATCCATGTGCAATAAGCGATGAAAATTCGTGACCTCAAACTGCAAATAGATAAAACTGGGTTAGACCATTGATACAACACAACAAAATTTATACAAAACTCGATGAGATGTGTACGTCTGATAGTACAATCAGACAACTACTAATCCAAACACACTTTGAGAAAACTTGATGCTATGTTGCAGCAGAAAGTTATCTCATCTCGACATTAACTTTTGTATCTTTGTATCCGATGAGGTTCATTTATTTTGTATTTTTGTTCTTTTCCTCCAAAGGTTGAACATGTCATACGGGAAGAGAAGTTCATGCAAGTGTATGACTTCATCGAAATATATTGCAAACTTTTAGTGGAGCGCATGTCGACTATTGACTCACAGAAGTAAGTCAAAATTGTGGGCACTATTTCTGTAGTTGGTACGATGTGAATTGTTTTATTGATCCCATGTTTGTTTGCCTGAAATTTAGGACGTGCCCTATTGATCTGAAGGAGGCCATAGCCAGTGTTATATTTGCATCGATGAGATGTTCAGATATCCCGGAACTTGCAGATGTTCGGAAGAATTTCACAAGCAAGTATGGAAAAGAGTTTGCCACATCAGCACTTGAAGTGCGATCTGACTGGCGTAAACCGTCTGGTATGTTTGGTTACTAGTTTAGATTGTTATGAATATGCAACTTGTATTCCATGGTGAATATGCAACTTGTAGCATAAATATAACTCTAACATAGATAAGTCGAATGCTCCGTTTGGATGTTTATATTGGGAGGCTAGATATTATATTGGGTTGAATGTCCAATATTCAGGATATTGATATTGAGATTGAATACCAATATATCTGTTTGGATGTGTTAGATATTCGGACCCAGACTCAATATTGAGGTTGAATGCCAAAGGTTGTTTGGATGGTATAACTGATGAATTGCAGTTCTTTGAGACTTTGATCATTATACATGCCAGAATTGTACGCAAGAACCACATCTTATGGTACATACGACAACAAGAATACTACGTATGAAGAACAATATTTCTCAAGCGACCACTTTGAAGATAACATCAATCCAATTTGCCCCAACCTGCAACGGAAATACAGAGAGAGATGAGAGGGGATGCACAGTTCAGCTGCGACATGAGGGATGTACAGCAGACGCTGCCCGCCGGCGGCCGGAGAGAGGGTCGCGGGGAGAGACGGTCGCGGGAGGAAGCCGCAGCCCGCCGGCGGCCGGAGAGAGAGTCGCGGGAGAGAGGGTAGCGGGGAGAGAGCCGCTGCCGGCCGGCGGCCGGCCGCTGGACGGAAGGTGAGCGAAGGTCTCGCGGGTGGGGAATCAGAGTCGAGCGAACGGGTACGGGAGGGAGACGGGAGGCTCGCGACGCGAATGTGTACCAATCTCCAGGGGTTGAGGTGGAGATTGAGTCGGGCAGTTTTCGCGTTTGCTCGACCTCGCTCGATATCCAGCCCGAAAGCCCAGCATCAATAGCTAGCACATCCAAACGACGACATTCAGATGTTCAGGACTGAATACTCCGAATATCCAATATCGAGGCCCCAATATAAACATCCAAACGAAGCGGAAAGGTTTTGTAGCTGTAACATTTATTAATAATTGTTTTGGACAGGTAATTGAGAAGCTCTCATTACGCGCACCGGATGTACAGACGAAGCTCAAAAAATTGAGCTCAATTGCGGCAGAACACAACATAAAATGGGAGCCGAACGCGTTTGAGGAGACATTGCCTACCGGATTTTCTTATGAATCTTCTGAAATTCCAGCAAATAGAAAACCACCCGGTAGTGGCAATTCTAGTGGTTCCAAGCAGGAAAATAGAACTACTTATTCCTCAGCAGAGATTCATAATTCTAGTAATTCCCCTCATGAAAATACTGCTAGTTCAACTATTTCTGTATCAACAGTTCCAGGTATGGTTGAAGGTTGCTATTTGAACATCATCACCTTTTAATGTGTTGATGTTCTTCTTAATCACTACTTTATTTTGACTTCCAGCTAGTGGTTCCAATTGGAATGTGGAATTCAAGGATGCAGCATCTGCAGCACGGGCAGCAGCAGAGTCTGCAAAGATGGCGAACATTGCTGCTAGGGCCGCTGCCCAACTTGCTAGCCGTGCTTTTGATTCAGATGGCAGTGAGCAGGAGTTAGGCCAGACCAAGTTTTCTAAAGAGCAGCACAGGACCTGGGGGGCAACATCAGATACAAAGAGAGTTGACCGAGTCCGAACTGGAGCAGAGTGTGCGGATGAAACTGAAAGCATAACAAAGGAGAAAGAAAACCCTGCTGAAGCTTTCTCCACTACTGAACAAAGGAGAGAGGAATCTCCTGTTCCTACGCATATTCACCCCAAGCTTCCAAAAGACTATGAGTCGTTTGTTGCGCATTTCAAGTCACTCGCCCACTGAGTTTGCTCACAATATAGGTAATTTCGCGACATCTTCAGAACACTAAATCCGATAATGTTCAGAACTAATTATAGTGAGAGGTCTAGAGATCTGTACTAATTATTATTTTTGGTCAATATGATGGGCTAATCATGATTAAACAATGCACCTCTTGGAGGCATATCAAATGAACACTAATTATCTATTGCTGAGCTTGACTGTAATGTCTCCTAACTGTCATTTGCAAAGTTTGACTGTAATTTCATTTGCAAAGGTTTTGAACCCTCTGTTTCAGTTTGAATTTTGTGACTTGCAATGCAAATTCAGTATGAGTTCAGTGGCATTTTCTGTGACTTTAATGTTATTTGCACAGTTTTAGTTTACTGTACAATTTCAGTTAACTTGCACGGGAAATTGTTATGCACAGTTTTGGCACAACCTGGTTTTAATCATGTACTAGACGTGGTACTGTAATTGTAGGAGTAGTTACACTTCTTTAATATGATCAAAGTCAGCAATGTTAAATCATTCAAAAAAATTATGACCAGTTTGCACTTGCCAATAGGAATCCTTTTATCCATCTTTTTTTGCAATGTACTCCCTCGGTTACGAATTAGGTTATTCAGATCTTGGTCACTTAATTCAGAGCAAAGGGAATAAGAGATAATAATCTTACCTTTTTTTCCCAATGTAGGAGATAAGGAGGACATCTTTTCAGTGGAAGTGGAGCATAACATATGTCAGTCCTGGTACTGAAGCTCCGAGACTTGGTCAATTATGTGGATTGATGACATTTTGAAGCAGCTTGGGTATGAGAGGGTGACAGATTAGTATATATTGGTTCAAGCCTAACAAAGCATAAGTGATGGTTTACTTTGCATTCAAAGAGATTGTGCATTGAGCAAACTACTAAACTGTGTTTGATCACTTTTCTATGGACAAGGATGCCAAATAACAAATATATATTCTACTTTATGTAGCAAGCAGTAAAGTACATAAGACAGCTGAATACCAATTCACATACTGGAGGCTGATATGAAATTACTGCAACATCATTGGCATGTCGAAGTTTCAGTGTATGTGTTTTGAGATAACAATGGTACCGAAGATTAGTCTTGTTCTCTACTTTTACACGGATAATATCTTTGATCTTCAATGCTTTCAGAGTCAGTGCAACATATGGCTAGACTCTCGCTCTTTGCATCATCTGCTTTACCTCACGAAACTACACAGGCTCAAGATGATGGTGATAGCACCTAATGCGCTGCACGACGGATTAAATTTGTTAGATAATACATTGTTTCCTCCAAATGAACAAACTGAAAATAGTGATAAGACTGGTAAGTTTGGTTATAAGCTTTTATTCTACACACCAATCTATGATTAGCATTTCTTAATTTAAATGTAAAAATTGTAGACTTGGAGAGGCCAAAGCATCATATCGCTCAGCACTAATGTTAGTTTTTATTCAAACATCTCTAATACTAGAAGTCAAGGGTAGATCTTGTAAGAAAAAATAAGTCAAGGGTAGAAGCCAAAACAGCCACTTTTTAAGACAAACTAGCTAAATGCCCACGGGATAGTACGAGATATTTAAAAAGCATCGATGAAAGCACATGTTAATAGTGGATTCCATGGAATTTAACAATATTTCGTCAGACATGATGATCAAATTTAGATAAAAAAATGATCATGTCAAATTCAGATAGTGCAATGCATGATTTAACGGATACCTTTTTGAATCGGATCTTGCCGGGGTCAAGGTTGGTCTGTGTGAGAGGTCGGGGAGACGTTACGATGCAGAGGCGGCCCTCGGCCCTGCTCGCCAGCGCCATGTTCTTGCTGCCTTCGTCGGCCCATGTGCCGCCGCCATGTCTCGCGGTGGCCTTGTGCTGCCACCTACACGGCTACACCTGTGTGTTCTCCGAGAGGTCGGGGAAGCACTGCTTGATGCAAAGCAGGAGTCCCTCGGCCCTGCTCACCATGGCCATGTTCTTGCCACGTTCGCCACCGTCGCTCAGCAGCGTGCGCTCCACTGCGCCAACACGCCGCCGCAGTGACTCGCGTTGGTCTTGCGCCTCCGGTCGTCCTCTATGCACGAGGAGGGATCTTGGGGTGGAGCTGGTGACACGTGGGATCCCGGGGTTTCGAGTAAATTTTAATACAAAGTGCAACGCCCTGAACCAATTATCCATGAATTGTTCTTGGAGGAGCAACCATGTCAAGACGTTCCAGAACCAGAACAGACGGAGATGGGTACATCATAAAGCCTCAGCACACAAAAGGTTTTAGTCTTAGCAGTATTGAAACTGAAACTGTGCCTAGTAGTACTGAAACTGCACCTCATGTACTCAGTTTTAGTTCTACTAAGACAAAAACCTTTTGACTCTAAAATCCGCCTCCACAGTTTTTAACTTTCTATTGACCCCCGCCCGGGTATCATCGATTAGCACCACATCAGGCTCAGTAGAACTAAAACTGAGTACATGAGGTGCAGTTTCAGTACTACTAGGCACGAGGAGGGAGAGGTTAGCCTTGATGGACAAGTGGTACCTGAGAAAGACACCTTCCGAGTTTGGGGTCTATGCTCCAGAAGGATGGTGATATCGATGAAGATGTGTGTCATCGAATCAAAACTGGTTGGATGAAGTGGCGCCAAGCTTCTGGTATTCTCTGTGACAGGAGAGTGCCACAAAAGTTAAAAGGCAAGTTCTATAGGACGGCAATTCGACCTGCGATGTTGTATGGCGCAGAATGTTGGCCAACCAAGAGGCGACATATCCAACAATTAGGTGTAGCAGAGATGCGCATGTTGAGATGGATATGTTGCCACACAAGAAATGATCAGGTCCGGAATGATGATATACGGGAGAGAATTGGCGTAGTTCCGATTGAAGAGAAGCTTGTCCAACATCGTCTAAGATGGTTTGGTCATGTACAACGTAGGCCTCCGGAAGCGCCAGTGCATAGCGGACGGATAAAGCGTGATGAGAATGTTAAGAGGGGTCGTGATAGACCAAATTTGACATGGAAGGAGTCTGTTAAGAGAGATCTGAAGGATTGGAACATCACCAAAGAACTAGCCATGGACAGGGGCACGTGGAAGCTAGCTATCCATGTGCCAGAACCATGAGTTAGTTTCGATATCTTGTGGGTTTCACCTCTATCCTACCCAACTTGTTTGGGAATGAAAGACTTTGTTGTTGTTGTTGTTGTTTTTTTTTTGTGCATGCAACTATCAAGAGAGCTGTTCTTGACAGTAAAACAGGGGTTTGTCCTGCTTGCTGTCTATGTTTTGTTCGTTTGGGGTGATTCCCTTACCGAAAAACATCGTTTGGAGATGGTTATAAAACGAACTGCTTGAGTTTCTTAACAGAAATTGGGGGCCTGGGGGTCCGTTGATCGAAAAAACAAGACCATGCGGAGTCCACAGCATGGAAGGCAACCCATTCTCAGGGGTCCTCATTCAACAACAGGGCCAAAACCTGAGACAACATAAACCAGAACCGATCCGCACCTATTGTACTGCTACAAGTACTAACCAAAATTTATTCAAGATTAGCAGTACCTAAAGCTAAAGGAATATAGTGTACCAATTTGTAGTTTCAGTTTAAACATCAGTTAGCCCGATTAACTTAGAATCCATGTGGTGCGGTACTGAATTTAATCAAACTACACCTAGTATCCATTTACAAGTAGAATTTTCCATCTAAGCAGAAAGAACTGCATGATGAAATCTGGATCATGCACGTCAAATAAGGATCAAACACTTTCTGATTATGCACAAGCAACCAATAGAATGTGCATCGACCCAACACCGATGGATCCCTCCACGGAAGCGAAGCAGAGCTCTGTGTTCCACAAAAAATCTGGAATTGCACAAGCTCCACATTTCCCCAACCATATCTCTAAGCACATGGTACTAAAGAAAACACCTGCTATCTATCATAATTGATCACGTCTTGTTGCTAATAATTAAACGATGTTCTCTCCCTCTGAATTTTTTTTGTCATGGAGAGCACGTCATTACAAATCCATGTGCAGGAATTCTTATCCTCTTCCACCTTGCGTGCCTAGTGCAAAACATAGCACATAGTCTGCAACACAATCAGAACACTATTCAGTTAAGACATCATCTCGTTGTTCAACAAATTACTGAATTTCGAATGAAACACTTTGCATGGGTCCGTCAAATAATTTAAATTCTACACAGTTTTACCCTAATTTTCTGCAACTATGTTCCTTATTTCATCACACTCACACGGTGACCCGCGTGCAGAAATTAAGTCATCGTAACGATGGTACCTGAGAAGCTGAGCGCCCTCGAACTCCTGCCGAGCAGCCTTGCAGCCGTCCAGCGTCTCGACGCGGGCAAGCCGGACGACTTGAGGGGCACCCTTGTGTTATTCACGGCGGCAGCCAGGAGCAATGGGGTTAATCAGTGTGCTTCAACTATCTACCTTGGTGCAACACTTTAATTCAAAAGGGATTCATATGTTAGTCACTCTCTATTCCAACGCAACCGGGTAAATATGCAAATATAATTTAAGAAGAGGCTAATCCAGATGGAACAAATCACTGCCACGCTGATCACTCTTATTGAACTATTGACTATACTATTAGCTTTTATAGAACAGATATCATTTAAGTTTCAAGCTGCAGGTTGAACAATGGAACTAAAGCTGATAGGAGATAAGCTTTTACTGATGTCAGGAAAAAAAAAGGCAGAAAAACATCTATATATTTGTGGACATAAGCACACTTGATTTGATTAGCTCTGTGTATTTTCCCCATTGGTCCTATATTCATGACTTAAACAGACACATATGACATATGTAGCTCTCACTAGAGAACAGAGGAGAAATTACCAGCAGAGAATGTTATCATGAGTGATCCAAGTTTTCTCTTGCAAAGGTGGAAACAATTGATAAAATCTAGCATGTAACCATACAAAGTTGTCAACGATGTGAAATTCTGAACCTGCAACAATAAACACTCTGTAAGATATGCATATGAACCTTACATGTAGATAAGGCAACAATAACAACCCTGAAAACATACCTCGGGTTCTTGTCAGGTGACGTAATTAACCAATTTAACCAATTTAGGGGTGAGGAGAAGATAGCAACGTCGGGCGGCAGTGGACCACGACTGGCCGCGACGGCCGCTTCTTGGGAGAGGTGCGGGCGTCGAGTAGCGGCGAGCGGCGCCGATGCAGATGACGCCAAGGTGAAGCTTCTTCCAATCCATTCTTTCCCTCAGCGTCTCATTCTTGGCTGCAAGGTCGAAGGGTTCCCCCAGACATACCTTGGGCTCCCGCTCTCCTGCTCCGAACTGCGTGCTGACGCGTTAAACCATTTGATCGCCAAGATCGATAAGTATTTGTCGGGGTGGCGCGCTTTGCTGCTGTCATCGGGTGGGAGGATCGTCCTCCTCAACGCTGTGCTTGATGTGCTGCCAGTCTACGCGCGATGTGTGCCATGCCGCTGCCGCTCGCGGCGATCAAGGCCACTGAGGCGCTGCGCCGCGCCTTCCTCTGGAATGCCGCTGAAAAAGCTTCGGGAGCCAAGTGTCTGTCGCTCCAAATCGGAAGGAGGCCTCGGAGTGCGGTCGCTGGCGCTGCAAAACGACTGGCTCCAAGTCAAACTGTTGCATCGGCTTCATACCCGCCCGTCCAAGGTTCAGTTCCAAGTCAAACTGGTTTATCTAAAAAAAACTAGCTACCAGGTTAAGAACATGCTAGGCTGCTAGCTATCATATTAATTCGAAAAATGGCATGTTGAAACATGCTAGCTATCAGATTAATCAATGCATTTTCCATGTTAATTTAAGCTAACTATCAGTTTAATTCGTTCCAGCTACATGTTTAATTCATGCTAACTATTAGGTTAAATCATTGTTAGTCGATTTTAAAAACAACTAGCTATCAGGTTAATTCGTAATAGCTATCAGATTAATTGAAGACAGATGCTACGTTGATTCATGCTAGCTATCAGGTCAAAATTAATATTGCTAAAAATATGTATTCTGGTTACAGTATACAAGATAGTACTTACCAAGTATTTTAGTAACATATAGCACATATTTGTTGAACAGTTACTTTAAACTCTTTTTTTCCATAGCATGAACTACTGGGAATGCATCTGTTGAAAATAATGGACAAGGTTTGGTGGTGGCAATCTAAACTACCGTGGGCATGAAAATTACCCAGAGCTAAGGGGACAATATGCATGATGGCACGACAGAAGCTATGTCCACACCACAACCACCCACCACACACATGAGATTTGGCACGCTGTTGGCGGAAGAGAAGCATTACATAAGGTATGCCAGGAGGAAAGGTTTCAACATACCGTACAACTACATGAAGCCATCTGAAACTTCTTGAAAGAACATTTCTTAATCCCTTGTTGGTTTTGCGTGTTGGGCAACAACACTAGTGATATTCGAATTTGTTGTTAAGTGATATAGTATTTAGTTAATAAATTTACATAAGCATCGAACTCCAAATGTGCAAAGAGAAAAGAGCGCGCAAAACTGTTGCCATAAATTAAGTCTGGGAAACCGGATATTTGCCCCGTATATTTGGGTCTCCCCGGAGCCCACCATGAGTCCCTAGGGGCCCACCGGGCTGCCGCGCCTCCCATGGATGCGGGTGAGCCTTACCGTGGTGGAGAGGACTCCCCCATTCACATGAAACTCTAATGGGCCAAAAGCTCAGGAAAAACCGAGTTGGGGTGGGACTCCAACCTGTAGGTCGGTTCGGACCAAAGGGGCCCACCCCTTGACTCCCCTATTGGATACACTCAAGTTGAGACAAGTTCCTCTCAAGTTAGATCTTGTCTAAAAGGATTGAGGGATCTTCTCTAATTAGAGGGACCTTGTCCGATGTCTTGAGATCTAATCTCTCTTTCTCCATCTCATGTGTTGAGATTTCCACCTTCATATACACCAGTAGTTGCTTAGCGCTAGACAACGAAGTTCTGCTGAACCATCTCCGACGAACGTGTGCGAACTCTCAGAGGGGTGAGTTATTGGATCTCCAACGGTTGACCCTCGCTCTGTCGGATCAAGAAGGTTGGGATAACGAGGAGATGTCGGCTACATTCTCTCCACCAGGCTTGGACGAGAGAATCTTCTACAGGCTTCATAGGCAACGTCATCAACACTTCTTTCGCTTCAACGGTGTTTGTAACGTACTCGGTCTAGATTTTCGGATCTTCGTATTCGCTTCTTCATAGTAGATCTTGAACTGTTGCGTAGCATGCTAGATGAAAAAACTAATTTACCGTACATGCAACCCAATACATCGTTAGTTTCCAATAAGTTATCTAGGCATCCCGATTCATTTCAGGAGACTTACGATAGCTCAATGGAAAAGGAAATGCTACAAAAGAGGTTGATTGGTTCTCATAAATTTAGTCCGAAGTAATATGGTGTTGTATATGATTTACTTCTTCCAATTACCAAAGGGAGCCTTGCATGGATTGGATTATTTTTTATCAACATTCTTTTGGCAAAGGGACAGTTAGAAAAAGAAAATCGACTAGGTAAGTGGGATGTAGTGTGCTGTCCCAAAGACCATGAGGGTCTTGGAATTCATGACCTTGAGGTCAAGAATAGAACACTTCTTGATAAATGGTTGTTTAAGCTTCATACCAAAGATGGGGTATGGCAGAATCTACTGAGGAGAAAGTATATTGGCTCAAGTGCGGTATATCGGGTTTCTTGGTGATTCCCATTTTTGGTTGGCTTAATGGCGACGGAGACATTCTTACTCCCATATGGTTCTTTCTCCATTAAAAATGGTTCAGAGATAAGGTTCTGCGACGGTAGGTGGCTAGGCATTACCTCACACCGAGCACAATATCCAGGTTTATACAACATTGTCCTTGTACATCACAAAAGTGATACGCTAGCTCAAGTGTTGGGGATAATCCTCCAAATGTGACGTTCAGAAGAGACTTGTTGGTCCCAGGCTAGCAGCTTGGCATGAGTTGCTACATCGGCTGGCTTTCGTCAATCTGACACAGGACACCGACAAGTTTCGTTGGAATTTACATAAGAGTGATAAATTCTCAATGAACTATATGTACAAAGCGCTAATCAAACCGGATTTGCCAGTCGATAATAATAAGAAAATTTGGAAAATGAAGATTCCATTAAAAACAAGGTCTTTGCGTGGTATCTTCGTCGAGGAGTAATTCTTACTAAAGATAACCTTACAGAACGCAATTGCCACGGAAGTAAAAAGTGTGTTTTCTACCATAAAGACGAGACAATCAAATAACTATTTTTCGAGTTAAATTGGCTGGTTCTATATGATCAATCATCCATATAGGTTCTACCCTGTACCCACCAAGAAGTATTGCTAATATTTTTGGCAATTGGCTGAATGGTGTGGGTAATATATTTAAACAACTTATTAGGGTGGCAATCGCTTGTCGTTATATGGTCGCTTTACCTGTGTAGAAATGACCAGGTTTTTAATGATAAAATTCTTCTCGGGTTATCTACATGAGTACATCTACGCTCCGGTTTGTGATCTCAGTTGCAACGTGTGGAGCATCGAAATCTGTTTACGGAGATGTGTACAAAGATGGATGATATGGCGAGAGACTTTTTATCCCAATATGGATGACATCATAATTTGCGGATCGGCTCTCAACCATCAAAGGCATTTTTACAATTTCTCATCATAATATGTAATTCGTCTTTTTATGTTTCGTACTATTAAATTCGTGTCTGTTGTGTCCATCTTATTTGTGCAGAGCCTGGGTGCAATGCTTAAACTATTTAAATAATAAAACTCCTTTTATCGAAAAAGAGCAGCTGCACACACCTATATTTTGATCTTCAAATCATCAATATGATATTATTTCTGGCTAAAAGTTAATATGTTCAGGTGGATCGACGTCATATATGCAGCTGACCATGCAATTTACCCTCACATTGTTCAAGAAAAATCACACCATCCGTGAGCGGTACATGGTACACCTGCCTACGTGAGCAGAAAGCCCAAAGCAGAAACATCGGCGGCACCTAAAGCTTTCTCCACAAGGATCATGTATGTTGTTGCCACAGAAGACTGAACAAATTCAATGAAGCACATCTTCATTAAATCAGGAGATGAATTTACGAGCAACCTGACAAAACGAGCTAATTCCAAGACCTGAGCAGTTCCAACTAGGGAGTTAATTTAATATTCAAACCCACTCGCAAGACCGGGTGAAGGAGAAAAAATACTGAGACGCCAAGTTCAAGCACATGGACGAAAGCGTGCTTAAAAAAGGGTATCTATCATTCGCAAAAAAAAAAAAGGGGTATCTATCACACCTATAATGGATAGCTCTCTGTTGTAACTTGACGCACCCATCCGGCCTTCAAGCACCCATCCGCGGCGTCAAAGCCGTCTCTACCAAGTCGTTGTTGCCTAAGGGCGGCAAAATGGACACAATTAACCTCGTGGCGAAAGAATAACATACAATAAACTCTGTGCGAAAATATTTCATGGCTCTAACCCTTTTGGGTAGCGCCCAACGATCGAGCGCTACACTCTATGGGGTAGCGCCCAAACATCAGGTGCTACACATTTGATTAAGTAGCGCCCGAGTTTAATTTTGCGTACCTTAAAAGGATTTTTTTAAATTTTTAGGATCAACTGTAACATACTTGTAATCTAATTTCGTATCCGGAGCAAATTTTCATTGCGTAATAATCCAGAGCAAATTTCATGAAATACTCCAATTCCATTTTGTTATTTGTTACGCAATTTCCATTGTTTTTGAATTAACTAAATATCAAAACATGCATTAAGTATTATAATCTCTGAGTTAGTCCGTTGGTTGTGATGTATTTCAGCAAATAGTAGTTCCATGGTTCGAATACTGGTTGTCACTATATTTTTAGTTGCAAACAGCAAAAAACAAAAAAAAAAACTGTGGTGTTCTGGATTCGAACCCATGACCAACTCTATAGCACACATGGGCAACACCGGCTGGGTTAGGAGATTCGTTGGTATGTACAAGAGTACCGCGTCTAAAAACGTTTCAGAACAGTCGTCTGTGCAGCGCGTTAAACTCGGAACTACTTAACCAAATGTGTAGCGCCTGTTCTTTGGGCGCTACCCGTAGAGTGTAACGCCCGATCGTTGGGCGCTACCCACAAGGGTTAGAGTCGTGAAAGAATTTCGCCGAGAGTTTATTTTGTGTTATTCTTTCGCCACGAGGTCAATTATGTCCATTTTTCCCTAAGGGCATCGCCGTGGATGCCAGGACAAGTGACCATTCCTTGGTGCAAGCGCCTCACAGGACGGGACAAGGGCAAGAGGTCAGCGGCGTGTCGCTGTAGGGTGGGGGATCCACATGTGTTTGTGTGCCATAGCTGCCCGAGAGCGGAGGACGTACGACATGTGGCCATCTAGGGCACAAGGACTGTGTCTCATGATTCTCCCTTGTGAGATTCTGAGAGACCAATGTCACAAAGGTTTTCCTAAATCTTGCTTAGAGCAAAGGGGTTATTTGTAAAACCATGTTTAATTAAGTGGTTGATTCCTCTCCCACGTTTGATTTGTGCCATCTGCTATCAATCAGATGGCGCACGGAGAGAGTTTTCAGGTTTTCACTGATTTAGAGTTTACACAGGATACTAATTTTCTCATACGCAAACTAATCTGTTAGCACACGATATTTTGAGGATCTTTTTTCTGAAATAAATGTGTTGATATCTGTATTATTTACATACGATCAAAATTTAATGCTCTATATTAACTAGTATATTAATGCTAGCATTTTCTTTGGAAACTTTCTTCTTCAAATATTTGTAGTCTAAGGTTGTGATCAATTTTTAAATGCCCTCATTGATTGTTTTATTAATCTCAAGATTTCTTGAAGATTTGTTGTCTGTATTTTATTTGGTATATACAATCTGGTTTTAATGCTTGCAACCAATTATTCTCGATTTCCAAATATTCTTGAAGTTTCTTCATACTACATATAGAGAGACCCGGTAACCAAAAGGCACGCCACCAATTCCTTCTTTGCATCTCGATGGAGAAATTTACTCATCAAATTGTGTTGTTTGTTGTGCTACTCATGAATGCAACCATGGTAGGACGTTGTTCTTCTTTGGATTATCTAGAGACCGCGCCCTTTGAAATTCAGTCAGAGTTCCTCCAGCCAAGTTTGGGTCTTGCATCAGGAAACAATTCTACATACTCTTATGTGAGTAGTACATATGTCATGTACTTAATTTGGTTTCCTAGATATTATTTAGAATATACATCCTGCATGAATTTGCTTATTGATGTTGTGTTTTTTATTTGGACAGACAACCCATCATGTGTGGCTTCCTGGAAGTGATATAAGCTACTATGGTGTAGAAGCTACATTAGATGTCCATACCTTCAGTTTGGAACCTGGACAGTTAAGTGAAGGTGGGGTTTGGGTTATCAGTAGAGGAGATGGAAAACCATCTTCGGCCAATGGAATTCAACTTGGATGGCACGTAAGTTAATTATTTACTTTAAAGGTTATGCGAAATTTATGTTTAGTAATGTTGTGTACACCAGCCTCCCAAGCAAGTGTTCTGGGGTGATCTAATTGGGCATGTTAATATAATGCATGAGTATTCTTTCACATATTTGGTGCCCTTTTTTGGATAATACTTAGCCTACATATGCACTATTTAGACCTTTTATCTCCAAAAACTTTATACAAACCTCAGACATGTATAATTTAGTTTAACAATATTTCATTATGGATGTAATTATGTATCTGCTGAAGGATTATTTGCAAAACAAATGATTAGTTTAGAAGATTTGTGTACATCAATATTAACACTTACTACAAATCTTTAACAGATTTATCCAGGCTTGTACAAGGATTCTCATACTCATTTCTACGTCGCATGGGGTGTAAGTTTTGTTTTTACAAACTCAACACTCTACAATATTGATATATTTGTGTTCCTAAAAATTATAATAACTATGGCTATCTCAAAGTGTTTAAGCATATATGAATATGCATTTTATATTGTGTTTAACTATTGAAAATATGCATTTACTTTGATATAATGTATCATACTTTGACATGTTAATTAGCATCATAATGTACCATAGAACAATAATCATCACATTTGATATTTTAGCTAAGTAGTGACATGTAAACTCTTACCTTGGATATTACACTACACTATTAATATCATATTAAAAGCACGTGTGGGAGGTAAGTAAAATGCTACAAAACAAATAATGAGCTTTGTCTTCTCAATCGCAGATTGGTGTTGCCGAGGGGTGCTTTAACCTGAATTGCCCTGGATTTAAGAAGACATCTTCAAATATTTCACCAGGCGATATCATCCATGGAAACAAACCTAACATCACAGTAAGGATACTGAAGGTACACTATTAATTCTAAAATGTACTAGAGTTTTTGTTGTGGCTACTTATACGTTAGTTATTATTCAGAGATGGGGTATATTTTGTGCTATTACGTTTTGATTTCACCAATGAGTTCCCATTCTCGATGCTTATTTAAACATATATGCATAATTTCCTTGAAACCCACTTGGACATTAGAACTCTCATCTGAATGTGACAAGGATGTGGATAATTATGAGGGTATTTTGTACGAATATCCCATTCTATGGAGGTGTCACATTACCATTTTTTATTTTATACTTTTGCTTGTAATCCAATGAAAATAGATGTTTTTTGGCTTTTGTTTTGATTGGATATTTTTGCATGATGGTATAAACCAAAAGTGCCGATATAGGTACTCTTTTTTATTGTAATCCATATTCTAAAAAGGTAAAAGTAGCTACCCAAACACCCCCCATAACTTGAAAATGTGTGTTAGGGAGTGCTTACATGGTCTAAAGTCTTCTATTACATGGTCTAAAATTGCATGCCTAGAATTCACAAAATTGTAATTGTGTGGATGAAGTTAGTTTTGTCGTTGTAGCTACTTTTCAAAAAAAAAACAATGTATGTATATATATGCAGAAATAAGACATATTGTTCAATGATTTTTTTTCTGTGTAGATTGGGACTTTGTTAAGGTGTTAGACTAGGATTATAGAGTTTGGACTTACTAGACTAAAGAAATTTAACATTGTTGTGAGGGCTCACAAGAGGTCACTCATCAACCTGTGTCGTTTCTTTTTTGGATTCAGATTTCTATTTGGTAGCACACAATCTTTTAAAGAGAGTTAGTGCTGAAAAAATACGCTAATATCTAAATATTTAAATATAATCAAATTTTAAGTGCTCATGTTAAATAGTTTTTAAAATGTCAGTTTTTTCTTTGGAGACTCTCTTACTCATATGTTTGGAATCCGAGGCTCTGATCATGTTTTAATTGCACTCATATATTTTTTTCTTAAGCTCAAGATCTCTTGAAGATTATTTACTATATTTCATTTGTTTTGAATATTTTTATACAATCGGATTTAATGCTTGCCACCAAGTATTCTTTGTGTTCCTAATATGCTCAAAGTTTCTTCTCACTATATATAGAGACTTGAGAATGTGTATATGTATATATACTGTACAATCTTATTCAACGTAATTTGTATTCATTATAAATCCATAGACTCAAGCAAACCTGTTACATATATAGAGAAATAGTTCTATACTTCTATAGCATGCACACCCACTTCTCATATACCGCATAGAGAAATCATCTATACTTTTTTTATTGTTTTTAATAAACTACTCCCTTTGTTCCACAATGAAGATGTTTTAGGTGTTACACATATTGTATACATTCATACCAAAATAAGTGTACATAGACACTAAACATGTCTAGATATATGTATACACATGTGAATGTGTAAAAAGGCTTAAGCATTTTATATTGTGAAACGGAGGGAGTATTTAGTATATGATGTTCTAATGCCAATAGATACATAATTTGTTGTCCACGCTTGCAGGAAAAAAATTCTGGGGATTGGCATGTATATTATGGATTGAACAGTTCCCCTGAAAAAGTGGGTTACTTTCCGAGTTCCTTACTTCCAGGAATGATAGATAAACCAGTGGAGCTTAGATTTGGTGGCTATGTATCTCACGAAAAACCAACACCAAGCCCTCCCATGGGAAATGGCTATGTTCCATCCAGCGGCAACGCAGCATCCATCAGTAGTCTCACACTTATTGACGCAGATGGTTTTCACCATGCCGTCGAGGGAAATCTGCCTTTTTCCGTCAGCAGTGAAGAATGTTATCCTATTTCGTACATTGACTATGGTCGTTTCTTCTACGGGGGAGCTGGTTGTTCTGATTGAGTGGCCACATAACCAATATGTACACCACCGACCACCTAAGACTTATTGTCCCTAAAGTTTAATAAGTCGTGTTTTATGCATCTCCAAATATTATTGAGGAGACATTTGGAATCCTTAAGACTTTACACCATGAAATTTGCATACTCATATGAAATTGTGGTGGAACCTCTTTCGTATGGGCTCGATGTGAGTTGAAACACATTTTTTCTGCACATGTGTGACATGAATCTCGAAGTGGCTAGTATTCAATCGGTTTGTTAACACGGTATTTTCATGCGTACCTTCTCACATACTGTACATAACCATTTTGTATCCAATCGTCAGTGAAATCATTTTAACAGTTACAACCTCACACTTCAATAAAAATACACAACGGATATGTTTGTTATTCTTCTCTTTCCTAGTTCCACTTCCACGTGGTTTCTATTTTTACTATAGTTGAATGCACGTGCATTGCCGTAGACCCTTTTTTGAACTGATGTGAGTATAAAAGTAAGAACCCGATTAATTAGCGACTCTGTTTGAGGAGTGGAGATCGAGCTCCAAGGAACTCATATTTTGAAAAGTTCAACCTTAGACAGTCTTTAGTTCTGCCTACTCCTCACAATGCAACAACCTGGTAGCAAGGAATCATCAACTTTAGACAATCCAAACTGCTTACCGCATTCTTCTTCTACAAGTACCCGACATAGTTCAGACGTGCAACCTACACGACATCATATCTTGCACACAAGATATAAAATCTTGCAATCCATTAAAACTGATTTCACGTCATTAGTAAAGCATATCAAAATCTTAACCGACGTATATGGTTTTGGGGTTAAAATTGATTGAATAACTGAGAGTGCACAAAAAGATAAACTCATGCCATGCTGACCAAGAGTAAGAGCACGTAGCTTTGTCGAAACAATAATAATAGTTACTTCTCCAAATTTATAGCAAGGACATATGAAATCCTTTAAGACTTTACCCAATGAAATTTGCATATTCATATGAAATTGTGGTGGAACCTCTTTCGTAGGGCCCCGATGTGAGTTGAAACACAATTTATAGCACTGGTGCTGGACGCCGCCATGGAGATCTCCGGCGAGGCCGTGTGCTGATTTGGCCAGACGTTTCCCCATCTGCATCAACAGCCGGTCGCAGCTTCCCCCAGCGCATTGGAAGCCTCGCCCTCAGACCGTTGCCAGAAGGCTCCCCTGGTGCTGCCCCTTGCCTCTCCACTCTCTAGTCTCCATGCTCACGGTTGGAACCATGTGTGTGCTCAGCCCCAACTCTCGATTAATTACTGTCAACAATTCACGATACAGGGTTGGAACACATGCTCAAGGTGTCGAGCATGCTCAATGAGTGTTTTGATGTAGATCAACACAAAGTCAACGAATACTAGCACAAATTTTTGAATCACATGTGCAAAAATGGTATTCATTGCTGCCTGGAATGTCACTGGTGCCGATGTAACCCGAATGGCATGACCCTGAATTCAAAATGCCCACTGTGTGTTTTAAATGCAATCTTGTTTTCATCTGATGCTGCCATGCGTATCTGGTGGTACCAGACCGTAGGGCAAGTTTAGTGAAATAGGCAGCTCCTGCTAGTTCATCAAGAAGCTCATCGACCATTGGCATAGGGTAGCGATCCTTAACAGTCACTGCATTGAGCTGCCTATAATCGACACAAAAATGCCACGTACCGTCCTTATTTTTCACAAGTAAAACCGAAGATGAGAAAAGACTTTGACTTGGTTGGATGATACCATGTTTAATCATCTCCTTGATTTGCCGCTCAATTTCATCCTTCTGTTGCTGTGAATACCGGTACGACTTCACATTAAATGGCTGAGCTCCCTGCATTAGCGGTATGTGATGATCGAAGTCACGCCGTGCTGGAAGTCCTTGAGGTGTTGCAAAGCACCCTTGATGTGTTTTTGGAGGACATTTTCAATTTCAAATGGTACTTCAGGATTTGGTGGGCGATTTGTTGTTGGACACAACCGGACCAATTAAGCTAAGGCCCGCTGCTCAATCAGTTTGTGCAGTTCCTCACCTGATATTGCCTCACAGCTGACTATTTTATCTTTGATTCCTTTGAGTGTAGTTCTCTTTCCCTTGTGTCAGGAATCGTAAGGTCTTCATGGACCAATCAATCCATGTTTTCCCACATTCATCTAGCCACTCCATTCCCAGAATTATATCATAGCAGGGTATAGAGAATACTCTGAAGGTGGTCACAAATTTGTTGTTCTGACAGTCCCATTCAAACTGTGATACAACTTCAGTGATTTTTGTCTTGCCGACATCAGCCACTTGAACTGTTACTTGCTCCACTTGTGTCACAGGCAGTTTCAATTGATCAACTGCTGTTTGACTAATGAACTACCACAACTCCCGGAATCAATCAATATTAGTACTTGCTCCCCATTGACTGTGCCATGCAACCTGATGCTTTTTGGGGTCGTAGTGCCTGCCAGAGCACACTGTGATATGACACACAAGGACTTATCACTACTGGATTCATTGTTTGCCTCATTTTCACTTGCAGTGCCAGCCAACTAAAGTACCTTGATTAGTTCCTCGACAACATGTAGTGGAACTGATTTGCTACACTTATGGACCGGGGTGAATTTTTCCTCACATCTGAAGCACTCATCTCGCTCTCTGCGTTGTGCTTTCAATGATTGAAACTTATCATTCCATGGTGTTTTTACCATTGATTTTTCTTCTCCCTTTTTGTTTTCTTCAGGTGTGCTGCCCATCAACCCTTTCCCCGGGTACCTTGTTCTACTGTAGTTGTTCCTGTTGTTATTCTTCGAGCGAGAATAGGAAAACTGGCGTCCTTCCTCTAATAACTCTTCCTGTGTTTCGGCCAGAGACAGAGCAGCATCCACTATTCTAGGTTTGTGCAATTGAATTGCTATCCTAATCTCTCTTTTCAACCCGTTGAGAAACTTCGTTACAAAATATGCTTCATCATAATGCTTGGTGTGTACTAATACTTTGTGTCGCAGCGCTTCAAATTTCTGATAGTACTTTTCTAATATGCTTGCATCTTTCCAAGGCCTCCAAGTACTTTTGGTGTTTGTCTTCCCCAAAATTTCCATGAATAGCCACTCACAACTCCTCCCAACTATCCACATCATGTACAGCTTCATATGTCTGGAGCCACAGCGCAGCATTGCCCACGAAATGCATTGTTTCAAAACTAGCCCAAGTTTCATGTTCCACGGCATACAGGGCAAAGTACTTCTCACACACTGCCTTCCACCATTTTGGATTGTCACCGTCAAACTTGGGGAAATCCGTCTTCGGTGGACGTGATCGGTGGTGACCACCGCGAGAAGCTGGATACCCACTTTCATCAAATGCACCAGAATTTTCACCCAAATCAAAATTGACTGGAGTATGAGGAAATTCTCTTCTGCTACCACCTCTTGCAGGCACCGTCACCTTCAGAGCTGTAGTCAGAGCTTCTGGATCAATATCTTCACCTTACACCACCGGGGTACGAGCAATAACCGAGGTCGGGTGTGCTGCTTCCAGGGTCTCCAAGCGCGTGCCCACTGTTTCTAGTGTTTGTTGGATCCCTTTGATTGAATCATCGACATAAGGAACCGAAGTGCTCAACCCTCAGAGTATAGTTGATCGCCTTGAGTGTATCCGTCGTCTCTGCACACTGTTTGTCCAACTCGTCTCCTTGCTTCTTCAGAGCAAGGAGATCTGCTTGCGCCTTCTCCATCAGTATTCGACCAGTTGATTCACACACCGCCGGTCCGGGAACCAGAGTCAGCCGCCGGCAAAAGGACTCGCCTCCGTTGAAGCACAAATCCATCGCGGAACTGGGATTTTACCGCTCACAGAAAGGATCAGCGAGCAACCTTACCGCTGCCATGAGATCTGCGTCCGAGCAGTCTACCGCCGCCACACACCGCCGTCGATCGTCGAAAAACGTCGATCGATCGTTCCATCGCCGAGAGTTAAGAACGGAAATGGGATTTTACAGGATGTAGCCCAACCACCTCGTTCCGCTCTCGATTTCGCCTCCCACTCAAATCCGAGATGCCGATCGGGTCAATCTCTACTCTCTCTCACTCTTTTTATGTGGATTTTTCTGGAAAAAATTGAGCGCAAATCTAGGATCTACTGCTCTGATACCATATCCTAAGCCCCGAGTCTCGATTACTGTCAACAATTCATGATACAGGGTTCCACAGCGTTACGCTGGGATGATGAACTCAGCGACCAGGTCGCGAGAAAAGAGGAAGAGAGAGTTCGCTAAATATCTGTTTACACATAATCGATAATCTCCACATAATCGATAATCTCCACGATGGGACGGAACCTCGACCTATAGCAGCAGTTGCCTTCACGTCGGGTGGGACCCGGCGTCAGTCTTGGGCTTGGGTTCCTCCTGGGCTTTGGGCTTGGCGACGCTTTTGTCGTTCCTCGGCTCGGTGCCTGACCCGTAGGTCAGTGCTTGAGATAGGAAGAGGGTCGTGACAGCGTGGTGCCTGGGCGCGCGTGCCCCTCCGGCCACCACGTCGCGCAGTCGTCGGTGAGGTCGACCATGCACATGCGCAGTCGTCGTGCTCGCGTAGGAGCGCATTGGCCACGCGTGGAGGTATGCGACATGCACGGCCTCAAGCCGTCGGAAGGCTTGCTCTCCTCGCCGGGCTCTTCCGGTTCGGCAGGGTGGTGGTGCTCGCCTCATGCTCGTGCGGGTGGTACAACGGTGAGGCAGCGTGGTGTACTAGTGCTCCTCCGACCTGCGCGTCTCCGTGAAGGTTCTGAAGCACGCGCACTAGGCTGAGTGCAATATGCATCAGCCGCAAAATGGGCTAGCTTTTGGTAGCGGTCTGTTTTTATTTTGTCCAAACTTTGGTATATTGATATGTACTAGTAGTAGAAATATGAGACGATGCAAAATTTGTAGACTTCTATATATGGATTTGTGATATACTGATTCGAGTGAATAAGAAATTAGAGTCAATGACATGTGGGTCCATTTTGTTATTAGATGGACAAAACGGACATGTCCTAAGTAGATGGTAAATTCTGAATTTTTGAAATCAAAATCCGAGGATATGTTTTCAAACAAAAATCGGTTATGTGACAAAATGTCGAGAGGTCTCGGTTGATCGTTAAATCATGACAAGATATATCATGGTACTTCTACAGTTCTACTGCATTTGTTCTATTTTTGGTCCAATAATGCATCAGGGACAAAAGCGTCTTCTTAGATACCGAGTTAACACTGGTCAATGCTCAAAATGTACTGGAGTGTCATATAAGAAACATTTGTTACATCTAGTGTCAAATAGGGAAGAAACATTTTTTCAGTGCCAAATAAGGAAGCAGAGTTTAAGAAAGTGTGAAATAAAAAACTGATACGTCAGCGATAGTGGCGCACAATTTGTATGCATTGGCGTACAAAACGGAGCGCCCCAGCGGTAGTTCACGCCACCGCCGGCGTACAGGTTCGCCCGTCATCGGTCGCCACCTTGTATGTCAGCGCTAATGGCATATACAACAGTGTCTAGTCAGCCGTCTGTAACACAGCACACGTATGAATTTAGATTACGTGCGGGAGAGAGAAAACGGAAAACAGCACAGGCCGTCGGTAGAAATAAAGACGGACTATTAGCGTAACCCTCCTGCACGATTTTTGGCGCGCGCACTTTGCAGAAAACCCCCGCGGAAGGACCTCAACGCAAATTGATAAAACGTTGAGGTTTTTTATACAAAAACATCCACGGGCTCTCTCCTCCCCCGCGCGCCGCCGTGGTCGCCGCGGCCGCCGGCGCGCCATCCCGCTGCTCCGCCGCTCCCCCGCCAAATCGCCGGAAGCGAGGAAGTTCGCCGTCGCCGCCTCCATCTCCTCCCCAAAGATCGGACACCGGAACGTCGCCAGGCCGCCGGAATCGCCTCCGCCGCGCCGCCGCCTTCCGCCGCTTCCGCGAGTCGCCGGCGCCGCTCCGGTGGCCCAAAACGGGCGGCGCCGCCACCAACGGGTCGAGCGCAGCGACGCGCGTCGTTCGCGCCCGCGCCCGCGTGCCGGAACGCGGCGGCGCGCTGCCGGCGAGCCCACGGCCGCCGCGGGCGAGTGGAGCTAGGGTTCCCCACTGTGACGTCAGCACGACGTCACAGTGGGCCCACCCTGTCAGTTTTCCATTTTTTTTAAAAGGCCAAAATTTGATTAAAATTTGAAAAATCATAACTTATTCATTTTAAATCAGAAAAATAAGAATAATATATCAAAATTTTCATAAAATATAACCTTTCTTTTAATGCCATAATCATACCCTTCCTTTTTTTATAACTCAGAAAATTCAAAAAAAAAATAAAAACATCTTCAAATCGATTCAAAGCAATTTCTAAAAAATAAAACAAAACAGAAAACAGCATTTCAAGCACATTGGGAACTTTCAAAAATTATTTCCAAGCTTAAAAAATTCAAATAATACATAAGTCCCCCTTAATAGATTTCGAAAAAAAGAGAAGTGTTAGAAACTTTAAACTTATTGACTATAATAATGCAAAACATACATACAAAATGCATAAACAAAAAAAAAATATTTTTGGTAAGTTCTAACATAAAATTCAATAATTCACAAAATCAAATTCTTCAAATTTATGAAACACACAATGCACCCCATATGTAAAAAAAAAAATCACAACAAAATTATTTCCCACAAAAAAAAATCTCTCCAAAATATTCATTTCCTACCTACATTCCAACATAAATTTCAAAAACTCAACAATAACTAAGAACTTTAATTTAATAATTAGAACTATGCAAACCTTGCATAAAACTAAAATGCAACAAAAAAAAAAACGAATAATTCTTCCTCCAAAAAAAAAAAAAACCACAGGTTCCAATTAGTTTCAAAATAGATTCCAAACAAAATTTGTTAGATTTTTAAACAACAAATATCCCCCCTCCCCCCCAATAAAATGTAACGCATTTTCTATAAGTTCAAAAGAATTTGGACACACGATTTGTTACAAATATTTATAGGAAATAAAAATTAAAATTCCCTTAATTATAGAGTACATTTTAAAAATTCTCACAATTATACATTCCCTTTGATTACGATGACAAACAAAAAAAATACAACAACATCGAACTATATTTTATGAGAGAAACAATCACAATTTTAAAATACTTCATGCAAACAATATGTAAACAACTATAAATAAAATATTGAAATTTAAAAAATAGCAATTACAAAAAATACTGATATTCAAACAAAGATAAGTAATACACACAACATACATATCTTCCACCATGCAATTCAAAATAACAATTATACAAAAAAATTAGGACTCAAACAAAAAAACAAAATTTTCAAATCTACATTCCAAAATAATGCAAACAATATGACAAAATTTCCTAACTTTAACAAATTCTCAAACTTACCACACAAAAGTTATACTATACATCCTCTAATTATGAAACTCAAACAAAAATTCCAGCAACATACAAACATATATAACCATTTCGATTTTCTAAACGTTTGACGGTACCGTATATCATATAAAGGCACTCAAAAAAATACTACCTATTTCAAAGTGTTTCCTTTAAAAAAAAAACACATTCGAAATAAATGTTCAAAGAAATGCAACACATTTGAACATTCCGAATTGCTAGAAAATTTAAAGCACTTTAAAATATAACTGATTAAACGCATTAACCCTAACCATGTAGTCGAAACAAATGGTTATGATATACTTCAAATATATCTAGACATCCCAATTTTCTAAATATCTGAAAACAATCAATATGACAAATTGCTTCTTCTACGATAAAATATATCATATTTCTCACAAAAAAATACATGCAGCACATTTCTAAAACTCAATTTGCTATAAAAAAAAGGAAAACTCTAAAATATAAATACTTCACATATTATCTCACACAGCCTTTAAAAAAGAAAGCTAACACATTTGAAGTAGACGTTAAAAAAATGCAACACATTCGAACATTTTAAATTGCTAGAAAATTAAAAACACTCTAAAATATATCTCAAAAAATTGCATTCACTCTAATTACAAAGTTGACACAAATTTTATGTTATATTTCAAAAGTATGCAAGCATCCTCATTTTTAAAAGAAATAAAAATACTCGATATAACAAATTGCTCCTTCTACGATAAAATATTAGTATCACAATTCTCACAAAGAAAAGAAAAACAATACATGCGAATTGTAAAATTGTTACAGAATTAAAAACATTCTAAAATATATCTCACAAATTGCACTTACCTTCATTATGAAGTTAAACCAAAAGCAACACATTTAAGCATTAAAAATTGTTAAAAAAAGCAACACATTTAAGCAACCAGGTATATAGAGTTACCTTAAATTTAAAATGAAAACATATTTGACAAATTTGCCAAATATTTCAAGATACTACACACGACAAATTCCGACGGAAATTAAGAAGGAAAAAAACCATATCAGAACTTTCCAATCCAAATTTCAAAATTAATCCCTCCAAAAAATAAAATTCTTTCAAGTCCACGGGCGCGGCGGAGCCCGCGCTTAATCCCCTAGTACTCCCTCCGTTCCATTTTAGATGACTTCCATTTGTATAAAAGTGGATGTACCTAGACTTGTAACATGTCTAGATACATCAACTTTTGTACAAATTGAAGTCATCTAATTTGGAACGGAGGGAGTACTACTCTACATAACACGAAGAGCAGCACAAGCCAGTTTATTCATTCATTAGTTCCGACGGCGAACACGGGAGTCGACGGTGATGGTGCAGCGGACGTACGTGCACCGTGCGCACGTCGTCGTCCGCAGTAGGCCTTGAGCTTGTCATCGTGCCGACCTCCCTCCTCGGAGACGCAGAACCGGATGAACTCGTCGTAGTCGTAGTCCCTGAAGCGTCGAGGGCGGCCGCCGGCTTCGTCCACGTGCTTGTTCGCCACCCGGTTCACCGATCCAGCGGGGACGGAGAAGAGCATGGCGGAGTACCTCGTCACGTCCCCGCGGTCGTTCGACCATGCCTGCATGCGCACGGCAGCAAATCGGGACGAGGAAAAATCTGCAGTGGAGGAGAAGATCGATGCCGTGCTGAGTACCAAAATCAGAGTTCTTTCGTACCCTGAGAGCATTGCCGGCCATGACGACGAGCGACGCCGGCGAGGGGCGGACGAGGATCCAGCGGCCGTCCCTGGCCTGCATCTCCAGCCCGTCCACCTCGTGCTGGCACACCAGGCTCAGCGTGTTGGTGTCCTGGTGCGACCCGTACCGCACCTCCCTCTGTTTCTCGCCGGCCGTAGGCGCCCCGTACTCTGACATCCGGAACAGGTGCCACACGGGCTCGTCCTGGCTGCGTACCCCGAGCGATTCCATGATCATCCGCCGCACCGTCCCCTCCAGCTCGGCCATCCGCGCCGCCACGCCATGGACGGTCTCACTGTTGTACGCCGGCGCAGCAGAGCAAGAATCTACCTGTGAGTTTCCGGCGAATCTCTGTAACTAACTGACACGGCGGGAGTGATATAGTACGCACCAGAAGGCGGCGTTGTCGTCGCCGGGGAACATGAGCTCCCCGAAGGCATGGATGGCGTCGGGCGTGTTCCCGTCGACGATGGCGAGGCTCTCGTACGCGTCGAAGCCCGGCAGGTCCCCGAGGTAGCCGTGGAAGGGCTTACCGGGCCCGTAGGTGTTGCGGCGCTTTACCTCGGCGGGGAGGGCGAAGAGAGGGCGGACGGCGCCGTCGAAGAGCGCCGCACGCTGCTGCGGGGTGAGGGCCGGGTAGTGCGCGTCGAAGCAGCCGAAGGTCGCCAGCGCGTCCGTCACCTGCGCGCGGACAGCGTCCCACTGCCCCGTCCCCGGCGCCGACGCGTCCACGCCGGTGAAGTCGATCCTCGGGAGCTCCGCCGCCGCCGCCTCGCCCATCGTCGACCGAGCTGCCTCTGGGGCTCTGGATCGATCTCAGTCCAAGCTGGTGCAGCTGGTCAGCAGCTCGATTTCAGTATCCGTGAGAAAGACTGACAGCGATGCGGTTGGTGGCGGTGGATTTGGAGTTCAACGAATCGTAGGCCGCCACAGTTGACTTGAGTGCGCATATGAAAATGGAAAAATTCCATCTGCCCAAAAAGAAGAATAACAGAAATATCGCGTGGGGCAGAAGGAGTCGCCTTGGGAGACCGTCCAGTCTAGACGCGGCCTCCATCGCAGGGCTTTCGCCCCTCCAACTCTGAAGACCCGACCTCCGCCTCCTGCTTGGCTCTATGGGAGATCCACTTTGAAGCTAGGAAAAAAATAGTGTGATATCAAAAATAGCGTGACCCTCCTCCAGAAGCTATACAAAATATAGCGTGATATAACGAAGTTACATGTAAAATAGCGTGATAAAAAAAATGCAAGAAAAAGGCCAAATATTAAGGATTTCAGCACTAAAAATTTGTCCAGAAGCAATACATGCATAACTAGGTAACCATATTCAAATGTCAAGGCCAAATCCATGACACAAATACAAATATGAGGCTTGAAACCATGAAACAGTAATAAACTAAAAGATAAACTGTTTTTAACTTTGATCAGAATCATTGACATCATCTTCAGAATAACTGAAGAACCACCAGCTTGCCCGCCATCATCATCACCTAACGTTATTTCCAGACTTTTTGTTAGCGTAGCTATAACGTTACCACATTTAGTGTGGTTTAGCGCGTATAAAACGCAAATAGCGCCGTAGCGTCAACTTTAGGCTAAATATAGCGTAGTCTCTCCAAATATGCTATATCGTGCTATTAACCGGGAAATAGCGTGCTATTTTTTTCGTTGCTTTGAAGTGATGAAATAAAATTGTTTCACAAGACCAGGGATGACAACGGAACATTTGGATATCGAACAAATTGACAGCAACACTTGGTTTATTCCTCCCAAACACTACACCACAACCCCGTATTCCCGGCACTTCCGTTGCGGCATTTTTCCTTTGTGCCGCAAAAAACTGTCATTAGGCGGCAGATTTCAATTAGTGCCGGTAAGTAAGCCTTAATCTTCGGCAGTTAGTCAAACTGCCTTTAAATATCGATTAATCCACGGCACTACAAATGAAAGTGCCTTAAAATATCGGCAACGCACGGCACTTTTCAATATCGCCTCCAAAAAATAGTCCATATTAAAGGTACCTTCCAAAAAATGACGGCAATGTTTGATGAGGGCAAAGTAATCTTCCACGGGCCACGGCAGTTAGCAAAAGTGCCGCTAATCCTCATCTAATTCGCGGCAGTTAGCAAAAGTGCCGTTAATCATGCGCTAATCTACGGCAGTTAGAAAAAAGTGTCCGCAATGGTCATACATATTGCAGAAAACCCCTTACACTATTGATGTTACGCAAATTAGTCTCTCCACTCTCGACCGGGGTTAAGCTGGCTCTCTCGTATTTTCCTCTCTCTCTCTCGCGTTTCCGTAACTCCTCCCTGGCGACTCGCCGACGACACCTGCAGCTCCGGCCGTCGCCGGCCGCCTCCGGCGCCTCCGCTCTCTTGCGATTCTCCGGCATGGTCTCCACTACCGGTTCCTCACCGCCGTGACCCCTCCTTTCTCTCGCGCAGACACCCAAGGCTAACCCTAGCTCCGCGGGCTGCTGCTTCCCGGCTTGATCTCCTCCACCAGGTCACCACATGGCCTCCCCCTGCTGTCTCCTCGCCGGTCACGCCTCCTCCATCTGCCCCTCGTGCCCCCACTCGACCGCGCCTCCTCGATCTCATGCGAAGCTCGCCTCGGCCATTCTCCTCGGCTGTGGTCAGGGATGGTGGTCGTCTGGTTGCCGCTCGGCTACGTCTCCTCGCCTACGCCCTCGGCTCCTGCCATTGCAGGAAGGCAGTGGGTTTTTTCACACTTCAACCGCAGTGGTGGTCGCCGCTATTCGTCGTTCACGGGGTGGTGATCCCTCGGCTCTCCCCTGCTATCCCTCTCACGTTCTTTGATCTGGCATCCAAGCATCTGTGATTTTGGGGTAACTTTGCTCTGACGAATCTGAATATAAGTTACACTGTTAACTGAAGAATTTGCTTATATGCATGCTTATATGTTCTGCAGTTTGGTTTAGGTTCTAGATAGTACTCATTTGATTTCCTTGAACTGAGCTCGTGTGTGGATTGAATGTTTTGATATCCTGATGATACATTTTCCTGTAGGAATAATGCAATAAAATAGTTTAATAGGCTTATACTTGATGTTTTCCTCAAATCAGTATGTATGTGAGGTGCTGAAATGTATACACAAGAAATCTATGCTAGAATTTTTCGCTAGTGTTCTATTTAATTGCAAGATCACTTTCTTATCAATTACATGTGTTTAATTGATATCTTACTATTTTCTTCGCTGTTTTATGCTCTTTGCACTGTTTGGAAGTTCTTAATGGAAGAGTGATTTCCTGAGATATACATACTACAAACATGTTAAAGATAAACTGTCTGCAGATTTTGCGCTGATGTACTCTTTTTGGTAAAGATAATATGTCTGCAGATTTTGTTCTGAAAATGATAATTATCGGTCTATTTATCTGCAGGGATCGATGATCGGAGCGGCTTTCTTCTCCCAAACCTTGGCTGTTAATGCCGAGACTGTGAAGTTTGATATCTGGGATACTGCTGGGCAGGAGAGGTATCATAGCTTGGCCCCATGTACTATAGGGGTGCTGCTGCCGCCATAGTTGTCTATGACATCTTGAATCAGGTTAGTGAAATGAATTGTTTTGCTTGTGCCTGTGCTAAAATAATGGTTTTTGATGATAGTTTCTAAAGTTCATGATTTGCATATTATCTGCTTTGGCCAATGAACAATGGTTTACGACTCCTTGGGGTAGTATGTTACTGAGTTGTGTAAGAGGGAACCATGAATAATTGTACTGAATGAAGTAAACTCAGGCTGTGAAGGTAGTTTTCAGATGGCGTGAAATTTCTACTTCCTTCATACTGTATTGTTTTTCATTTGCGAGGTTGCTATGTGTATGTACTGTCCGATTAACTCTGCTTTCACGTATCCCACCAAGCAAACAAGTGTTACTGCTAAACAACATCTTGGACGAATGTCTAGATGTTGCAGTTTCAAGTTCCCGTTTCTCAAGGATGCTTGATTGCTCCTTAATGTTAACACTGTAGCTCACCGTTACAGCTGGGTTGTTCTGCTATCCACACATAAGATGTTTACCTTTTGGTTGATCAGTTAAAGGAAAGCAGAAGAACAGGCTGACATGCTTTGCATTGTCATGAATTTATTCACACAAATCTCTTCTACAAACCTCCGTGCCCTACCCGCCCATTGCCCCCATTTGCCCCCTCCTGCCCCGATCTGCTGTTTTTGACCGTTGGATCGGAGTAAAACGCCTTGCTGTCTCACTTATTACCGTTGGATGCGGTTAAAACGTGTTTTCACTAACTGACCGAGGGGCACAACGACTGACCGATGGGGCCAGATTTCGTTGGGCCCGATTCGTCAGCTAGGTCGTTTAACCGCACGCGCGTCTCACTCTTTTTGCCCGTACGGCCGTACCCCGCAACCAGACAAAAATCGTGCCGAGCGGTGAAAACCCTAGGCCCAATCCCCGCGCGTCCTCCTCGTCCAAGCCCCTCCCTCTCCACCCGCCCAAGCCGCCTCCGGCCTCTCGCCTCGACCTCCCTCCCCTCTTCTGCGTGCTGGAAAAGCAGGCATGGGAGGGAGTGCGGGCGCTGCTTGAGCGATGCTGGTCGACAACGCGTTGTGCAGCGTGAGCGCCGCAGCTTGGCAAGCGGAGGATGAGCGGTCGAGCGGACCGACGGGACGGCCATGGTGGCGGGCTGTTGGAGCAGCTCCAGTGGAGTCCCCAGCACCGGCGCGGGCGCCACCTCAGAAGGTCGTCCACCGTCGCCTCTTCTTGCAGCAGCGGGGATAGGGGCCGGTGGTCCCTCCTCCTCCATCCTCCCTCCCTCATCAGCCATCACTGCACAGATCCTAGCCTGCGACGTACCCGCCCAGCGAGGCCAGAGCTGCAGGTGTGCATCTCCCAATCCTTATTTCCACCCGCTACTGATCTGTCTTTTAAGGCTTTGACACGAATCTGGATTTAGTAGGTGACGTGAGCTCCTCATTCTCCTTCTCCGTCTCTCTATCTCTAGATTTGCCACATAATTAGGTTGCTGCATCTTATTTCAGTCCAACGAATAATTACTTGTTGATTTGCTCTGATAGTGAGTAAATGGTTGATAGAAGTGGGAACATGTGAATTTAGTCTATCTGGTGGATTCCTTGATTATTTTTACCTTTTCTCCAGGTGCCGTTGTGAGGTTTTTTCCTTTCCAATTGACCTTTTTTTGATACAGTTTTCCATAGGTTTCTAATTAATTTCTTCTGCTCCACGTGTAATGGAATCAACAGGCTGATGAGCTGGACCAGCGAGCCCCACAACCATCTCCAGCAGGCAGCAGGTAAGATGTTGTCCTAATCTTAACTTTTTTTCTTCAGACTTTCTTCACATTGGTGCGTGTGATTTAGGTTATTATGTTGATTATGCTATTTTCAGTTCTTGGTACTTAATTTTTTCCCAATAATTGTTTTGTTATGTATAACCTGCATCCTGGTAAATCTACTTCGTTGTCAATTTGATTTATTTTGGACTTTTTTGTATAGTTTCAGGTTTTATATTAGATGAGAATTTTTGGTGATGTATGACTGAATGGCGAAGGCCATCGTGGATAGCTTCGCTTTGGGATCGAATTGGCTTGGCTTTGATCTGTTCCGTTTCAAACCTGGGAAACGAAGGAAAGCGTTTAGCTGGTCGATAGCACCAGTTTCTTCCATTCCATCATAAGTGAGTTGAATAATTCAACTAGCTATTTATTGTAAATTTCAAACTGTCTAGCTTAGTTCATATCTTGTGTGCAAAATAAATACGAGTTGTATGGAGTCTGCATGAATTTGTCAATGCTACAAAATTCCAGGCTTAACTATTATATTTCTACACTAGCTAATAATAATTGTTTCTCTAAAGAGAATTTCATTGCCGTTCCTTACATATGCAGTTTAATTTGAACAAGTTATAATATTCTGTGCCAGATAGGAGAGGCGCCACCGCTCGGCGCCGAGGCACAGCGTGGCTGAGCTGAGCAGGAGGTGCGGCCCGATGAACCGTGATATGAGTTTCTCCCCATCTTTATTCCCCTCTGATCCTTGTCTCTCTTAAACAGATTTGGATTTGTAATCTCAAACAAATTTAGGTTTAACTTAGTTAGATCCTCTGCTTTAGATTTGTTCTAATTCAGTTTCTTCTCAGCGTGTGCATTGGAAATAGATTCAAGCATAAATGCCTTATATGCCTCTGAGAAAAGTCTACTCTGGTTAGTGTAACTGGAAGGATATACATTAGTTGTCTATATGAATTGAAATAAGTATATGCTAGAAAGTGTGATGAGCAGTTGGACAACAAAATGAAATGGTACAGTATGAAGTAATGAAACATTGTGAGTATACTGAGAATGTTTTTTTTTAATTTAGGTGGAGTACAGGTCAACATTATGTGATACTGCCGAATAACACTATGAAGAAATGAAACATTGTGAGTATCCTGAGAATGTTTATTTTTGTATTTAGGTGGAGTACAGATAAGCAGTGTTAATTATTCACCACTGGTATAATGAGTTGAACGATTTATATTCAGTTCTATCTCAAGTTAAAAAATCAGAACTGGTCTTCTTGTGATGAGATAGCTAATTGGTTCAGGCGTCTTTCAATCATTTAAAAAACCTTTGGGTAATTAATATTTTGTCACTTGCACCTACACCGATGTATTTACTCTTGAGCAGATTGTATCATATTTATCTTTTTCATATATCTACAATTAATCTGTTTATAATGTATGTTTTCTGCTTGGCTGATTTCCTGTTCGTGTGCCACAAAAGCAGATGTTTCTGTTCAAGCTGGGAAAACACCTCAACTCTTGCAGTACTTCTGCTTGAATCTCTCTTATTATCTACCACGCCTCTCTCTAAACCATGTGCTTCTGCTTGAATCTCTTCAGTGGTTCACGCTGCCTCAGGTAAATCCACTCCCATTTCTGCTATGTATGCTTGTTTGTTCCCAACAGTTTTATCACTTCCTGGCTCAATCAAAAGAGTTGGCTTAGGATATTCTGTTTTAGTACAGACTCGTCCTATTTTAGTTATTAGTTGAGGTGATTGTGATTTTCTAAAGGGCTAGCTTGGAAATGTTTGGGGTATTCTAATTTTCTTTTTCAGATGTAAACTTTGCTGCTTGGCCATCTTTTGGTGTTCCTTGGCCTCTGTCTCTTTTGTGATCGGTCCTTTTCGTATTCATTAGTAGATATAGTAGGTTGCTAATTATAATGCTTCCTTCTATGTGCGGAAGAATGTTGAAAATTATAATGCTTCCTTCTATATGTGCGGAAGAATAGATGCTTGAGTTTATGTCCGTACATGAACAAGATTACTGAACCAAGCAGTACTGGACTACGTGGTGTTGGTACAGATAGTTTTAGATTTTGATATACCTCTCTTGCAAGATATTACATATTTACATTGCTTTTCTGGTTCGGTCATGCTTATTATTGTTAGCTTCTTAATCTTTACTTTTTGTAGACCTTTTGGAATTAGATGATGGATATGAATGTGAACAATCAAGCTCGCTAATAGCAGGAAAGTAGAAGGCTTTTTATAAAGTATATTAAAACCCTCCGTATGTATTACAACGACTGTAATTCTTAGCGGTAGAAGAATTAGTGAGAGTATAATATAACTAAATTCTGAATATTTAGCTTTTTCTCATATAAGAGAACTAGCATATTGATGGCATTCTGAAAATAGTAGTGCGTTCTAAAGAACAAGCTAGCAGCACTCGTGGTTACATGTTGTAGAAACAGTATGCTAATTTGACCAGAGCACACCTCAGTCCAGTACTTCTGCTGAGCTATTCCATTAGCAGCAGCAGCAGCACCAACACCACGCCATGGTCGCCTTTGACTAGAGCACACCTCAGTCCAGTACCACCTTGAGCTATGGTGTCCGTTAACCCAAAACTGTTCCTGATGCAGAGGTGCTGCTACTTTTATGGTGACGACCGATGAGGTAGAATGAATGCTGCAACTCAAGGAGGAAAGGATACCATGATAACTTCTCGGAGAATGAGATACTTCAAGGAGGAAAGGATACCATGATAACTTCTCGGAGAGGTAAGGAGGGTTTTAACTGAACCTGTTACATCATCGCTGTGATCTCAAGCAGATTCACTGAAATCAAATAACTCTGTGCAATAGGGTACGCCTATCAGTAGCTTTTGCTATGGTAGATCGACTATATGTGAAGTCCATTATATTTTAAGAGGATATAGCCAACTTCCTACGAAGAAAATTGTAGCTGGTCCTGCCAGTGAAAAATCTCTAATTATGTCTCTCTATAGCCTACTATGTGAGATTAAAGAAAGAATCAGTTTTTTCAGTTAAGTTACTTTGAAAATGTGTTGATCATGCACTAGATGTATCTCCCAGCACTGACGTGTCACTAAATTCAAGCAATCAGCTTAATGTAAATATGTCCTTACCATTGTTTATGGTCCTGGCATAATGTACTTCCAAACTTGTCAAGCAACAAAATTTTGTGTATCCTACCTCCATTTGATTGAAATTTATAGGTTTCTGATTAAATGGTTGTAATCACTAATCAGGGTTGTAGTCTATCTAGATAGAATACAGCTATATATTGTTCTCTAAACAAATTGGCATATATTAACCTTATAATTTATTTTTCTTAAGATCTGTGTGCCTTTGGTCTCATAGGTCAGATATGTTGTTATGGTCTCATTAACTTGGATCTGCCATTCTCATGCCTCATTTCATTTTATGCAGAAGATTTGAAGAAACTCTTTGCACACGGTAGTGATCCCTGTTCAAGGTACTTCATGCTCCCCTAAATTTAATATCTATGATAATGCTACTGGATTGCTCGGGTCAGCGAGAGCCATTATATTTTTTCTCTTTAGTATGATAAACAAACTGCCATGTTAAATCTAATTATCGTTTGTCCATTTTCAGGATATGGAACACAAAATCACCCTGTCAGAGGGATCATACGAGGTTTTCTGAGGAGGAGCAGCTTGATACTAGGAAGATTGGAAGAATGGGTCCCATTGTTAGTTCAGGTTCGCTTAACAGTCTTACACTATGAATGCTTGGTTTGTTGTTCCTTTATACGCTTCTTCTGTTCATGTTCATGTTCATGTTCATGTTCATGTTCATGTTCATGTTCAGTTCAGTTTAGAGACACTAATCTATAAAAAGCATGGTTAAGTGTTCAGTTCAGAGAGTAGATGAAAGAGAAATAAGAGGATCCCGATGCCGACACCAATTCTTGCTGCCTCACGGTTGACGGTCAGCACCGAGTTGCAAACTCGTCTCCCTTTACCCTCTGGACTCTTATCTCTCTGATTATTTTGGACACTGGATGTGATTCCAGTCCATTTGCTATATGTTTTGGATACTGGATGTGATTCCAGTCCTTTTGCATCGCTCATTGTACACATGAATGATTGTTACTTTAGCATTGATTAGTGAAATAGTTGGTTACGTCCAGTCTGTACTGAAACACCTCCATGCAGTGATTTGAGATTTCTACAATGCACTGCTATTTGCCAATTTACTAGCACTCATTTTCTCAGCCTTGTGTTTTGATAAAAGTAATCTTACCAAGTTTACACAGATTCATTCAAGGGTCATTATCTCTTTGAACTAACTATTTTTAAATGGAATGGGAGTGCGCCCATTTTATTTTGGTTAGGTATAGTGCTCCAGATCTGCTCATTTTCTGTTTTTGCTGCTTATCACCTTCAAAGCTGTGCAGATAGAGGTACTGCCAATTGGGTAGGAAAGGCCATTGATATTGAGAAGCCCGTATGTAAGATGAAAGTTTTTGTCTGTCAACTATGAGCTTCTGAGTTATCCTCTTTCCTGTTATAAACTAACAAGCTCTTAGTCCAGTGAGGCCTTTGAATTCTTAGTCCAGTGAGGCCCTTGAATTCTTTGTCCAGTGAGGCCCTTGATTAATTATTGTCTCACTGCAGTTCTTGATGCTTGCATAAACCAGTTTGTGTTTGGATTAATATGTGTGCTATAAATATTCACCTCTGATGCTTGTTAGTAAAATATAATTGGATAGGTTTTAGTAAAATGATCTTGCTTATTATGTTCTCTATATTTTCTGCAATTGGTATGGAGGCATTGGGGCATGTAAATTACAAATGTTTTTTCCCAATTGGATAGTTCTATTCATGCACTCCAGCATTAATGATGACCATCATTTACAGCTCTGATGTCGGGGATACTAGACATGGCAGCGGCATCGACTTTGGCGGCCAGGGCAGCGGCTCGGCGAGGACACTGGACATGATAGTGGTATCGACTTCAGTGGTGAGGGGAGTTGCTTCGACGGCGGGGACACTGGACGTGACAGCGACATCGACTTCAACGGACAACCTCCGACGGCGCGCAGTTGCCACGGTTATGCCTCCAGCTTCAGGAAACACCAATGAATACCCTCCAAGCAAGGAGCACGTACAAGCTAATCCACATCCGACAATCGATTTGAGTAAGCTTTTGAAATTGCATTTGTTTTTCTGGTTAGTTAGATCTCCAGTTTAGTGCACATATGAACAGATGGGTAGAATAGATGATCTGATGAGTAGTTGAGTAGCTTATATTTTGAACGCATGAGTAATTTTAGATGATTAGTTTAGTTTAAGTCAAGCTGTTTATATTTTGAACACATGAGTATTGATGATTATTAGTTTAGTTAAGTGAACGAGCTTAACTAAATAACACATAATTTTAGATGAACAAATGAGTTGAATAGATGATCTGATTCGAATCCTATTACTTGTGCGTGGCATAATCCCATATAGTGGTTACTTGGTGGTATTAATTGTTCAGATTACTATAGTGTTCGGGAGTTGGAATGCTTTGTTAATTAACACGTAGGTAAGCAGAAACCAAGGTAGCAAAGTCAAGAAATAGCTACGAAATCTTGCACTTAGATGTCAGATGACTATAAAACAGAATGTATCAATTCTTCTATACAATTTACTGCTATTAATTTATTGTTTTCTGATTTTGGCATGTTTAACTAGGTTTCCATTGAGGCAGAGGAATGGTAAGAGCGGAGACACTATATTGTCAAAATAACAGTCTATTACTTAGTGAGGCGCAGAGGCATAGAGCTCCTGTATTCTGGTACTTGCTTTTGCGTTGTGTCAGGTTTATGCACATATATTAGTTCTATTGCTATGAACCTATGTAATTCCAGTGATTCTTCTCGGCTAAATAGAGTGCCTAAACTCCATAGCTTATTATGTATATTAGAGTTCAGTGTGACGTACTTAGGTATGGTCATGCTGCCAGTGGCGGAGCTAGCGGTAGCAGTTAGTGATGTCAAAACTCAAAATAAACTACACTGAGATCAAATACTAAGATTTATGTGGTCATTTATGGTGTATTCATAGCTGGGGCTTTATTACTCTCCAATTTTTTTGTGTTGTCGCTTGACCACATAGTCTATGTGCAGCTCTGCCACTGAATTGCTGCCACCAAACTCATATAAGCCTCTGTTATGTAAGCTTAATAATCATTTATTTAACTGAACCGATAGCCTTGTTTATGTATGGTAGAAGTTGTATGACTGCTACTTTACCTTGGTTTTTCTAATGCTTTCAGTAGATGGCAAGCTAACATGTTTAAACTTAAGACCAGATAGTAATATCGATGTAATCTTAGTCTGTCATTCTCTTGAGCTGAGTAATATCTCAGTTTCACCAAAAGACGTAGAGAATAAGATAATTAATCTAGAAGAACAATAGATGAATTCACAGACGACCAACAGAAAACAACACAAAAGAACCGAACAAGCTTAGTCGATGAAATTTTGGTGACGAAATTATAGGTTCATCATCCATACATACAGAGGATATACACTAATACTGAACATACCATGGATCGTTAACAGGAAAGTGCTGGTTCACACCTAGATTACATATGGATTAAAGTCATTAGGTGTGCCTACATCAAACACATGATATGTACTCGCAAGATACTTTGATTCTACTTCATAAGCGGTGGCACATTAGCATTTACTGTAGTAGACTACGGATCCACCTACTGCTCAGTCCAGGTGCTCAGCAGCCTATGACGCTCCTTGGCACGCACCAGGTCAGCTAGGCACGACGCATACAATGGCTAACATCTGTAGTGCACTGACAATTCAAATTATACACTTGGTTCACGCCCGTGCCTGCCCCTTGCAAACCCCACATGTGCGAGGCGATCTCATCGTCTCCGCCGTCCCGTCTTGCCTTCACGACCGTGCCTGCCCCTTGCGAACCACGTCGCCGGCGACGCCCTGCGTGATGGTTGTTGCTGAGTTTGAAGCTGTTCGAGGTTTATCCCTCTACGTGTGCTACACGATTATTAATCATGAAGGTCCTACTTCGCACTAAACAATTCGACCAAAAACACTTAGTGGTGCCATCTATTTTTAAAATGTAATGTGCCATATTAAACTGAAAATGAGGGCCTTACCAAAAACAAGTTAGGTTCAATGAAATGACGGATAGCAAATCAAAGAAAGCGTATGACAACAATTCGGTATCTGCATCCGGCAGTTGCGAGACTGCGCAACGGGTCATCTAGTATTAAAACAATGCAATGGCTCCATAGGATGTTTTAAATTTTGACCCGAACTGTCATCAACATTGTTCCGAGAGCTTGTTTAGTTCCTTTTTTTTTCAAACTTGATGTTATATCAACCCAGTGAATCCAGTATGCCCTAGATGAGCTCATGTTTCTTTAATCCTGTAAAGATGTCAATGGTGGCTGTGCTAGGGATGTAAATGGTCAGGTATATGGCGCCATGCAGTCCCATTTATCTGGGTTATTAGTTCAAAACGTTTTTTGTTTTTTGAAAAAGTAAAGTAGGAAGGCATTTATGTGGATTATGTGGCACCATAAATGTGTCCATTTACATCCCTTGGCTGTGCTCTGTTCACCTCCCTCCGCCCTACAGAACTTGATTAGCCGGATTTGTTTTATCATAGCAACTTATTGAGTGTTCTTATTATCACAGTTGTTACACCACAATTGTATTTAGCTAGTTTTTCTTAATAAAAGAGTATTTTATCATAGTTAATACTAAGCTATCAGTGTCATTTCTTAGGCAAACATGCTGAAATAGAGTTCATATCTGTTGATCTTTGTTTCACTGGAAAATGTGCTTGTTTACTAAACCGGAATTGGAAATGGCACAATGTGCCTGTATTATTTCCAGTACAGCCTGGCTTTAAGAAGTTTCTGTTAATGTCTATTCTTGGATTTGGGATTAGGTAATAGAAATGTCACAATGTGATGAACAGGAGTGCAAGAAGATTTTCATCGTTGACATGACTGAAAGAGATTATTTCCCTGTTCCAAGGAACCTGAAGCTACTTGCTGTTCAACTGTTTGAACTATATGACAATGTTCAGGTAAGTGGCAGTCCCTTCCATTCTGAAAGTTAGCTTTCTAAGATCTTTAGAAACATTGTACTCATACTCTGAAAGTTAGCTTTCCAGGATGTTAAGAAACATTGTACTCATGACCTGATTGTGTCGTGAATTTCATGTAAAGCATGTTCTGTTATCAACCCCGTACAGTGTTTATTTATTTTGACATGGCTATATTTTCCTCTGCAGATTTAGTTCTATAATCATGTTCTTTCATCTAGTGGTCTGAAATGTGTTGATGACTTGATGTAAAAGTAAAACCAGAAACCTGTTTCCTATGTGAATATAAAAATTACATTTCCCTGATCGATAATCTAATATAATTCAAACCATCTCTGTCATCAAATTCTCGGTGAGATCGCTATTGGAATAAGTGTTGTTTGTTCTGTCATATTTTACAGTGATGTATAGATATGTGAGCTGGTGTTAATTAAACCCTATATTCCACCTGGCATTGTATTTAAAAAACGTTACTAGGGCAAGCTGCAGTATCATGCAAGCACCTTATGTTTGCAAATCTGGCTGTAAATTAAACGCTACTAGCAAAGTGCCCGTGCGTTGCTATGGAATAATTTTTCAAATATGGTTGAAACAATATACAACATGAAAATATTCCTAAAATATACATCCACTTTTTGTCTCTCTTTATGTTGATTTCAGTTTTGTTTCATCGGAAAATATTCCTAAATTATACATCCACTTTTGTCTCTCTTTATGTTGAATTCCTCAGTTTTGTTTCATCGGAAAACTGTGCATCCACAACTTGTCTGACGTCTGGACACAGGAAGCTCTCGTTTCAAGCATATAAGAGGCGATAATTAAGCAGTCCAAGCATGGAACCGTCAATTCTTCATTAACTTATAATGAAAGCATCATCTCTGCCGCTGGCAATGAATCACGTAGATAGATATAATCCATGGTTGAGTAGAAAGCTTGACTGAAATATAGATATTTACATACGTATAGATAATTCTGAAGAAAGATTACACCACACTGTACAGGTCGGAGCTGCGGCTGATGTCCCGCGTCAACCACCGGAACCTGGTGTCTCTCCTGGGCTTCTACGAGGAGAAGGGCGAGCGCATGGTCGTGTTCGAGTTCATGCTGCACGGCACGGTGGCGCCGGTCAGTCCCCGCTCTTCTCGTCATGGGAGCCTGGGAGGCGTGGCTCCGGGTGGCGCTGTTGGACGCCGCTTGGGGCTTGGAGTACCTACATTTCTACGCCGTGCGGCCCATCATCCTCGGCAACATCAAACCGTCCAACATCCTGCTCGATGACGACTGGACGACGAAAGTCTCCGACTTCGGCCTCTCCCTCGTCAGCACGGTGAAGTCGTCGAGCTCGACCACGACGTCGGCGACGGCCGGCACGGTGGGGCCGTACATGGACCCAGAGTACTATCGTCTCCAGAAGCTGACCCAGTGCAGCGACATGTACAACTTCGGTATGGTGCTCCTGGAGCTCGTCACCGGCAGAAAGGTGATCCACTGGGTCCACAGCTAGGAAGGTAGCGGGTCGCCGAAGAACGTCATCGAGTTCGCCGTGCCGGCCGTCCATCACGCAACATCTCTAAGATCCTCGACGAGCGGGGTGCCCATGCCCCGGGGGCACGAGATGGAGGCGGTGGAACGCGTGGTCAAGCTCGGCGCCGAGTGCGTCCGGCAACGCGGGCGCGGCCGGTCGGTCATGTCGGAGGTGGTCGCGTAGCTGGAGTGGGTTCTGGGTTGTGTCGCTGTGCGAAGAGTGCCTTGTCCGAACAACGAACGGCGAGCGGAACAGCAGCTCCCGGCATGGCGGCTTCGACATGTCTCGGTCGCGGACCCGAGCGCGTGTGGAGGTCGGATGCGAAACAAAACTCTAGACGTAGCTGGGATCGTTAGCTGGCCGACCGATCGGGCGAAACAAAGGGAAAGGAAGAGGCGTACCTGAGACAGCTTCTAGGCCCAGCTAGCAAGCCTCGCTCGCGGCTCGTCGTCGTCTCGCGCGGATAGGAGGAGTCCGTGCTGCGCACGTACAACGCAAGGTGCCTTCACGCAGAACAACGACTCCGATCGATTCCTGTTTGTTGAGGTGGTTGGCCGTCCACGGATCCTTAGTGCTCGTCCGGCGCCCTTGTTGAGCAGCCCGATCCTTGGCTACGCGACGGGCTGGGATCACCGGCTCCTTGACGTGGGTTCGTGTGTGCTCAGCTGCGCGTCTCCTCTCTATCCTTGATATATGACCTAGGTCAGCTTCTATGATTTCTTCGGATCGATACGATTCCAGATCGATCTCCAATTGTGATACATCGTCGCCCGTCATGAGACTCTAAGGATACAGGACCTCGTACGTGCGGTTCTTTTTATCCATTGACGAACCGTTTTTTTTAGCGAGCGCTCAACTCCGGTTTTCTTACCAATTTGGACGATCTACAGATACGCACGACGTACCAACCACGGACGAAGGAAGAAACACAAGCCGTATTATATAGTAGAGACTTGTTTGCTGACTAGTTATAGACCAAATCGTAAATTTCCCTAATTGTTGTCAATCAGCTCGCAGTCTTATCACTAGTTTCACCAGTACAATTCCTACATCAGTTCTCACTGTTTCAGTTCACCTATTTTGGCTTATAGATTTCAAAAGCTGGGAAGCAGAGGCTCAGGCATGGATGCATGGATCTTTCTGATGCCTTAAAAAGTTCATCACCTCGGTGCTGTCTCTCACCTACCCATTCATCAGGTAGTCTTTGTTGGGAATGAGGCACACTGCACGTTTCTGCAGGTTTGAAAATTACTGAAATCATCGCCTGTAAATGTACCTAGACATATAGAAGCTCTATACCCTAGTTTTAGATACTGATATGTTGTCTTTATCTGTTGTTATGTACAACCATTTTTCAGTGTATGAATTGTACAACAATCACTTGTCAACCAACAGTGAAAACAACACTGATTTTGTGCATATAAATCTGCGGGTAGAAGCTGAAACAATGGACAGGGAGGCTGCAAAGATGTTTGCAGGCATCGATAGAGGCTTGAGCGTTCACTCAAGATCTGATGGGGTTGTACTGAGACTATGGAGCAGCAGTCAGCAAACAGGTATGTGTATCGACCAACTAGAGAAGGAAAATCACAAGAAAAGGTCACCAGCACTGAAGAGCAATAAGATTAAAAAGAAGTTTGTCCTCCAGCTGGTATCTGATTAACAATTGGTAGATGCCGAGGTAGAAGTTTCACTGCCTCCTAAACAAACAGTCAAGAAGATCAAGATGAAGACAACTCCTGATGCTCAATTTCCGGAGATGCTCCAGTTACATAGATTCATACATGCTCCATTTACATAGATTTTACAGTTTCATAGCAGTTTGACACTGCTCCAGTTATGAAAACTTGTATGTTCATTAGTGCATCTTTTGCTGATTGTACAAACTGATTTGAATGTTTGGTACTTGGATACAATTGTTTGGAACACTGATGGGAATGTTGTGAACTGCAAATATAATTGCATTCGTTTTCAGTTTAACGCACTATTCAATTAGTGCCATTAATCCTATTTTAAGGCACTCCTTATGAATGCCTGAATTTTCAAATGAAGGCAGTATTTGAAGTGTGAGTAAAAGTAATTGGAGGCATTTTTAGAATTGCAAGTAAAAGTATTTTAAGGCACTTTTAGAATTGCAGGTAAAATTATTTGAAGGCACTGATTGAAGTGCCTCTAAATGTATTTGGAGGCACTTTACAAAGTGCCAGTAATAATATTTAAAGGCAGTATCTGAAAAGTGCCTCCAATTACTTTTGCCAACATGAATAAACTTGACACTTTTTTTTCTGCCTTAAAATACTATAGCCGGCACATTTTGAAGAATAGGAGGCAGTTTTCAGTGCCCCTGATCTTGGGACCTGACGCAGTGAAACGGATACTTACTTATTTATTTTCCGAAGAAGTATATCAAAGGTTAAGTAACCTGACGACTGCAATACAGAAATCAACTAGACTCGACAATCGACACACACGGGTACTACAGAGAGTGCACTCAACACACTTATTACTACTGGAGTCCGCACTAGATCTCCACTACTAGTACTAATTAACCTCATATCTCTGCAGTTCCTCTGTCTCTAGCTGCACCCCGCAGCTTAGTGTCTCTCTCTGCAGCATACTGCACGCTCAGCTCTAGCGCATGGGCATGGGCGGCGCGCTTGGATCCGGATAACCCCACGTAGGTCCCGTCCTGGCGCGAGCGGCGGCGGCGGCGGCGGCGCGGTCCCTCCGGAGTTGAAGCTCGGTGTGGCCGATATAGCCGTACGCCAAGGCGGCCAGAACGGCTTCGATCACGACGAGAGCCCAGATGCCCGGCTTGGCCTGCGGGCAGTGGCCGTCGGGCTTGGGGCAGGTGACGGGCGGCGGTGGCTGGACCTGCGTCGTACTCGTACCCGCCGGCACTGAAAAGAAAAGCGTGGAGAATGGGGGAAGATGAGCATGCATGCAGCAAAAGACGACCTTGCGGTTGCCGGGAAGAAGCACGCATGAAGTAATCGAAAAATGCAAAAGCGGGCAGAGACTGGGGGAAGAAGAGAAGGCAGGGAAAGACAGCAAAATGCTTTACACCTTGCGGCGAGGCAGCGCAGATGAAGCTCACGAGCAATGCGGCGACCAGAGCAACAGCCGCGGCGGTGCGGCGAGAGCAGGAGTCCATCTTGCACTGACGAAGGACCGAAAGTTGGGAGCGATGGAGGGATACTACGACTGCACAGGCTTAGCTAGTAGATCCCGACTGAGTGCTTTATACCGCTCTGGCTAGACTTTTCATTTACCACGGTCGTGATGTTAGGTGTTTTTGACGTCGTCGTCCTAAATCCATCTCCATATTTGGGTTCTAAGTACTTCATTCAAGACAGAGTCCTCACCGACTCATGGCCTACCATCAGGTGGTACCTGTGCACCAAGTGCGAGGGCAGAGGAAATGTTTTCTAACGTTAATGCTGCCATGCTGGAATATTTCATTGACAGCTGAAGAACAGAATTAGCACATCGTGACCAGACATCATCACAGAAAAGCATTGACCAACGAGACTATTCTTTCATTGATAAACAGGAGGACATGGACAAAGGAATTTACACTCAGAGGGGCTACCGAGGATCACAGCCACACTAGCTTAGCTCCTTTGACCAGTTTGCTTGCCTTAAAACTAAACCAAATGCAATCAACTTATTACCCTGAGACAAGACGAGAAGGAATTAACACTGCTCGCCCTCGCTGCGTGATCCAAAGGGTTCAGGGGCCCCTGTCACTGAACCACACGGTCATCTTGGTTGGTTGTTTTGTCACGTCCTCGTAAATCTATCTCTCGATTTGGGTTCTAAGCACTTCGTCATTGATAACAAGAGAATTCGGGGCCGACCGCGTAAAGTGTGGTAGCTAGCTCGCACCAAGTACGAGGGCCAGTGATGTGATGCACGGCCACGCTTGGCATGAACTATTTTGAAAAAACAATATATCAAATCGAGGACACATAATCGAGGGTGTTAGCACGGTGACATGCATGCAACATTTTCAATTTGCTATAGCTGGATATTTGTTCCAAGACGTCACCTCCGTAGTCAGTACTATGCAACATCATATCATACACCAGCACCCGTGTAATGTAGAGGTAGAAAATACTGTCAAAGTGATAGAGGATTTCGAGAAAGCTAGATCCTATTTATTCCAAGCAAACCTAGATAAAAGTAAAGTTACCTTGATTGATAAGAATGACAAAAATGTAATGGGGTAGGAAGAAAGTAGAGACATTTTTTCTGATGAAGAAAGTCTAGATGATGATGACCAGGAGTTGGATAGTACTTTTAGGTTGATGGCTGGGTTAGGCATCAGTAAGCATGGTTCTGTGAATAGGAATGCTGGTAGAGGTTTTTATGTTGGTAGAAGTAAAGCTGGTGGTCCTATTAAATTCAGCATATGATGTCGGGTTTTACTTGGAATGCTAGAGGTGTAGGGGAACCGGAGAAAGTTTTATTTTTACATGATTTAATTTCCAAGTTCCGTTTAAGTTTACTTGGCATAAAAGAAACCAAGAAAAGCACTTTCTCTGATTCTTGGCTTAATAGTAGGAAAAAGTACAGATTTTACCCTGAAATGTACCAATTGGGAGCAAATTCACCCCAAACTCCAAAACCGGATAATTTCAACCCTGAAATGTGACAAACCGGACAAATCACACCCTTGTCTGGTTTTGTTTGATTTAGGCGGTTTTGTACGATGATGTGGCGTTGATGTGGCGATGACGTGGCATTGATGTTAGTGACGGAGTGCGGGCCCCACCTACCGAGATAGATTGATCGAGAGCCTCTCGCCGCCGTCGCCGCCGCCGTGCGTGCGCGTTTCCTCCACCGAATCGTCCGCCCGCCGTCTGCCAAAGCCTCTTGTCTCTTCCTCTAGCTAGCTAGCTTCTGCTTGATCTTGTGCTTGTGCGCTAGTTGTACCGCGTCTCAGGATGGCGCTCGGGCTGGCCCCAGCCAAAGTCGGCGTCATGGATTGGCAGGCGCACCCAGCTGATGAGCCCGAGGTTGGGGCACTGGAACGTATGCGCGCGCGCTTGGTTGCTCGCTGTGCTGCCTCGCCACGTGACCTCGGACATAGCCGGCGACCTCACCGCTCTCCTCGCCCTGCGCACCGCAGTGGGGAATCATCTCAAGTGGGACCTGTTCGTGTCCCCGTGCCAGGGGTGGCTTGGTGTCAGCTGCTCCGGCGCTGGCGCCAGCGCTTGCGAGCGCGTCGTGGAGCTGCGGCTGGTGGGCAAGAGCCTGAGCGGCCCGCGCGTGCTGCCGACGGCCGGCTGGCTCTGCCTTGCGTCGCATCCCGGAGCTGAACACGACGCCGATGGCAGAGAGTCTCCCGCATCTATTCCTTAGGCAGGAAGGATCTCCGGTCGTGACGGAGATAAAGGACATGGTAGGTTATCTCTTCGATGGCTATGGCGACGGGGCTGAGCACCATGCCGACAACGGCGCGCTCCGAATGCCGATCACGTTCTGATGCACGAAGAAATAAGATAGCTCAGATTTGGAGGCGGAGGGCACGACAACATACGCATGGGAGAGCGCGTCCATGAGAAGTTCTTGGCAGCCCACACGGCCTTGTCTTACTCCGCTCCGGCGACCAGCCGCCGTGAGTCGTCCATGGGCCGGGGGCGAGCGCGCTGGTAGCCGGACCTCAGCGGGGGCACGCACGCCAGGCTAGAGCACAGACTTCAAGCACAGCGAGGCCGACCGCAGTAGGCCGCCGGCGACGGCGAACACGACGACCGCCTTGAGGAACGGCGTCGGCGACGGCCAAGTCTCGCGCCACGTCAGCGAACGGCGCCGGCGTCAGTAGCCACGTCACCGCCACGTCAACGAGACTTTCACCGTCCAAAACCGCCCAAAATGGACCAAAACCGCCCAAAATCGAGCAAAACCACTAGCAGGGTGTGATTTGTCCGGTTGTAACATTTCAGGGTTGAAATTATCCGGTTTTGGAGTTTGGGGTGAATTTTCTCCCAATTGGTACATTTCAAGCTGAAATCTATACTTTTTCCTTAATAGTATAAGCGGTAGAGCTAATTTTTGTTGGATTTGGGTTCCTTCGCAGGGTTTGTCTGGAGGTATTTTGCTTGGTGTTGATTTAGATGTTTTTGATGTGTTGGCTTCTGAGATTAGTAGATTCTATGCTTTGATGCGTGTTAAAAATAAGGTCTCTGGTACTATTTCTATTATTGCTACTGTGTATGGGGCGCCTCATGCGAGGGATAAGGAAGCTTCTTTGATAGAGTTAATTCATGTCTTTAGTTTTTCTTCCTCTGTCCCCCTCATTGTGGGTGGGGACTTTAATTTGATTAGAAAAGTAAATGAATGTAATAAGAAAAGAAGGTTATCCAAATGGTCTAGTTTGTTTAATGATGTGATTGAGAATTGGAACATGACGGATACAGAAAATACCTGGCAGACGCTTTACATGGTCGAATAACCAACATGACCCCATTCTTGCGAGGCTGGATAGATTCTCAGTAAGTACTGACTGTGAGAAGTTATTTCCGCTTTCTTTTACTAATTTTTGTCAAGGGATATTTCGGATCATTCACCTTTGGTGCTGGATCTTGGTCTATCTAAGGTTAAAGTTACTAAGCCCTTTAAATTCGAGTTATGCTGGTTTCTTCGAGCTGATTTAGATGAGGTTGTGAGTAGAGTCTGGCATGCACATTATTTTGGTCGAAGTCTTTTAGATAGGTGGCAAAAAAGAGGTCGTAAGCTTAGAAGTGTGCTAAAGGGGTGGAATATTAACTATCAGGCGTTTTATAAAAAACAGAAGTGTATTCTTTCTTTGGCAATAGATGAGATTGATAGAGAAACTGAGATAGTTGGACTCTCAGTAGAGAATTACAATTTTAGGAAATCTCTAGAGGAGAAGCTTAATGTTACTAGAAAAGAAGAGCAAATTAAGTGGTTCGAGAGATCCAAGGCTAATGAATTATTGCAAGGAGATTTGTTGACTCCTTATTTTATGGCTCGTGCTAGTGGTAGGAAAAGGAAAAGTAGAATTACCAGCTTAGGTCAAGACGGTGACATAATAATAGGAGAGGAAAATATTCTGAACTTTGCAACTTCTTGTTACAGAGATTTGTTTGGTCCTATTGTTAACACCACCAGTATTGCTCTAGATGTGAGACTTGATAATGTTCTGTCTGATGAGGATAGATTTGAATTATAAAAACCTTTTTTGGTAGAAGAAATAAGTTTGCTGTATTTAAGATGAAACATAATAAGGCCCCTGGACCAGACGGGTTGCCAATAGAATTTTATCAGCATTTCTGGCCTTTGGTTAGTGATGATCTGTGTGCTATGATTAAGAGTTTTTATGATGGTAACTTAGACCTGTCGAGATTTAACTATGGCCTAGTTACTCTTTTATCAAAATGTCCTGATGCTACTAAGTTACAACAGTACAGACCTACCTGTTTATTAAATGTGATTTTCAAGATTTTTACGAAGGTCATAAACAATATGGCCGTAAAGGTAGCTGATAAGACTATATCTCAGGTGTTTATTAAAGGGCAGAATATTTTAGATGGTGTAGTGCTGTTACATGAAACTTTGCACGAAGTAAGGTCTAGAAAAAAAGATGTTGTGTTTTTTAAAGTAGATTTCAAAAAGGCTTATGATAAAATTAATTGGGAGTTTGTCTTTGACATCCTTAAGATGAAAGGCTTCCCAGAAAAGTTCATAAACTGGGTCCGTGCTTCGGTAAAAAAATGGAAAGGTTGCTATGATGGCTAACGATATGATTGGAAAATATGTTCCTATGAAGAAAGGACTGAGACAAGGAGATCCCTTCTCTCCCATTTAGTTTAATATAGCTGTAGACGTATTAGCAGTTTTGATTGAGAGAGCTAGAGATGTGGGGTTCATTAGACCCCTAGTAACTAATTTGGTAGATGATGGTTTGGTTATGCTACAGTATGCCGATGATACGATATTTATGTTTCAAGATGATTAATTAGAGTCTGCTAAAAACTTAAAAAACATACTTTGTATTTTTGAGCATCTGTCAGGTCTGAAAATTAATTTCCTCAAGAGTGAAGTTGTGTGTTGTGGACAGGCTAAGAATAGAACAGTAGAGCATACCTCCATTTTTACTTGTGTTGAAGGTGTGCTTACCTTTAAGTATTTAGGATTACCTCTGCATAATAGAAGACTAAAAACAGCTGATTAGAGACCCTCGGAGGACAAAGTAGAGAAGAAGTCAGGGACTTGGATGGGAAAAAACTCTTCGTATGGTGTTAGAATAATTTTACTTAGATCGTATCTTAGTCCAGTACCATTTTATATGCTATCCTTCTTTCTGTTACCTAAAGGTAGTGCTAAAAGAATGAATTTCTTTAGAAAACGACTGTTTTGGCAAGAGGAAAAAGACAGGAAAAAGCATCATCTAGTAAAGTGGCAGGATATATGTCAACCTAAGGAGCAGGGGGGTTTGGTGTGATAGATTTAAGTGTAATGAATATTTATTTGCTTGCTAAGTGGTTGTGGAAAATTGAGAATGAAGATGGTCTTTGGCAGCAGTTAATTAGAGCAAAGTATTTACATTCTTGTCCGCTAGCCCATGCAAAGCTTAAACCGATTCATTCGCATTTCTGGTTTGGACTGCTTAAAGTTAGAGATATTTTCTTTAAGTTCTGTAGGAGAAAAGTTGGTAATGGCTGTAGAACTTATTTCTGGGAGAACTTATGGATTGGGAAGGAACCTTTGAAAGTGGTTTTCCCTAGATTGTACAATTTGTCTCATAATAAAAGTATTAATGTTGCCCGAGTCTTTACTGAAGGGTGGTCAAGTCTAACCTTTCGTGGAGTCCTATGGGGAGAATGAGCGGAGATGTTTTTTAAAATGCAAGGATTGTGTGCTGATGTTGTGTTGAATGAGGTAGAGGATAGTTGCATCTGGACGCTTACCAAATATGGTGTTTTTTCGGTTAAATCTTTTTATAATGCTCTTAAGAAATCGCAAGTCAAAGTTCCTTACATGAGAGTGTGGTACATTAGGACTCCTTTAAAGATTAAATTTTTTCTTTGGCTAGCTTTTAGGAAAAAGTATCTTGACTAAAAGTGTGTTGTTACATAGAGGTTGGAAGGGCAGTGAGAAATGCATGTTCTGTAGCAATATAGAGACTATTAATCATCTTTTCTTTAATTGTCCAGTGGCTCGGTATGTCTGGAGTGTAGTTCGTTGTGCTTTTAATCTAAGAACAATCCGGAGTAGTTTCGAAGCTTTGCCATTGTGGGAAGAAGCGTTTATCATGAAAGACAAGATCCTGTTGTTGACAGGGATAGCTGATACGTCTCAAACGTATCTATATTTTTTGATGTTCCATGATGATATTATACCAATTGTTACATGTTTTGCATCCACTTTATGTCACTTTTATACATTTTTTTGGGACTAACCTATTAACAAGATGCCACAGTGCCAGTTCCTGTTTTCTGCTGTTTTTGTATTCCAGAAAATCTAGTCAGGAAATATTCTCGGAATTGGACGAAAATTCACGGAGGCACCTATTTTATCAGAATACACATGGACTCCAGAGGAGAGACGAAGATGAGCCAGGAGGGCCCCACACACCCCCTGGGCGCGGCCAAGGGTGGGCCCGCGCCCTAGGTGCGTGTGGGCCCCTCGGGGCTCTCTAGCCGCCGCCATTTCACCTACTTATTCCCCCCGATGCGAAAACCCTAAATACCCGAGTCATATTCCACGAAAAGTTTCAGAGGCGCCGCCGTCGTCAACCCTAGCTCGGGAGGGTCCAGAACCTCTTCCCGGCACTCTGCCGGAGAGGGGAATCATCACCGGAGGGCTCTACATCACCATGCCTGCCTCCGGAGTGATGCGTGAGTAGTTCATCCTTGGACTACGGGTACATAACAGTAGCTAGATGATTGTCTCTCCACTTTATGCCATCATGTTTTGATCTTGTGAGCTGCCTAACATGATCAAGATCATCTTATTGTAATGCTACATGTTGTGTTTGCTGGGATCGGATGAATATTAAATACTATGATCAAGTTGATTATTAATCTATGATACATGTTATTTATGATCTTGCATGCTTTCCGTTACTAGTAGATGCTTTGGCCAAGTAGATGCTTGTAACTCTAAGAGGGAGTATTTATGCTAGATAGTGGGTTCAATCTCCGGTAATCTGGACGAGTGACAGCAACGCCTAAGGTTGTGGATGTGCTGTTGCTAATAGGGGTAACATAACAATGCTATGTCCACGGTCATATGTATTTGTTTACTTTACGCACATTGCTTAATGCGATTATCCGTTGCTTGCAACTTAATACCGACGGGGAACACGGATGTCAACCTGAAGGTGGATTATTAGTCATAGATGCGGTTGGATAACGGTCTATGTATTTTGTCGTAATGCCCAATTAAATATCATGGTAGCCATCTTGTCATATATGTATGCATTGTCATGCGCTCAATATTTTATCAATTGCCCAGCTGTAATTTGTTTACCCAACATGTCGTTATGATCTTTATGGAGAGACACCACTAGTGAACTGTGGACCCCCGGTCCATTCTTTTACACTGATTAAACCACCAACTGCAAACAATTGTTCTCTTTTACTTTCTGCAATTAAATATTGTTTTCCACACCATACGTTTAATCCTTTGTTTTCAGCAAACCGGTGAGATTGACGACCTCACTGTTTCGTTGGGGCAAAGTAGTTTGATTGTGTTGTGTGTAGGTTTCACGTCAGCGCCGGATTCCCTGATGTTGCGCCGCATCATACTTCCCGTTGACAACCTTCTGAAGTGCTACTACTCCTACTGGTTCGATAACCTTGGTTTCATACTGAGAGAAAACTTGCTGCTGAGCTATATCATACCTTCCTCTTGGGGTGTCTGCTTGTCGTGCATTACACGTCCGTTGGGAGACCCCAAGAGGAAGGTATGATGCAGTTCAGCAGCAAGTTTTCCCTCAGTATGAAACCAAGGTTATCGAACCAGTAGGAGCAACAACTCTTTGAAGGTTGTCAACAGCGAAATATGATGCGGCGCAACACCAGGGATTCCGGTACTGACGTGGACCTGCACACAACACAATCAAATACTTTGCCCCAACGAAACAGTGAGGTTGTCAATCTCACCGGCTTGCTGAAAACAAAGGATTAAACGTCTCGTGTGGAAAATGAGTATTAAATTGCAGAGAATGAAAAAGGAACAGTTTGCAGTTTGTGGTTTAATCAGTTTAAAAGAATGGACCGGGGTCCACAGTTCACTAGTGGTGTCTCTCCATAAAAGATAACTAACATGTTGGGTGAACAAATTACAGCTGGGCAATTGACAAATAGTGAGCGCATGACAATGCATATACATGACATGATGATTACTATGATATTTAATTGGGCATTACGACAAATACATAGACCGTTATCCAACAGCGTCTATGACTAATAATCCACCGCCGGGTTGTCATCCGAGTCCCCCGTTGGTATTAAGTTGCAAGCAACGGATAATTGCATTAAGTAAAGCGTAATGTAAACAAACACATATGCCCGTGGACATAGCATCGTTAGGTTGCCCCTAGTGGCAACAGCACATCCACAACCTTAGAACTTTCTGTCACTGTCCCAGATTAAACGGAGGCATGAACCCACTATCTAGCATAAATACTCCCTCTTGGAGTTACAAGCATCTACTTGGCCAAAGCATCTACTAGTAACGGAAAGCATGCAAGATCATAAATAACATAGGGCATAGATTGATAATCAACTTGACATAGTATTCAATATTCATCGGATCCCAGCAAACACAACATGTAGCATTACAATAATATGATCTTGATCATGTAGGGCAGCTCACAAGATCTAAACATGATGGCACAAATGGAGAGACAACCATCTAGCTACTGCTATGGACCCGTAGTCCAAGGATGAACTACTCACGCATCACTCCGGAGGCAGGCATGGCGATGTAGAAGCCTCCGGTGACGATTCCCCTCTCCGGCAGGGTGCCGGGAAGAGGTTCTGGACCCTCCCGAGCTAGGGTTGACGGCGGCGGCGTCTCTGGAACTTTTCGTGGATTTTGGCTCAGGCACTTAGGGTTTTTTCTCGGGGAATAAGTAGGCGAAAGGGCGGCGGCTGGAGACCCCGAGGGGCCCACACCACCCCAGGGCGCGGCAGAGGGGGCCCGCGCCCTGGTGCGTGTGGCCTCCTGGTGGCCCTCCTCTGCTGCTTCTTTGCTCCATCTGGTGTCTTCTGGTAAAATAGCACCCCCGTGAAGTTTCGTCCAATTCCGAGAATATTTCCAGACTAGCTTTTCTGGAATACAAAAACAGCAGAAAACAGGAACTGGCACTTCGGCATCTTGTTAATAGGTTAGTCCCAAAAAATGTATAAAAGTGACATAAAGTAGATGCAAAACATGTAGCAATTGGTATAAAACAAGCATGGAACATCAAAAATTATAGATACGTTTGAGACGTATCAGCATCCCCAAGCTTAGTTCCTGCTCGTCCTCGAGTAGGTAAACGATAAAAACAAAATAATTTTTGAGGTGACATGCTACCATCATAATCTTGATCATATAATATTGCAAGGCACATGTAAATGAATGAAGTGATCCAAGTCAATGGTCTATAATTTGCTACCAAATAGATAATGAGTAAACAATGAATCACACAAGCTAAACGTTTTCATGAATAGTACTTTCAAGACAAGCATCAAACTGTTTTGCATAAGTGTTAACTCATAAAGCAATAGTTTCTAATAAAAGGTATTCAATCAACACAAAGGAAGAATTAAGTTTCAGCATTTGCTTCAACTTTCAACATATTTATCTCATGGATATGTCAACACAAAGTAGTATAACAAGTCCAATACGTTGCATATAACCCATGTTGTAACAAAGTTGACACTAGTGTTTGCTTGTGGAAGACAGAAAGAATAGGAAAACTGACTCAACATAAAAGTAAAAGAAAGGCCCTTCGCAGAGGGAAGCAGGGATTAAGTCATGTGCTAGAGCTTTTAGGTTTTTGAAAGCATATAGAGATTGCATAAAATATTTGATACTCCTCCCAACCTTGCTAACACAAGCCATGGCTAACCGAATCCTCGGGTGCCTTCCATCAATCACATACCATGGAGGAGTATCTATTTTTGAGAGGTGTTTGTTAATTGTCAACGAATGGTAGCGGGTGATAACAGTATTCTACCTGTCAAACGGACTTTTAAGAGCGGCTCCCATGAAGGACGTTATTTCTACCAGCACTCATTTGTTTACACACATGCAGGTATTTCACTGTTTGTCATTGCTTACTGATGAATCAGGGCAAAAGTGTGAAGAGAATTAATTGGTTAAAGTTGTAATTAATTGGGACTGGGCACCCCGTTGCCAGCTCTTTTTGCAAGTTATTGGATAAGCGGATGTATATGCCACTAGTCCAGGTGTAAAAGTCCATTTGACAAAGAATAAAGAATAACCACACTAATTCCTCATGAGCTAGTAAACATTGACACAAAAAGGGAATAATAACATTTTGAATAATTTAAAGGTAGCACATGAAAAATTTACTTGGAGTGGCAAGGAAATACCACATATAGGTAGTTATGGTGGACACAAATGGCATGGATTTTGGCTCAAGGATTTGGATGCACGAGAAGCATTCCCTCTCAGTACAGAGTTTAGGCTAGCAAGGTTTATGTAAGCAAACAAGAATATCAACCCGTACACCAAGTTTTATATGACAAACATATTGCAAACGTTATAAGACTTCATACCGTCTTCCTTGTTAACCAAACCCGTTTATTAGAAAATATCTAGACCTTAGAGATACCACCGATGCAAACCAAATTTTCAACAAGCTTTACGGTAGTTCTTCACTAATAGGCTTAACTCATGTGATGCACAATTTAATCATGATCTACTTGTTAACTCAAAACAATTGACAAGCATCAAGTTATCCATTTGTGATCTACAAGATTAAGCAAGTTTTTCCTTATACCAATTACCACATGCAACATTTTCTGAACCAACCAAACACCAATCAATTTATTTCATCAACTCTCCAAACAGATATAAGTGAAGCAAGAGAGTACTTTCTACAAAAGAAAGCTAATAGCTCTGAAAAGAGATACATGAAAACAAGAGCTAAAAGCTGAACAGCGCTAGATATGAATACTCAACAAATATAAGTGAAGAATAGGAGTATTCTCATGAAAAAGCGGAGCGTGTCTCTCTCCCAATCAAGAATGCTAGGGTCCAGTCAAGCTTTATTGAAAATAAAAGACAATACTGAAAATAAAAGCACACAGACGCTCCAAGAAAAGCACATATGATGTGAAAGAATTAAAATATAGTTTCACTAGAGATGACCTGATAATTTTGACGATGAAGAAGGGGATGCCTTGGGCATCCCCAAGCTTAGACGCTTGAGTCTTCTTGAAATATGCTGGGGAGATCCATGGGAGCCTCCCCAAGCTTAAGCTCTTCACTCTTCTTGATCCTATTATCATCCTTCTCTCTTGACCCTTGAAAACTTCCGTCACACCAAACTCAAAGTAAATCTCATTAGAGGGGTTAGTACTCAAAAATTTTAATCCACTGGTTCTGTTGTGACACATTGCAAGAACTCAATAAAACATTAGCTACAGCCCTCCATTAGAGAACCTTGCTTAAAGCCCACAAGAGACAATGCAAAAAAACAGAGACAGAATCTGTCAAAACAGAACAGCCAGTAAAGATGAATTTTTTCGAGGAACTTACGACGCTCAGATCAAAAAACTTTGAACTAATGAAAGATTCAGACATTCATAAAGATTACGCACAAAAAATTTCAGATTTTTTTAACAATCTGGTGATTTAGAATTTTCGTACAGTGGACAGCAAAAATCTGTTTCTGCGCAGCAATCAAAATTAAGCAAAATCTCAACACTAGAGGCTACTCTTGGCACAACAATGCGAGAAAATAAAGATACAAAGGAGTTGCTACAGAAGTAAACAACCTCCTTGACTCAATAAAAGAAAATTGCAAAAAAAAAATAATGGGTTGCCTCCCATAAGCGCTTTTCTTTAACGCCTTTTAGCTAGGCATAGTGATTTTTATGATGCTCACATAAAGATGAGAGTTGAAACATAAAAGAGAGCATCAAGAAGTATATATAAAACATGTTTAAATCTAACACTCTTCCTATGCATAGGAGCCTTGTAAGAAAATAAGTCAATGAAGAACAAAGTGACTAGCATAGGAAGGCAAAACAAGTGTAACTTCAAAAATTTCAACATAAAGAGAGGAGACTTAATATTATTGTGATATATGAAATCGTGTCTCCCTCTCTCATAATGACCAGTAGGTCTTAAAGTACCCAGCAAATAAAAGCAAATCAAGAGAAAGCACAAAACATTCATCATAAAGAGAAGAAATTTAGTAACATGAAGATTTCTATAACCATATTTTCCTCTCTCAAAATAATTTTCAGTGGCATCATGAATAAACTCAACAATATAGCTATCACATAAAGCATTCTTATCATGATCCACATGCATAAAAGTATCATTACTCTCCACATAAGCATAAACAGTTTCATTAGTAATAGTGGGAGTAAAAGTATCACATCCATCATTGTAATCATCGTAAATTGGAGGCATAGAATAATCATAATGAATTTTATCCTCAATAGTAGATGGACTAAAAATATCACAATCATTATAATCATCATAAATTGGAGGCAAAGTATCATCAAAGAAAATTTTCTCCTCAAAACTTGGGGGACTGAAAATATCATATTCATCAAAACCAGCTTCCCCAAGCTTAGAGCTTTGCATAGCATTAGCAATAATGGTGTTCAAAGAATGTATGCGAAAAACATTGCTACTATCATGATTGTTATGCAAATAAATTTCCATAGGCTTTTTAATTTTCTCTTCAAACACCTCATGTCCCAACTCAAGATAAATTTCATAAAGCTCTCTCATGTTGTTTTCAGCCATAGGACTAGTTTCAAGGAAAGTAACCATTGATAGCAAGTAAAGAGCTAGACATAATAACTAACAGGAAACAAAACCAAAAATAAACCAAATGCAAGTAACTAATTTTTTTGTGTTTTTGATAATTGAAAGCAAACAAGATAAAATAAAATAAACTAAGCAAGACAAAAACAAAGTAAAGAGATTGGAAGCGTGAAACTCCCCTTGCAGAAGACTGCTGACTCCCCGGCAACGGCGCCAGAAAAGAGGTTGCTTGTCGTGCAGTACACGTCCGTTGGGAGACCCCAAGAGGAAGGTATGATGCAGTTCAGCAACAAGTTTTCCCTCAGTATGAAACCAAGGTTATCGAACCAGTAGGAGCAACAACTCTTCTGAAGGTTGTCAACAGCGAAATATGATGCGGCGCAACAACAGGGATTCCGTGCTGACGTGGACCTGCACACAACACAATCAAAATAATTTGCCCCAACGTAACAGTGAGGTTGTCAATCTCACCGGCTTGCTGAAAACAAAGGATTAAACGTCTCGTGTGGAAAATGAGTATTAAATTGCAGAGAATGAAAAAGGAACAGTTTGCAGTTTGTGGTTTAATCAGTTTAAAAGAATGGACCGGGGTCCACAGTTCACTATTGGTGTCTCTCCATAAAAGATAACTAACATGATGGTGAACAAATTACAGCTGGGCAATTGACAAATATGAGTGCATGACAATGCATATACATGGCATGATGATTACTATGGTATTTAATCAGGCATTACGACAAGATACATAGACCGTTATCCAACAGCGTCAATGACTAATAATCCACCGCCGGGTTGTCAACCGAGTCCCCCGTTGGTATTAAGTTGCAAGCAACGGATAATCGCATTAATTAAAGCGCGTAATGTAAACAAACACATATGCCCGTGGACATAGCATCGTTAGGTTGCCCTAGTGGCAACAACACATCCACAACCTTAGAACTTTCTGTCACTGTCCCAGATTAAATGGAGGCATGAACCCACTATCTAGCATAAATACTCCCTCTTGGAGTTACAAGCATCTGCTTGGCCAAAGCATCTACTAGTAACGGAAAACATGCAAGATCATAAATAACATAGGGCATAGATTGATAATCAACTTGACATAGTATTCAATATTCATCGGATCCCAGCAAACACAACATGTATCATTACAATAATATGATCTTGATCATGTAGGGCAGCTCACAAGATCTAAACATGATGGCACAAATAGGAGAGACAACCATCTAGCTACTGCTATGGACCCGTAGTCCAAGGATGAACTACTCACGCATCACTCCGAAGGCAGGCATGGCGATGTAGATCCTCCGGTGACAATTCCCCTCTCCGGCAGGGTGCCGGGAAGAGGTTCTGGACCCTCCCGAGCTAGGGTTGACGGCGGCGGCGTCTCTGGAACTTTTCGTGGATTTTGGCTCAGGCACTTAGGGTTATTTTCTCGGGAGGAATAAATAGGTGAAAGGGCGGCGGCTGGAGATCCCCGAGGGGCCCACACCACCCCAGGGCGCGGCAGAGGGAGGACCCACGCCCTGGTGGCGTGTGGCCTCCTGGTGGCCCTCCTCTGCTGCTTCTTTGCTCCATCTCGTGTCTTCTGGTAAAATAGCATCCCCCGTGAAGTTTCGTCCAATTCCGAGAATATTTCCAGACTAGCTTTTCTGAAATACAAAACAGCAGAAAACAGGAACTGGTACTTCGGCATCTTGTTAATAGGTTAGTCCCAAAAAATGTATAAAAGTGACATAAAGTAGATGTAAAACATGTAGCAATTGGTATAAAACAAGCATGAAACATCAAAAATTATAGATACGTTTGAGACTATCAGTGTCCCAACGGAAATATCAATAGCTGCGTTAATTTGGGCGATCTAGAAGACCAGAAACAGAGCCTGCTTTGACGGAATTTTTCCACAGGATCCATCTACTATTTATTTCAAATCTCTCATTACCTCTCGTACTTGGCTGATTTGCAGAGAGTAAATCTTTGAAGTCTACAACGCAGAGGAGTAAGGGTGTTAACGTTGGTGGCGGCTGAGGTTTTCCACAGGAAGCAGGGGTGGGGGCCTTGAGAATATCATTTATTACACTTGAGATTTGGCATCTTTTAAATGGTTAGGTGTCAATTGTCGAGAGTCCAAGGTGTGGACTGCCATGGTGTCCTTGAAGAATCCAAGGTGTGGATGTGCCGAGCAACGTTTGGAGAACACCTATCGAAGATCTGTCTACTGATCTGGTTAAGAAGGTGAAGCTTGACCAACAAAGAAGAAGGCTTCGTTCGTGAATGTGATGCTTGAATGTAAGATGTTGATGCTTGCGGGTAGTAGTGATGCGGATGAACCTGGGTGCATTGATACGTCTCCAACGTATCCATAATTTCTGCTGTTCCATGCTTATATTATACCATTTGCTACATGTTTTATATACACTTCGTATCACTTTTATGCATTTTCTGGGACTAACCTATTAACAAGATGCCACAGTGCCAGTTCCCTGTTTTCTGCTGTTTTTGGTTTCAGAAAGTTACTTCTGGAAATATTCTCGGAATTGCACGAAACAAAAGGCCAGTCCCTATTTTTCCAGCACGTACACGGAGTCCGAAGGAGAGACGAAGAGAGCCACGAGGTGGCCAAACCACAGGGGCGGCTGGGCCCAGCCGCGCCTGGTGTGGTTTGGGCCCCTCGGGGGTCCGCCGACATCGCCCCTTCGCCTATTTATTCCCCGAGACGCGAAAACCCTAAAACACCGAGCCTTTCATCCAGAACATATTCGCTGCCGCCGCCGTCGTCAACCCTAACTCGGGGGGTTTCTGAAGCTCTTCCCGGCACCCTGCCGGAGAGGGGAATCATCACCGGAGGGCTCTACATCGCCATGCCCGCCTCCGGAGTGATGCGTGAGTAGTTCATCCTTGGACTATGGGTCCATAGCAGTAGCTAGATGGTTGTCTTCTCCACTTGTGCCATCATGTTTAGATCTTGTGAGCTGCCTATCATGATCAAGATCATCTTATTGTAATGCTACATGTTGTGTTTGCTGGGATCTGACTTATATTGATACCTATGTGGAGCTGAATATTATATTATCATGTCTATGTCATTTGTGATCTTGCATGCTCTCCGTTACTTGTTGAAGCCTTGGCCACGTGAATACTTGTAACTCCAAGAGGGGGTATTTATGCATGATAGTTGGGTTCAACCTCTATTTAACCTGGGATAGTGACAGCAAGTTCTAAGGTTGTAGATGTGTTGTTGCCACTAGGGGTAAAACAGCAATGCTTTATTCAAGGATGAATGTATTGTTTACATTACGCACATTACTTAATGCAATTGTCTGTTGCTTGCAACTTAATACTGGAAGGGGTACGGATGTTAACCGGAAAGTGGACTATTTAGGCATAGATGCATGCTGGATAGCGGTCTATGTACTTTGTCGTAATGCCCAAATGAATCTCATAGTAGACACCACAGCTCACACATGCATGTTATATGCACTTATCAATTGTCAATTGCCCAGCTGTAATTTGTTTACCCAGCATGTTAGTTATCTTATTGGAGAGACACCACTAGTGAACTGTGGACCCCGGTCCATTCTTTTACATCTGAAATACAATCTACTGCAATCATTGTTCTCTACTGTTTTATGCAAACAAACATCATTTTCCATTCGATACGTTTAACCCTTTGTTTTCAGCAAGCCGGTGAGATTGACAACCTCACTGTTAAGTTGGGGCAAAGTAATTTGATTGTGTTGTGCAGGTTCCACGTTGGCACCGGAATCCCTGGTGTTGCGCCGCACTACACTCCTCACCAACACCTTCGAAGCAAACCTCGTTTTCCTACTGGTCGATTAAACCTTGGTTTCATACTGAGGGAAAACTTACTGCTGCACTCATCATACCTTCCTCTTGGGGTTCCCAACTGACGTGTGACGTACAAGCATTGTTTCTGGCACTATTAACCTAGAGCCACCAACACGTTTTCTGGCGCCGTTGCCGGGGAAAACAGAATTGCTTCTGCAAGGGGAGTCTCTCACACCCAATCTCTTTACTTTGTTATTTGTCTTGCTTAGTTTATTTTTATTTAGTTTGTTTGCTCTCTTTATCAAAAACACAAAAAAATTAGTTACTTGCATCTAGTTTATTTTCTGTTTAGTTTTTATTATTTATCATGCTCTCCCTAAGTACACTTTAAAAGAAATATCTGTGGGTAGTGGGTCTATCATTGGAAGAGACAACATTGAAGAATTTTTTAGTCATGTTAGCAAGCTGAAAGATTTTGAAGATAGATCCTTGGTAGAACTTGCCCCTAATTATGAAATTGCTGCTGCCTCCTTAGTCCACATGCTTGAAGCTAGGTTTGTTAACCTTAACCCTATAATGCAGCATATGTTTCTTAGACTTCATGATATGGAAGAGGGGGAAAAGAAGGATTTTGTTTTAGAAACCCTTCTCAAAGAATTTGGAGATGTAGCTAGTGAAGCTAGAAAAGTTTTTATGCGATATAGGATGCTTGGTTATTACATTGATATCGCCAATATACTTGAAAAATTAGAGAAGGAAAGATCCAAGTACACTAAAGAAACTAGTTATGAAGGAGAGAATAAAATACCAATTCCTTTTAAGATTGCAGGAATGCATGAGGCACTAGAAAAGAACTTTAATTGGATTGTGCCTGAAAATTTATTTGATGAGGATAGTTTACCTAAAAGTAATGAAAGGGGAGTTTCTGAAACTTACATAGATAAAGTGCAATGCATCGTTGAGAAAACTTCTAAACTCTCCGTTGATGCTTCTTCTCTTGATAACACTTGATTTTCACTTTCTGCGCCTAGCTGAAAGGCGTTAAAGAAAAGCGCTTATGGGAGACAACCCATCGTTTTTATTTGCTGTTATTTTTGTTTTCTTTGAGTCAAGGAGTTTTGTTACTTCTGTAGCAACTCCTTTGTATCTTTATTTTATCGCAATGTTGTGCCAAGTAAAGTTCTATATTGAAAGTTGATGCAAGATTTGGATTTCTGCGCAGTGACAGATTTTTAGCTGTCACGGATTTGAGCTTATCTCCCTGTAGAAAATTCAAAAAATTCTGAGAAAAATCACGCATATTCCTGAGATATGTACGCAACTTTCATTATTTTAGGCCAGATCCATCTGAGCAACTTAAGTGCCTCGAAAAAATTCGTCATTCCAGACTGTTCTGTTTTTGACAGATTCTGCCTTTTGTTTTGCATTCGCTCTTTTACTGTGTTTGTGTGGATTTCTTTGCTCCACAAAGCATTGGTGGCTGTAGCTAATGTCCAGAAGCTTTGGGATTGATTGTATCATTACAGAATATGAGAATTTTTGATTATGCACTAACCCTCTAATGAGAACTGTCTTGAGTTTGGTGTGAAGGAAGTTTTCAAGGATCAAGCGAGAAGGGTGATATTATGTGATCAAGAAGAGTGAAAAGCCTAAGCTTGGGGATGCCCCCGTGGTTCATCCCAACCATATTCAGAGAGACTCAAGCGTCTAAGCTTGGGGATGCCCAAGGCATCCCCTTCTTCATCAACAAACTTATCAGGTCATCTCTAGTGAAACTATATTTTAATTCTTTCACATCTTATGCGCTTTACTTGGAGCGTCTGTGTGTTTTTATTTTTGTTTTTGTTTGAATAAATTCGGATCCTAGCAATCCTTGTGTGGGAGAGAGACACGCTCCGCTTTTTCATGTGAATACTCATGTTCTTCACTTATATTTGTTGAGTATTCTTAACTAGCTACTGCAGTGCTTTTAGCTCCTGTTTTTCATGCATCTCTTCGAGCTGTTAGCACTTGTTTATAAATACTCTCTTGCTGCATTATATTATCATTTGGAGAGTTTATGTTTAAATAAATTATTGGTGTTTGTTTGGAAGAAAGAAAATGCTACATGTAGTAGTTGGTATTGGAAAAGACATATGCATTCTTGTAGATCATTGTCTTGTTTTGATTTGATGCTTTGCAATTGTTTTGAGCTCTCAAGTAGATCATGTTTAAGCTCTTGCATCATGTAGTTAAAGCCTAGTAGTGGAGAACTACCGTAGAGCTTGTTGAGACTTGGGATGCATATTTGTTCTCTCTAAGGTCTAGATATTTTCTGGTAAAATGTTTGAGCAACAAGGAAGACAGTGTAGAGTCTTATAATACTTGCAATATGTTTTTATGTGATTCTTGCTGTACCGGTTTATACTTGTGTTTGCTTCAAACAACCTTGCTAGCCTAAACTCTGTACTGAGAGGGAATGCTTCTCGTGCATCCAAAACTTGAGCCAAAACCCATGCCATTTGTGTCCACCATACCTACCTACTATGTGGTATTTCCTGCCATTCCAAGTAAATATTTCATGTGCTACCTTTAAACTATTCAAAACTTTATTACTCCTTATTTGTGTCAATGTTTTATAGCTCATGAGGAAGTATGTGGTGTTTTATCTTTCAATCTTGTCATTTACTTCTGACAGACTTTCACCTGGACTAGTGGCATATACATCCGCTTATCCAATAATTTGCAAAAAGAGCTGGCAACGGGGTGCCCAGCCCCAATTAATTACAACTTTCATTAATAATTCTCTTCACATGTTTTGCCCTGATTTATCAGTAAGCAACTTAATTTTGCAATAGACACTCCTCCATGGTATGTGAATGTTGGAAGGCACCCGAGGATTCGGTTAGCCATGGCTTGTGTAAGCAAAAGGTTGGGAGGAGTGTCATCTATAAAGAAACTAAAATACATGTGTAAACAAAAGAGAAGAGGGATGATCTACCTTGCTGGTAGAATAACGTCCTTCATGGGAGCCGCTCTTTGAAAGTCTGGTTGACAAGGGGGTTAGAGTGCCCACTACCATTCGTTGACAACAACAAACACCTCTCAAATACTTATTTTGTGCTCTCTATATGCTTTCGAAAACTTAAAAAGCTCTAGCACATGATTTAATCCCTGCTTCCCTCTGCGAAGGGCCTATCTTTTACTTTATGTTGAGTCAGTTTACCTACTCCTTTCTATCTTAGAAGCAAACACTTGTGTCAACTTTGTGTGCATTGATTCTTACATATTTACTTATTGCACTTGTTATATTGCTTTATGTTGACAACTATCCATGAGATATACATGTTACAAGTTGAAAGCAAATGCTGAAACTTAATCATCCTTTGTGTTGCTTCAATGCCTTTTACTTTGAATCTATTGCTTTATGAGTTACCTCTTATGCAAAACTTTTTGATGCTTGTCTTGAAAGTACTATTCATGAAAAGTTTTTGCTTATATGATTCATTGTTTACTCTTTATCTATTTGTTAGCAAACTATAGATCATTGCTTTGAGTCACTTCATTCATGACATGAGCCTTGCAATATATTGATCAAGATTGTGTGAAAGCATGTCTCCTCAGAAATTATTTGTTGTTATCGTTTTACCTACTCGAGGACGAGTAGAACTAAGCTTGGGGATGCTTGATACGTCTCCAACGTATCCATAATTTCTGCTGTTCCATGCTTATATTATACCATTTGCTACATGTTTTATATACACTTCGTATCACTTTTATGCATTTTCTGGGACTAACCTATTAACAAGATGCCACAGTGCCAGTTCCCTGTTTTCTGCTGTTTTTGGTTTCAGAAAGTTACTTCTGGAAATATTCTCGGAATTGCACGAAACAAAAGGCCAGTCCCTATTTTTCCAGCACGTACACGGAGTCCGAAGGAGAGACGAAGAGAGCCACGAGGTGGCCAAACCACAGGGGCGCGGCTGGGCCCACGCCGCGCCTGGTGTGTTTGGGCCCCTCGGGGGTCCGCCGACATCGCCCCTTCGCCTATTTATTCCCCGAGACGCGAAAACCCTAAAACACCGAGCCTTTCATCCAGAACATATTCGCTGCCGCCGCCGTCGTCAACCCTAACTCGGGGGGTTCTGAAGCTCTTCCCGGCACCCTGCCGGAGAGGGGAATCATCACCGGAGGGCTCTACATCGCCATGCCCGCCTCCGGAGTGATGCGTGAGTAGTTCATCCTTGGACTATGGGTCCATAGCAGTAGCTAGATGGTTGTCTTCTCCACTTGTGCCATCATGTTTAGATCTTGTGAGCTGCCTATCATGATCAAGATCATCTTATTGTAATGCTACATGTTGTGTTTGCTGGGATCTGACTTATATTGATACCTATGTGGAGCTGAATATTATATTATCATGTCTATGTCATTTGTGATCTTGCATGCTCTCCGTTACTTGTTGAAGCCTTGGCCACGTGAATACTTGTAACTCCAAGAGGGGGTATTTATGCATGATAGTTGGGTTCAACCTCTATTTAACCTGGGATAGTGACAGCAAGTTCTAAGGTTGTAGATGTGTTGTTGCCACTAGGGGTAAAACAGCAATGCTTTATTCAAGGATGAATGTATTGTTTACATTACGCACATTACTTAATGCAATTGTCTGTTGCTTGCAACTTAATACTGGAAGGGGTACGGATGTTAACCGGAAAGTGGACTATTTAGGCATAGATGCATGCTGGATAGCGGTCTATGTACTTTGTCGTAATGCCCAAATGAATCTCATAGTAGACACCACAGCTCACACATGCATGTTATATGCACTTATCAATTGTCAATTGCCCAGCTGTAATTTGTTTACCCAGCATGTTAGTTATCTTATTGGAGAGACACCACTAGTGAACTGTGGACCCCGGTCCATTCTTTTACATCTGAAATACAATCTACTGCAATCATTGTTCTCTACTGTTTTATGCAAACAAACATCATTTCCATTCGATACGTTTAACCCTTTGTTTTCAGCAAGCCGGTGAGATTGACAACCTCACTGTTAAGTTGGGGCAAAGTAATTTGATTGTGTTGTGCAGGTTCCACGTTGGCACCGGAATCCCTGGTGTTGCGCCGCACTACACTCCTCCACCAACACCTTCGAAGCAAACCTCGTTTTCCTACTGGTCGATTAAACCTTGGTTTCATACTGAGGGAAAACTTACTGCTGCACTCATCATACCTTCCTCTTGGGGTTCCCAACTGACGTGTGACGTACAAGCATTGTTTCTGGCACTATTAACCTAGAGCCACCATGCATGCATGCATAGCCTCTCCAAACAGAGACTTGGTGCCAACAACTTGAAGTCTGGGAAACATATTAGTTGTCTTAGCTCCAACTATTAATTTTCATGTACACATGTTTCCCTTGTCAATCTGTGCATTTTTCCATAATCCTTCATGGTTGAGTTATCGCAGCTTAGTTATATATGCGGAGTTTTTTTATGGCATTTTTCTTTATTTTCTATCCCACATGTTTCTTCATGTTTACCTTCTGAATGCTATGAGGGTTACTTGAAACTTGCTTCTTCATGATCTTTGATGGCTCAAAGTGATTCCTCCGAGAGTACACATACTGAACCTCAAGTGAATATCTTCAAGCCTTGTGGATTCCTTGCATTCTTAGTATCATCTTGCAGAATGATACATGTATATCTTGTACTCTCTTGTATATTGAAACATGTATTCACCTCTATGGATTCATACCTCTTCCACTATTTTAATGTATCGTGCCATCAATCCATGAGCATAACCCAATGTATTTCTTCAAGGTGCATGCTTCAACTACGTATCTGCTTGAAGATTACTTTATTTACAGTGTCAATTATGCTACAATATTTATAAACTGCTATTCACTCTTCATATCTTTTACTACCATGCCTCAAACAACTTATGACATGGTGGAAAGGATGCCGATCAATTGTCACCGTCTAGATTGCAACTCCTCATGTTGAGCTCGACCTAACACTGAATTTGATTTGACATTAATAGGAATACTCACATAATAGATGTTGTGGCAAAACACTTATTCGATAGGTCTCTGTATTTCCTCACTTTCTCGATTATTTTTGCGTAGACTCTGCATTTCCACTTGTCAATCGCTTTCATGTTTTACTGTAGATGTTATTCAGAATGATACACTTAATTCTCATTAACATTGAAATAACACAAAATTTCTTTATTTTCCAGAATCATCCTAGAAACAAATAGGACATTAATTACTACCCATACGATAGACTAGAAAATCTTAGAAAAATATAGACAATTAATTACTACCCATACAATGTAATAAAAACCTAGTAATTAATTTGTACACCACAATCGACTCAAAATCTTAGAAAAATATGGACAGCTAATTACTACATGTACTAACAAAATCTAGCTAAGTAATTAGTTAAACTAGTCGTGAACCCGTGCATCCGCACGGGCTGTTTTTTAATATCGATATTAACAAAAAATGTAATATAACTTCCAATTTGAATCTGAATTCTATGTTTTAAATTATGCAAGTATATATATATATACATATTTTAAGTTAATTAATGTCTCAACTATTTTCAGAAAGCTTAAATATTAGATGCACGTATATACATGTAATATTTATAAACATTAAATCGGATCACCAGGATTGTTTCAGAAAAGAGTTAGATCCCCTCTACTCCATGCAGTATGATTTTTTATACGGGAAAACATAGTGGACTGTCCACCTATCTTCTTAAATTATTAATTAGTTACATTTAAAATTTACAGCCAACGTAGAACCATCAAGAAAAAGAGAGCAACAAAAGAATGCAATAATACATGAGACTTACCCTGAAACTTTTCAGCACATTCCCGGAACTGTTTCTAATGGTTGTGCGATCGTCTGGCCAAGAGGTTCAATTGGTCGGCGATATGTTAAAGATTGCTGGAGTCGTGAAGGTGGCCTAGATGCAGATTCTATCATTCCTCCCTCTTCACATAATCAGCTAGAACGTGGAAAAGTATTGTTAATTTTTAATTGTACCCCGGATGTTTACAGCAACCTGCAGAAATTCTAGTTTTTTCCCGTGCTCGCACGGGCTAGTGTTTTAAGAAAACTTGAATGTGGAAGTTGTTTGTAATATTATGATACGTATTTGAAAATATTAAAAATTAAATTATAGGAAAATAGAGAATTTTCATTTCGAAAATGAAAATAATAGCGATTAACTGTTTACGATTACATGGTGCTTTGGGATCCATTATAAGGGCTTTAGTATGTATTGAAGCGTTAAAGGCCATGAATGGTTTGGTAATATGCCACTATGGACATTATTAGTGGAAAAATGAATAATTTTCAGTTCCAAATGTCGAAAATTTTAGTTCATGGCCAATACAAAAAGATGAAGTTTCTTTTGGTTGATATATTTCCTGCTTTTAAGATAATACACTTTGTGCTATCTTCGTTTAGGTTTCCCAGCAGATAAATAACAGGTTCAGTCGGGTTAGACATTTTATTCCCCCAATCAAGATCTTAAAGTACTTTGGCTCAAGTAATTATACAATCTAATTGTTTACAATTACGCAATGGTTTGGGCTCTAGTTAATTGTACTATATATGTAAGGTTTAATATCTAATATTGACTTGATGGGGCGGGTGTTTTTTTTTTGAAACAGATGGCCGGGTATTCTAATTTGCCACTTTGGATACATATATTCTAGTTTGACATAATGAATACATATATTCTAGTTTAGTCCATTCTCTTCAATATGAGATTTCTTAAGGAAATAGTGAGTCATGCATTGAATTTTGACGAATACCCAATCATACTGGTAAACGGTAACAAAAAAAATGGAATTTTCTTTGTCATGGAACATTGACATACTATTACCTGAGGTGTCTACATGGCTATTCTACATTCCACCTTTAAGTACCCAAAAATTGACTATTATTTCTGATTTTTGACATACATAACCATGATACATCTTTGATTTCAATCAGTTTTCCATACTGTGCGAGTTCGTCTACATTTACACATCAATAAGAAAATACTTAGTATACTTCTTGACATAATCGGAAAATCCATTACATACTCAATATCATGGATATTTTTATTAATAACTGAAACGTTTAAATGGTGTACTTTTCTCATGGAGGATTGCCGTATGATGAACTGCCAAAGATATATGTGTGCATTCTTCATTCAACCTCTAAACCATGAGAAAAAAAAAGATTATTAGCTATGGGATACTATCCAAAATAATTGACTATTATTCCTGCTTTTTGACATACATAATCATGGTACATGTTTGATTTAAATCAGTTTTCCATACTGTGCGAGTTCGTCTACATTTACACATCAATAAGAAAATACTTGGTATACTTCTTGAAATAACCGGATACGTGCCAAGGATCTGTCTGCATTCCTCATTCAACCTCTAATCATGAGAAGAAAAGATTATTAGCTCCGGGATATTCCTGATGGGATTTCGTACCCAATGTACGTCCCAGTTCCAGCCTGACGACTTAAGTCATTATCAAGTGGCGTCATTTATATAGTGGTTGGAGCTTTGAAGTTAGCCGGAAAGGCAATTAAAATAATTTATGTATCTCTAAATACAAACTACATGCAAGGGAGTAAAATAACCAAGTAAATTTTGAGATAATCTTTAATATTATATCATTTAGTCATACTAAGAAACATAAAGTCGTTCGACAGATGCGTACCTGGCTCTCTTTCTTTGGTCTTTCTTTGATGACGTATCTGATCCTGCACATTAATATAGAATATTCTATTTGAACCAAATTCTTCCGCCCTGCTGTTGTACACTGAAAGTATGATACTGAGTCACTCGAGGCATATATAAGTTAGCATATCAAATATTCATTGCATAGATCAGTTGATGTGGAAAGAAGAATATATATATAGAAGTATCGGAATCTCCAAATGGAGGCCGAGCGAAAAAAAAAATTGAATCTGCATTTCTTAGTTTGTAAAAATTTGAGAAGTGTAGATAATATTGTGATCTACAACTGTGCAAAGTTTAATGAAAAATCGTTGTATATAATATTGTGATCTACAACTGTGCAAAGTTTTAATGAAAAATCGTTGTATTTTGGGCTAAAAATGACAAATACGCAGAGAATAGTACACACCCTAAAAAAATTAAATTTTTGTCATATTTGTCATTTTCGTGTATTACGTAGTGCATGATAGATCTCGACTTTATTTACGTAGCCCAGAATATTGTCAATTTTAAAAAAATCGATCTACATATAGCTCGGGATATAAAACGCCGTGCTCATAGAAATATTCCCTAAGAAAGCAATAAGATACACTGACTCCATCTTGGATCTTTCTTTATCCGGATATACTAAAGATATTAACCTCAGTGTGAGTCTAGATCAGATCTTGGGTTTTCCCAGTCGTTTGTTCCGTGGATTGCAGCATGGAGATGGGATTGACACTGGGAGGCAAATTAAAATACGGATTGCTGCTGACGATACGGTGCATGCAGGCTACGAAAAGATGTGTATCAAGGTATCACCTGCTCGAGCTAGCTCTCCATGATTGACTAATTGATCATGCGCACAGAACTCCAGATTTGACATCGAAGGCCGCGATTGATGTATGGGTTTTGGTGGACGTGCAGACTCTTCTGATGGCAAGAACGCTGCAGCAATTGCACCTTGCTGCGAGGGCATCACTTTGGCCAATACGGACGCATCCACGGAGAATTTTCCTCCGCCGCTGCCATTGATCCACGGACAAATTAACTTTTTGTCGAAGCAGCGATTGAAAATCTATTTTCCCTTCGGTACTTTTTGTCGGCTATTTTATTGGTAGCGAGAGAAAGAAGGCTCGAACTTGCGCCGCGAGGGGAGGTCCGTAATTCATCGTGCTTTATCCTATGGCTAAAGAGAAATCGTATCTCAATCTAACGGTGGAAAACTGTTAAACCCCAGGATTAACGTGGAGCCTCTTACGGTGCCTCCAATTAGTAAATATAAGATGCAATGGATACAAAATCCTAGGAATATATGAACAATTTATTACTAGCCATACAATATAATAAAAACTAATAGCTAATTAATTTGTACAATACAATGGACTAACAAATCCTTGAAAGGTATGGTCAATTAATTACTACCAATACAATGTAGTACTTACTAATAAATTCTAGCTACTTAATTTGTACAATCCAATGGTATAAAATTCAAAGGAAATTATGGACAATCAATTACTACCCATACAATGTACAAGCAATTTTAGATAATTAATTTGTACAATCCAATGGTCTAAAAATCCAAATAAAAAATTATGGACAACTAGTTACTACCCATACAATGTACAAACAATTCTGGCTTATTAATTTGTAGAATACAATAGACTAAAAAATCCTAATCAATTATGGCCAATTAATTATTACCTATATAATATACTAAAATATATCTAATTAATTTGTATAGTAAAATGGAGTAAAAAATCCTATAAAAATATGCATAATTAATTACTACCAATACAATGTACTAAAAATTATATCTAATTACTTTGTATCATATAATGGACTAAAAAAATCCTAGAAGAATATGGATTTTTTTCAGTGGACTTACTTGTCCAAAACCGAAGGGATCGTACAAACCACTGCATGGTGTAATTTCCAGTCATTAATAAAACATTTAGTAAACAAATGTCTCAGAAAAATTCATTGTTCAAGAATTCGGCCGAATCACCGATTAAATGGCCAGTTAATCGCTGCTCGGTGGGTCACTGAGTAGCCGATAAATGCCGATTACCCCATTAATCGCCGATTAACTGGCGAATTTGCCGATTAATCAGCTATTCAATGGCCGAGCGAGCCGTTACCAGTTAACGAATTCCTGAACAATGGAAAAATTGCATCCATTAGATTAGTACAAAATAAAAATTTACATATCCACATAGTACTTTTTTAATAAAATTCTATAACATATAAAGATCTTGAAAACTTCCTGAGTACATGGAGATATGTATCGTGTAAATCAAATACATAAAGTTTGACTGATTGCCGTAAGTAGGATATCAACTCCACCTCTATATTTTAATCAGCAATTGTTGTTATAGCACTAGTCTACTGCTAGTGTTGTTTCACCATCTAGGGTCAAACTTTTGCATCTTATTGTAGTCGTTCACACAGTTGGCGATAAATCATTTGAATCCTTGAACTTCATTAGACAAATTTGGCTCCTCGTTGTAGACTTCCTCTACGTATTGTTGGATAACTGGTATCTACATAGATGTTTCGAAGAGGTTTGTAAATATTTGGCACGAGTACAACATACTCAAAAAAAATCGAAGGAAATACTCTAGATCCAGCTGTGACACTAGGTCAAAGCTTGATGGAGGTTTTGTAACCTTTTTTTCTTTTCAAAAATCAAGTTTTATTATGAAAAAACGGTGTCCGCCAAACTCCACGAGTTGTGAGTACCATATGGTAAATCTTTTCCTACCGCGATTGCAATTCGTTGCCGTGAACTGAGAGCGCGGCCGGCGCTGGATTTGGGACCGGTCGGTGCCGAATTGGGAGTGGAAGGACGGGGGAGGAGAGAGAGAAAAGGTGGTGACGGCGCTGGGGTTTTTGTGCTGCGAGATGATTCGGTGGGGCCCGGCTGTCTCCGGAACAGAGGATGTGTGCAGTGTACTGTGCGTTTCTGCTGGACAGCTGTAACTAACCCTGCGCCGCGACTTGGAGCGCACGCTGGTGGTGTTTGGGTACAGACACCTTCGATGCTGCGGGACACTGCACGTGACGTGCTCCTGTCCGACTGTCATGAGTTCTTTCATGAGACGATCAAAGCATAAAACCGTTTGCGTCCACGGGATTGGATTATTATACATAAAAGGGTGATTATTTTTCTGAAAGAAAAGATCACATTAGATTTTAGATCATTGGATTTGGATATGAGGGCGCGTCTTCGTTCTTCATCACGCCATGCGGTACACACTTCTCTATGTCGATATTGCTACGTCTGCATTGTCGCCGCCTCCAGTTTGTCATGTTCGGTGACCGTTGTTGCGAGATCAAGGGTCACTTCTACCCTCATTCCCATGGCAACGAAGAGCTCAACCTCGTCCACCATTATTCCAAATCTCGGGGTGCTTCCTTGGCTCCATCATTGTCGTCGGCTTCCGCCTCGTGTATCCCAAACAACCAAATGTTAAAGTTTATTACATGAAAACATAGTCATGTTATGTGTTATAACAAATGCGGATGTCAAAGACCATCCATCACTCCACATATTCGACATACCCTCAGTCTTTGCATCGGTAGATGCGCACAACTATATATTATTCATTACTTATAAAGTCCGACAAAGCGAGACAGCTACGCCAAATAAGTAAATAAACTGAAGCCATGTGTCTCGTGGTACCTATCATAAACCATATGACAGGCGACCGAAACAACCAAACCAAAAATATAAAAAAATCACAGGCAAAACCTTCAAGAAGGCACGTGTCGATGTCTCGATGATGACACGTCCATCCATTCACGCCAACAACATTTACGGGATGACGACTCGACATGAGAGCCTCACGTAGCACATGCCGAATCGAATCAAACCCAATCTTTAGATAGAAGGGGGTTCCTCATACCGCCACCTACCCCTGAAACTCCAAGGTCTGATTAAGTGCATGTTTGTTTAATTTGTAGCTGAATGGTAAGAAGGTGGAGCTACTAGAGTCTGAGAAGCGGCTGGAGCTGGACAACCGGTGAAATGCAGATATTGTTGCTTTTAGGATGGCTTGTGAATATGTTGCTGGTGGCGGAAGTTTGAAATATCCCCCATATGATGAGGATATGTATAAATACTGACATGATTTTGTTGATTATGCGTTGTACTAGCTCAAATAATATGCTTTTCATCTTTTTAGGTACTCTTGTTTTAGATTTAGTCAGTACTTAAAAATCATCCTCATATACAAAATAGTTATGCGTGCATGTATGGACCCGAGGCAGTATAAAAATACGTATTAATCTATATATAACAGATTCAAAAAATAGTTCCGTGTGCATGTACGCATGCATGTGCACATTGGCACGTACGTCTGTGTGCGATCGAAGGCGTGAAGAGTGTACCAGGATTTTTTTTTTTTTAGAAAAAACTAGGGCAAAGGTCATCACCGGGAAAGTGGGTGACGTCGCTGGGCTGGAGATAGGCCGGGTGTGTCCATTTATCTGGGTCGAGATGATTCGGTGGGCCCGCCTCTCTCCTGAACAGAGGGACATGCGTAGTGTATTGTTTCTTCCTCTGTGTTGGACAGCTGTAACGAACAGTTGCAGTGTTGGTGCCCATCGGCAACGTCGGACGAGGCCTGCCTAAATCTAGATATTTTTTGATTGATAACCACTGTGTCGCCAAATGTCACGGAACGAATTATCACTTGGTTCGTTAAAAACCCTTGAGAGAAAGATATATAGATATTCTTGCCGCTAGCATCCATGTATTTGTAAAGCTCGAGTAAAAGTTTTAAAATAAATGATTCTTTTTCCAAAACTGTACTCGGCTTCTCCGAGTTTACATATCTTTCTTTTCTAGATATAATTCCCACATTTCAGTATTGGTCTTCTAGCTGAGAACAAAAGCGTGCTCGGTAGAATTTGGCCAAACAAAAATATGCTTTCTTTGCAAGATGCCTCTTAATTTGTATTAAACAATATTCTCTACAGTTAGCATGGGTGATTTGTACAATAGAACCCTTTCTTTATGAGAGCAAAAGATCACATGATTCCCAACCGATCTTACATTGCTCGCCACCCCCCCCCCCCCCCCCCCCCCCCCCCCCACCCCACATACATTACTCGCAAACCCCACGTTTGTACATGAAGATCTAATTGAGTTGTACTTTTCCAGTAATTCACCTTTTATGTATCAATACACAATTATGATCCCCACAAGATGGGATAAGATAGGAAAATTGTTTGAAAAGGAATTTCATATCACGGCCCCACTCGAGAAAGTAGTACTAGGTAATCTTTGTTACCTCCCCGTTCTTGGTGTACAGCCAGATCAAGCTCAACAATAATGGACATGGATAAGTCTATGTAAAATAATTTCATAGGGTAAACTGCTTCACGAGTTTTAATAATTTCTTCACATACCAAAATATTCCAGTTTTGATCTTCTAGTAGAATTTGGACCAACAAAAACATGCTTTCTTTGCAAGATGCATCTTTGTATTAAAAATTATCTAAGGTTAGCACTTGTGATTTGTACAATAGCACCGGTTCTCTAAAATAGAAAAGGATCACATGATTCCAAGCGGTCTTACCTTGCTCGCAAACCCCACGTTTGTACGTGGAGAACTAATTGAGTTCTATTTTTTTTCCATGACGCACTTCTTATGTATAAATACACAATTATGATCCCCACAATAGGAGATAAGATAGGAAAATTGTTTGAAAAGTAATTTCATATCGCGGTCCCATTCGCGAAAGTACTACTAGGCAATCTTATTTACCTGCTCGTTCTTCATGTAGAGAGATGTCTACGCACGCTTCTATTCTTGTAGACAGTGTTGGGCCTCCAAGAGCAGAGGTTTGTAGAACAGCAGCAAGTTTCCCTTAAGTGAATCACCCAAGGTTTATCGAACTCAGGGAGGTAGAGGTGAAAGATATCCCTCTCAAGCAACCCTGCAATTAAGATACAAGAAGTCTCTTGTGTCCCCAACACACCCAATACACTTGTCAGATGTATAGGTGCACTAGTTCGGCGAAGAGATAGTGAAATACAAGTGATATGGATGATTGCAAGTAGTAATTGCAATCTGGAATAAAAATGGCAGCAAGCAAACATGTAGCAGAACTTGATGTAAACGGTGTTTCAATGCATAGAAACAAGGCCTAGGGATCATACTTTCACTAGTGGACACTCTCAACAATGATCTCATAACTGAATAAGTAAAAGCTACTCTTAAACACTCTCTTATTGGATAACAAACACCATTCATTGTGTAGGGCTACAAAAGCACACCTCAAGCCGGAGTAAACAAGCGCCACAACGTCATAAAGGAGTCACACACGGTGCACACAGTGTCACCTTTACACCGTGGAGAGTACCGGAGTTCATATTAAAGTAACCTCTGGAGTGTATAATAGATAAAGAGTAACATCTACATATTCAACTAGATTAGCACAACTGAACACAAGTAAATACTACTCGGGATTATTCTCCTTCTTGATGAAGCAAGAGTACTATGCGTAGGGCTGCAAAAGCACACCTCAAAGTCTGAGTAAACAAACACCACAATTCCCAAGAATAAGCCATGATAAATGTCTAAATTATTCATAGAGTCACACAAGTACCCACACTGTCACCTTGATACCGTGTTGTCAAAATGACTCCAGAAACTAGACAAAATCACTTGAGTAGCATAAACATTATTAATGTATTCAGCGATACTAGCAATACACATGATCACATAAAGATCACACCATGGGAGAGAGAGATGAACCACATAGCTACCGGTAGAGCCCTCAGCCTCGGGGGAGAACTACTCCCTCCTCATCATGGGAGTCAGCAGCGGCGATGAAGATGGCGATGGAGTTGATGGAGATGGCTCCGGGGGCAATTCCCCGTCCCGACGGCATGCCGGAACAGAGATTCTGTCCCCCGAAACTTGACGTCGATGGCGGCGGCGCTGCGGAACTCTTCGTGGAATATGGCTTGGTGTTTTAGGGTTTACGCCTCGGGTGGAATAAATAGGCGAAGGGGCAACGTCGGTGGAGCCCGAGGTGGGCCTCCTCACCAGCTGGCGCGGCAGAAGGGGGGGCCGCGCCGCCAGGTGGTTTGGCCACCTCGTGGCTCCCCTTCGTCTCTCCTTCGGACTCCGTGTACGTGTTGGAAAAATAGGGACTTGGCCTTTTGTTTCGTGCAATTCCGAGAATATTTGCAGAAGTACTTTTCTGAAACCAAAAACAGCAGAAAACAGGGAACTGGCACTGTGGCATCTTGTTAATAGGTTAGTCCCAGAAAATGCATAAAAGTGATATGAAGTGTATATAAAACATGTAGCAAATGGTATAATATAAACATGGAACAACAGAAATTATGGATACGTTGGAGACGTATCATAGAGCCAGATCAATATCCATATTAGTAGAAATGGACGCTGATTACCCAATGATGTACTTGTGTGTCTGTAGTTATAAGTCTATCTAAAAGAATTTGATAGAGTAAAATGATTCACAATTTTAATTTTTCTTCACATACCAAAATATTTTAAAATTTTGTTTGACATATATACACAACATATACACCCTCGAAAAAAGAAAATAGACAGCATGGATACATGCAATTGATTTAGCGCTTTTGTTTATCCATTAACAACGTGCAGATGCGCCAACCCACTTCTCCAAGAATTTATAAACCTAGAGAATGGAACATGGTTGGACTAGTAGTTGCAATGTGGCTGCCCCCTACTAATTTCCGATTGTTAATTCGAACTAAGTTTGTAAAAATGCCTATCTCCCTAAGTCCTTGTAACTCTCTTCGTAATTATTAAAAATAGCAACTATAAGGGGGAAAAATCACGGAACATAAGCAAAATCCTGTGAATCAAAGGAGACATCGATTCTTTTTCTTTCTAACTCGCTAACTCGAGCTACATTCTCCCCAGTGTGGTATGGTGGAATCCTCTGTGCTTCTCCCCTCAGCCCGCTCGACAGAGCTAGAGCCTAGGGCATGTTTGGTTAGGTGCATCCAATTCTCTCATGCGTGAAACACGGCCCATGTGTTTTTCCCATGCAGCAATGATTCTCATTATAAAACCCTTTTGGTTGTCCATAATGACTTGCATTGCATATGAGCACAAATTGATGCCCATTGTTTCGTGGTATGCATGAGCCCCCGTGATGCAAAGTTTGGATGTTCAGTTGTGTGTGTCTTAACTTTTCTTCTCACCTCTCTTATTAACATGGTGAACTTGTCATAGTTTTTGTACACCACTACACTTGCAACTAACTAGTAACCTCTTCTCCTATGACCGTAGATATTTAAGACTTGCAACATTTGAATTGTGTGGAACAACAAGATGAAGGTAGTGATTAAACGAATTTTAAAATGTGTGGGATGAATTTTATGAAATCGATCGAAGAAAAATAATAGCATACACAAACAAATTGAAGAGTCACTGTTAACGAAACTCATAACCGATGCCCAAATGAAATCACGTTGCTGATGTGCATCTTTTTCGTGTAGTGATAATCATGAACTGATAAACTAACAAAAAAATGATTAAGAGAGTAGATGACGAACAGAGGTACACCATGTACATGTACACACTGAGACAAACTTGTTAGCACGAACGAGATAAAAAAATCATCACTAGTTTGTCTATAACCCTTGGAATCTAAAGAATACAACATGAGAGTTCCGTGGAACGATGGAAGGTATCTAGGGGTCAAAGGAATATTTAAAAGACCAAACGTGCGCAACGGATTTGACAAAATAGAACTCTAAACATAAACACGAAATGGGGTTACGGTCAACGGAACTTGGAGTCGAACGCAGGAATAGACTACATCGTTGATGTGCAGCTTGTCGTGTAGAGCTCATCGTGAATCAAAAAGCTGCTATGTTCGCAAGAAGAGATGAGGTGAAATAGAAATGTAAGCCGAACAAATCGCGTGCAAGGTTACAACGGTGAAGCCCGCGTCTAGAACCACATTTTGTTTTTGCGTCCGATGGAGCATGCATCGATGAAAACGGTTGATTCGGCCGTTCTTCGAGGGCTTGTCTACGTAGCGCTTTGAGTGTCGTGATAGTATGGTTCTCGTTTATGCCTAGGCAACCAAACAGGGAAAAATTGTATCCGACATGCCTGATTGGCCTATGGGCGGACAACCAAACACGCCTAGGACGTATCTAGTTGAGTACTTCTGATGTGATTGTGAACACGGTACAAACTACAGTAGAACCGTTAGCTCGCTGTACATGCGTTTGACGTGTGGCATTCATTTGCTTTGGTTTGCCATGGCGATTCAATCCCAAATAACGTGTGAACGAAATATCTTGTGATCTGAACTAAATCTTCTACTCCCTCCGTAGAGTTACTTATATTTTGATACGGAGGGACGATACATATGTTTGGTAAGTAGGTAGATTTATTTATATTTTGATACGGAGGGAGTCGGTAGATGTGACAGAACCATTCTCCAAGGAGAAACACAAATTAACTAGAACCAGGGGAAGCAAAATCGGGAACCACACAATATTTTACACAACGTAAGGAATTGCACCAAAATTAAGTATATGCTCCTAACAATCAGAAAACAACCAAAAAGCAACAACTATTCTGTATTGAGATAGTGTGTGTGCACTCCACTTCGCATTATATACTTCAAAAGCAAACTCTGTATATTTTTCTTTTTGAGAGAGGAATTATGTAGTTATTGCACACGTATTCAATTACTAATGTACACTTGTACTACTTGTATTACCCCACAAAAAAAAAATGTACTCTACACATGTTCTTCTTAACCATACACCCATTGAGTGATGCCGAGAATATCAAATTGAAGCTAGGGTCGACGACCAGACGCGCGTCGAAGTTCAGGCCACGGCGCCGGGCATTCAGTATTGACATTAATTATCGAACAGAGTTTATCGTTGACAACTAGACACGAATCGATGGTTCAGGCCGCGGCGCCGGGCAGCTCCGGCGTGACGAGCGTGCTGTAGATGTGCGCCATCATCCGCCGCTCGAAGTCGCTGCTCCGCGCGCCGGTCGACCTCGCCCGGGGCACCCGCTTCGCCCACAGCGCGCCCTGCTCCCCCGGCTTGGCCGTCGCCAGGGCTGCGCACGGCATCGCGGCGCGCCCGGCCGCCAGCGCCAGCATCGCGCCGATGTACGCATCCCGCAGCCTCGCGAGCAGCCTCGCCGGGGACGACAGGAGCAGCACGGCCATCCACCCCAGGCGACGCCGCACGGCGGCTGGTGTCCGCGTCCTGTTCCCGGTCGCGCCGCCGAGGCGTGCCACCTTGAGGTGCCGCGACGGCGAGCCGCCGAGACGCTGGTAGTTCCGCCGTGCCCAGTACATCTGCACGCTCCGTCTCGGCCGGGACACGAGGCTGGCCATCCGTTCGCAAAGGTGGTGTGGTGCTCCGAGTGCCGACGACTCGGAGATTGGCTCTCGTGCTCTGCTGCCGCGACGGGATGGCACGGTGACTTCGTGTGTGGTAGTGTGAGATGAAACTTGCTTCAATGTTGTCAACATATATACCCTGATTTGATCGCTAGCTCTCTCTGACTCACACAGCTCAGTGTGATGTGATCCCTCTATAATTCTTCATTGCCGGCGCAGTGATGACTGATGGGCGGGCGGTGGATTGCTACGGTTCGTCGTCGTCAGCTTTGAACGGGTCGAACTAGGCGGGTCGACCGATCGGGTAAAAAGGAAAGGCAGCCGCCAAAGCTGCACCCCTTCTTGTCGGCGGCCTACTGTACCATTAACACTGCTACAAACAACTCTAATTTCAAATAATATCTCGACATTTCTGTGGCAGTCATATATCCCAATCTCTGATCCCTGCCAGGTTGCCGGCGTCAGCATTTTTTCTTCTTTTTTTTGTTGAGAAAAAGCCGGCGCCACGAGTGCAGCGTGCTCTTCAACTCAGCCCACGCAAGGACAGCAGGAGAAGGAGCCTCGCACCCTTGCTACTGCGGGCTGCTAGACTAAAAAAAAACAAATGCTACTGCGGGCTGCTGGATGTGCCAGTGTTCAAAGACGTAGATAAACATGTTGTCGGTAGCAATTCATGAACAAATTTTCCAGAGCCCATTCTCTACGGTTGGTTTCATCGACAGGTTCATTGCGGACCTGGAAATTCAGAAGACCCCATCGGCTCCTCGTCAGGGAAGAGCAATGGCGGTGAAACGGTGGATCGCACCACCGGCGGGATCGCACCACCGGTGGGAGTGACCAAGATTAATGTCGATGCGGCTCTCTCAGAAAATGCTAAGTTGGCGGCTCTGTCGGCTGTAGAAAGAGAATACATCAGGAGCTTTTCGTCGGAGCATCAACAATCGTCATCCGAGGAGCAAGATGACCCGGAAAGCTTGGAAGCTGCAGCGTGCAGGGAAGGCTTGGCGCTGGCGAGGGACCTATGTGTACGCTAAGTCAAGCTAGCAAGCGACTGCGCCAATGTAATCAAAAGCATCAATGCAGGGGATGTTCTGGGATCATATGGCCATATAGTAAGGGAGATCAATGCGTCGAGAATGGATTACGAGTCCTTGGAGTTCGCTCACGAAGGACGGCGGTCAAATGGTGATATGCATGGTCTAGCTAGATGGGCTTTGTATTGCAGTTTAGGCCGGCATGTTTGGCTTTTCGAACCACGAGTTGGTATTTGTGTAAACATTCTAAGTGATTTAAATAAAGGGTGGGTTAACTCAAAAAAAAAGATAAACATGTAGTCGGTGACTGTTTGCGGAGCAAGGTTCATAGTGCTCTAATATGGTCGATCAACGAGACGACTACTGCCTCCTTTCACAATCGTGGCTCTAGACCAGCAACCAAATCCAGTGACCTTGACTCCCAGCCTCGAAGGCTGGTCAAGGTTTGATTTTCTTCTACTCCCTCCGTATCAAAATATAAGATGTTCTACCTACTTTTATCACACATGTATCTAGATAAGTTTTAGTGCAAGGTTCAGATACATGTGGATTAAAAGTTGGTCGAACATCTTATAGTTTGATACGGAGGGAGTATTAACTTATTATTGATAATTGACGCGTCTAAAATTTAATCCATGTAATGTTCAATCCATCTATATTACTTTTCTGTTTACAAAACAAGAGGAAACATGTCTTCTATAAAACACAAGTGTTATTGAGATGATGAAACATTGTGAGAAGAGAGAAAGCCTAGTAGTATACTACTTCAAAAAAAACTTGGGCCCCAAATTTACCTTGCATTTTACTCTACTCATCTCCCTATTTGTGCAATTGTGCACTAACTTTGTCACATTCAACATTTTAGTGATCCTGCATCACGAGTACATAGAAAACCTCGAAAATCACTCTAGCGAGGCATAACTTCCTCTCGCCGAGTCGCTCCAACGTATGATGTTCTGATGGCACGCAACTTAATGGCAACTCCCTGCATGTTTGTTCTTTCCTTTGGGAGCAAAGTCGTGCAAGAAAAAGCTACTTGCACAAGGGACAAAAGGCATTGAGTGACAACATTTCCTGTTTCTGATGTTGCATGAATGTATCCCTCACATTCCTCTTGGAGATGAACATCGATTATCTTTAGTATCTGATCTGGGAAATGCCTCCGGTGAAGTTGATAATGTTGACTTCATTTTGAAACATGGAGTCTGTTGGTCGTTTTCCTGTCAGCATCTCTAGAAGTAATATTCCAAAGCTGAAAACATCACCGCAGGTTGATGCTTGGCCACTATGTGTGTACTCTAGAAAATGTTAAATAAATTAACCGATTAGTGAAATGTAAAGATTAGATACTAAGTTAGAACATGATGCCTTAAAATCATTAAAGCTTTAGTCATGGTGATACCTGGAGCTAGATACCCTATTGTCCCCTTCAATCCTATTGAGCTAACTGTGCTTGAGTACGAACTTGAATGCTCAATTCTTATAGACCTGGAATTGAATATGAAGCTTGCAACACCAAAGTCGCCCAAATATGCATTCATATCAGCATCTAAGAGGATATTGCTGGGTTTCAAATCGCGATGAACAATAGATCTTCCATTATCAAGGTGTAAGTAGGACAAGGCATCAGCTACATTGACAAGCATGCTTATTCTTTGACCTAAGCACAAATGCATAGAATCTTCGCCTCTAGATTTTTCATGTATCCATGTGTCCAAATTCCCATTTGGCATGAATATATAAACCAGAGCTTTAAAAGCATTACTTGAATTATCCGTTGTTAGACAAGCTGTCAAGATTGGAGTGATGTAACGATGTCTAATGCTTCTCAAAACCTCACATTCTGATATGAAACTTTTGTTTGCACAACTCATCTCAAGGTCAAAAACCTTAATAGCCACATCACTTTCAAGTTGTGTCAGTTGTCCTCTATACACTGAACCAGAACTTCCTCTCCCAATTAGGTTTGCTTCACAGAAGTTCCCAGTTGCTCGAGCTAGATCATGATAAGAAACTCTGGGGAAATTCCTACCAAAAGAATCCAACGATTTATATCGTTTGCGTGACTTCTTCATCCGAAGGATTATGTAGAAAATCAACATGCCTAGTGTTGTGAAGCAAACTATTGGAATCAACACTCTGACCAAATAGTACTTCTTTCCTCTCCTTTGAGATATAGCAGGACACAAGGGCATTCTGAGATCCATCACTCCTCCACATAGTCCAAAGTTGCCATCAAGATAAACTGATGTAGCATTTTCGAATAATCCGCCTTTTGGAATTTCTCCTTGTAGGTGATTGTATGAAAGGTCCAGCTTGCTGAGGAGGTGTAGGTTAGCTAAAACTATTGGAATGGTTCCAGACAAGTTGTTATGGGAAAGATTTACCGTGTTTAGACTCCTTAGGTTGCTGAAAGATACCGGAATTTCTCCTATAAGAAAGTTTTGGCCCATTTCGATGGTCACTAGGTTAATACATTGGCCTATGACGTTAGGTATCTCACCGGTAAACTTGTTCGATGAAAGACCTAGGTGGACAAGTTGTTTAAGGTGACTAAAATCTGGACTGATGTTTCCTTGGAGATTGTTATTGTCAACAACGAGAGTTGTTCAAGATTCTACAAGGTGGACGGTATGGGACCTTCAAATTCATTGAATGCTACAGAGAGTATTGTCAAGTGGGTTAGATTGCCAATAGAAGGAGGAATCGGTCCAGTGAAATTGTTCGTATCAAGAACTAACTGCTGCAAATTTGTTAGCTTCTCAATCCATTCGACAATGTTACCACTTAGATAGTTATTCTCTAGTGTAAGTTGAATTAAGGACTTAAGGTTTCCCACACTTGGGGGAACTGTCCCTGATAGCTCATTTTCACCCAACAATAGCATTTGAAGGCTAGATGTAAAGTTACCTATTGAATCTGGGAGAGCTCCTTGCAGCTGATTTCCATCTAGAGCGAGGACTTTTAGACCGCTACAATTCGTTAATGCATTTATGAACTCCCAACTTTGGGCATCCGTTGCTTCAAGATTATTTGCCTCGAGATTCAATCTGTATAAGCTTTTTAGATTACCGAAAGAACTAGGAATTTGGCCCGTAAATTTGTTATGCTCCAAATCCAAGCTTCCCAACCCTGAAGAATTGCCTAGGGAAGTTGGTATCTTCCCTTGGAAAATGTTACGGTTCAAGAAAAGCATCTGAAGATTAGGGAGTGCGTCACCAATATTTGGTGGTAATGTATTTCCTAGCTTATTCATTTCCAAGCCAAGCACCTGGAGGGAGTTAGATAGATTCAAGAGGCCTTTTGGGAATCCACCAGTTAGGTTGTTTGCACCTAGGGTTAGCCGCTGCATTCTTGACAATTTCCCAAGCTGGTCGGGAATCCTTCCCTCCATCTGATTATCAGTTATAGATAGTCTTTGTATGTTAGAACAATTGCTCAAGGCTGATGGGATAGTTCCAGTGAGGATATTATAACTAAGCCAAAAAACTTTTAAGCTAGAAAGAAGGCCTAGTTTCCGAGGGATTTTGCCTACTAAAGAGTTGTGATGGAGGCACAACTTTTGTAGGTTGGAACAATTGGTAAGTGCATCAGGAATAGTGTCATGAAATGAGTTGCGACTAAGATCAAGGATTTGCAACTTGCGGAGACTGTTTAGTGGAGGCAGCTGGTCGGACAAACTATTTGACGAGAGGTTGAGTTCCTTCAGGAAAGTGAGGTTCCCAACTGAGGAGCTGATTTGTCCCGACAATCTCAGGCCGGTGAGGAGCAGCGCCACAACACGCCCTGGGTGTGTCCTGCTGCATGTGATACCCTCCCACTGGCAAAAGGTGCTGCTATTGTTCCAATAGCTCAATATTCCCGTTGGATCGTTCGTGATGGCCTGCTTAAAACTGAGCAAGGAGAACATATCTGTGGTATTCTCAGGGGCAGCTGTGCAGTGGAAACTTGCAACACTACATGATAGAACCAGCAACAACAAAAGCTTTGTATTCATATTGAGTTTTGCTGGTTGCTTGGAAGACATTAGTCCCTCGTTACCTGCAAAGTATGAAGTTTAAACATGTGGTACACTACAAATTTCTTTCAATCTGGTCATATTCAAACACGAAGATATTTGTATTTGTGAGGTCTTGGATGCTAATTGCATATATTAATAGATATGGCGAGCCCGACGTAACAAGCGACAAAACAGAAGTTGAAACTAGTACTCCCTCCGATCCGTTTTATGTGACGTGAGACTTGAACTGAGCTAGTGAAAGGATACGTATGGCCACCTAGAGGGGGGGGGGGGTGAATAGGTGCTACTCAATTTTTAATTCTTTTCGAGTTTAGGCTTGATACAAAGGTAAATTCTCTAGATATGCAACTAAGGTGAATTTACCTATATGACAAGTTAACACTATACTAGGCACGATACAAGTAAGAACTAGCGAGAAAGGAGTAACCGAACGGGAAGCACGCGGAGACAAAGAGTTATTCCCGAGTTCCTCCTTTTTAGGGGAGTACGTCTCGTTGGAGGGGTGTGAGTATCAAACTCAAGACGCCACAAATGGCCTCACCCTATTCTCCGATGAACCTTGCCCAAAAGCTCGGTTCACCTTCCTTATCGGAATCCTTCAAGGCGGAATCCGGAGCCCTTACAACAACTTGAGGCTCAACCCACAAAAGGATTGGGGGCTCCCAAGCACAACAACACCTGCTACACAAAAGTAACAAGCAAGTGAGAACAACAAGATGCCTAGGTTTTCCTAGTGGAAACCCTAGGCTCAAATCTCTCAAGTGAATGAGGGGGAAATGAAGAACGGCTTGGTGAAGATGTAGATCGGTGCCTTCTCCTTCAATCCTCCAAAGATCAACGCTTTTGGGTGGAGGGATTGGGAGATCTAGGTTGATGAAGCTTTCGTCAATGGAGGAGAGAGAATCTTGAAGCTTGGAAGAGCTGGAGGTAGGTGGAGGGGTATAAATACCCCTCCAGAAAATCTGGCCGTTGCAGTCTTCAGAAGGCCGGATATTTCCGGGCTAAGTGCCGGAAATTTCCGGCAGGGCCGGATATTTCCGGGTCGAATCCCGGATATCTCCGGGGTGGCCGGAAATCTCCGGCTAAATATCCGGCCAGCAGATGGGGTACACCAGTACCAGACTTTGCTCATGACTTAGCCGAAATCATGTGCCCCGGATATTTCCGGTCTCTTCCCCGGAATTTCCGGCCCCGGAAATCTCCGGCCAAGACAGAATTGATGAACTTTCTCTCTTCTTAATTGATGAACCTGAAACAATCAAACTTCACAACATAGCAGCTTATAATTAGGACTCTATTCATGTTGTCTTTATTCACCAAAAAGTAGGATGAAAGACATGCCCTTTCAGCTAGTACAACATGTATGTATAACTTGCGACATTTAAATAGGATCAGATCGGGAGTATTAGTAGTATAATTTCGTTGTTGGATTATATCAAACCATCATTTGCAATAATAAAGAGCACATATATATACAACATGTGTTGTTAATAAAACTAGCATGGTGGCCCTCGCAAATGCGAGGGCATCATCGATAGTTGGTTCAAAGTGTTCAAGAAGTAACAATATTGTTCAATTGATAGCACTTTATTTCCAATTATGTGACAATAAATAAAATCATTCAACAAATACTGCAAATGTTCCGGTAAGCATATCCATGTAAGTGGTATTGGATATGTAAATTGAACTATAGTTCTTACATAATGTTAGATGAGTACGCTAGGTTAGTTATCTTTGATTACAATTTTGTTGAATTAGGATAAAACGGTTTATCATTAGGTCGCACAAAATATTGAGAATTGTGTTTTCTTTATGTTTCTTTCTCTCATTGACTCACTGCATGTCACGGTGTGCAACACTTTACAAACATATTGAGAAACTTTGGCTATTATTTTTATATGAATATGTTGCTAGAAATAAATTATTTTGTTCTAGCCATATTCGTTAACATGTTTATACATCAGTAGTCAAAATTAGAGAAGCACAAATCTAACTTCTCCCTTGACTTATTATGATATTCATTCAATGGTTCTACACAACCGGGCACATGTATTTGATGTGTCATGCAAATGGCTATGTGGTTTAGATCGCATAGTTCAAGACTATATATTAATCAGTCCTCATTTTTGTTGTGCAATTGAAATGACTTTTCCACCTATGTTAATATTGTGGCCTCAGAGAAATGCACATACAATAGTCAAAAATTTCTACCATGCAAACCAAGCAATATCCGCAAAAATAATTCATAAAAATTAAGGGTACGCTTTCCAGGTCCTCAGATTAAAAATAGTATTGGCACACCGTGCTCGGATACTAAATATGAAACATATCAAGAAGGAATCTATGATGAGTTGACCCTGTTTGACTCATTAAGGCAAAATATTTTATAGTATGAAGGACATTCCCGTCGATAGTGGGCGACTAATGTTGTATCTTCTTCAATTCTGAAGGTTTGAAGCTTTGTGTCTCATTAAGTCGGGAAATTCGTTCAATAGAAGTTAATTCACATCCTCGTGAGAATAGGTGTTGAGTCAGCCATGTGTGCATCATTAAGTCCGTAATTTTCTTAGTGTGAGTTGATATCGCGACTAATGTTGTGATTTCATTAATATTAAAAGTCCATGACTTTGGATGACGTTTTGTGAGAGTGTTGGCTCAATGGCGGTCGAATAAATTTGTCATTTATGTGTACTCAATAATATGAAGGACATTCCCATCAGTAGTGTTTCGACTAATTTTGTATCTTCATCGATTTTGAAGGTTTGATGATTTGTGTCTTATTAAGTCGAAATATTTTGTTCAGTGGATGTTCATTCAAATCCTGGTGAGGATAGGTGTAGACTCAACCCTGTGTGTATCATTAAGTCCGTAATTTTCTTATTGTGAGGGACGTTCCCATTTATATTGCGAGTTCTTTTTATTAATATTAAAATTCCACGACTTTGAAAGGCATTTTGAGAGAGTGCTGATCTGATAGCGGTCGAATAAATTTTTCATTTATCAATTTATGTGTACTCAATAATAAAAACAATGTACGTAGTGTGAATTATGTCGCGACTTCATTAATTTTAAATTCCATGACTCCAAACTTCTGCAGAAGTTTTGTTAGTACTTTGGTATGATAGTAATTTAGTAAAAATTTCATTTATGTGTACGTAATGAAAGAAACAACACACTCCATCTGTTCATAATTACCATGTGCATTCTTAATTTAGTCAAATCAAACTTTATAAATTTTGACCAAATATATATAGGAAAAATATTGACATCTAAGATATATAAATCATTAGAATCATCCTAAATTTTATGTTTATGTTATAGAAATTTGGTTATGAATATTGATATTTACCCGTATATGCTTAGTCAAACTTTACAAAATTTGACTTTGACTAAACTCAGGATTGAGTAAATAAAACAAACAGAGTATTTAATAATCAGTTTAGTTTTTTTACAAAATTGACCGTGACCATGTCCTAGCTACTCGTACCCTTTGCCACCATGTTGAGGAATTTTTTTTCTTGGACAGGACTAGGGAGCGGCGCCGCTCCTATGTCGTCCCCAGCGGCGGCCATAATCAGCCCACTAATTACTACCGTACTATATTAGGCCCAACAAATCCAAACGATAAGTCTCTATCGGACAGCACGTGATTCTTTCTTGTGACAAGTTGTCGTTATTTGAAAAAGTAGCTAGTGCATGCGAACGCATGCGTAGACAGAAACCAAAAGATTCCTTTGAATTTGAATCTTTAAAATGTTTTATTTCCCGAACTACTCACTCGATTGATGATCCGATTTCACTGCTGGCTTTCTCGCGCCGAGATCTTCGAAACTAAATCTCATATTGATATATTTAAACAACTTTTTTTTTCATCAGTAACTACCAGATTGTGGTCACATACCTATCAGATTATACACTACTTAGCGACCAGTTTAAAAAAAATAAGAACTACAAAGCGAAAAAAGGCGCGACTCACGCGCAGGGCATTGGAAAGTCAGACCATGCTATCGTAAAATGCTACTCCTAGTACATTGCATGCTACAGTAAATACATGTGGTGGTAGCAGCTCTGAACATAAGCACTCCATGCTATCGTAAAAAGCTGCATGGACGTCGACATTATTTTTTACACATATGCAAAAGCACTTCACTCGTTAACCTTGTAGTGCAGTTATTAGATTTTTCAGTCATGATCATCAGATTAATTAATCGGGGTAGCCAGATTAATTAGCCACAATCACCACGAATATCACATTACGAGTATACTTAGCGGTTAACCTACTAGCAGTTACCAAATTAATTAGTCGCGGATTCCAGATAAATTACTCACAATCACCACTCGAATATCACATTACTTACACTCAGCGATTGGCCCGTGTAGCCGTTACCAGATTAATTAATCACAGTCACCTGATTAAATACTCATGATCACCAGATTAATTAGTTACGATAACCACGTACTGTGAATCATCACATTGGTTACACTTGCCGGTTAACCTAGTAGCAGTTACCTGATTATTAGTCACAATCACCAGATTAATTACTCACGATTACCTAATTAGTCATCCTGGTAGCAGTTATCAGATTAATTAGTCACGGTCACCACATACTTGAATATTAGATTACTTACACTTAGCGCTTGACCCTGGCAGCAGTTACGAGATAAATTAGTCACGATAACCAGAATCATCACATTAGTTACACTTACCGGTTAACCTGGTAGTGGTTACCAGATTAATTAGTGGCGGTCACCAAATTAGTTAGTCATAATCACCACATACTCTGAATCATCACATTACTTACACTTACCGGTTAAACTGGTAGCACTTACCAGGTTAATTAGTCACGGTCACCAGATTAATTAGTCATAATCACCACAGCCCGGCCGGCGATCTCTGCCGTGCGCCACCACCCGCTGCACAGCGCCGCCCCGCTGGCACGCGCGCGACGCCGCCGTCCCGCCACCACCCAGCCGGAGCTGAGCCACCGCTGTCCAAGGAGCACCGCCGCTAGAGGTAAAGAGCCCCGTCTCCAACTTGACCTAGCGCGGGGAGAGACCTTCCGCCGCCGCCGACGCCACCCAGGCTGCGCCCGGCAGCCCCTGCCGGCGGCGGCGACTGGAGAGAGAGGGAGGGGAGGGCCTAGGGCCGGGGGAAGGTGGAGGACGCGCCGCCGCCACGGGGGGCGACCCAATAGTAGGGCCAGGTCGGGCTCGAGCCGGGATTTTCTGCGACGGACATTTTAGCTCGGCCTGAGAAATGGCCAGGTATATGAGCAGAAGAGGTTCTAGCATTCTGATGTATACAAGGTGGACGGTCCATTGCTTTTATGCTCACACTGTAGCAGAATAGTGTTCATGCATCGGCACGGTAGCACGAAGCACCGCCTTGGACAAAGATTTCAACACCTTCGTATTATAGTGCGCAGCAGAAAAACCTGACACGTCTATGAGTCTATCCTATGCGGTGTGGACGTCACGTGTCAAGTAAAGTAACACATGTACACTGTCGCAGCCTTGATAGTGTATACCAGTGATTAGTTTGTACAACGTCAGTAGCGTGCATGTGAATTTACTGTAGCATCGCAGCCAGCCCAGTCCAAACATGTGCGTGACGGGGCCAATCTGTGCCTGCGGGAGGGCGCGTCGTGCCGCCGCACGAACGGAGCCACCAGCGGCGCCTCCAGTTAGATTTTCCCTTTTTTCTTTGCCTTTTGCGATCAAGCACGGGAAGGTAGCTAGTCTTTGGTTTTTTTAATGAATGGAGCCATTTATAGAGTCCTGCACACGTACGTGTTGCATTTTCTTTTGCAGATATCACGTTCCAGCTAGTATAGGCTGGTTTTTAAACGGGCAACGTGTTAAAAATTAATTACGGGTCCGAGAGACGTGGTTCCGCACATATATATATATCGTGTCAAACATGTTACGTGGCTAATGATATTTTATTAAATCCTAGCCACATATTTTAGATCTAACTATTAAAATTAATTTAGATGATGTGGCTTAACGTGGTGGCTTTATTAGACATCCGTATTTTGCTTTTAGTATATAATAGATAGCATACTTGTATACTTGTATATATAGGAACGATAATGTCACAAATAAAAATCAGGGAAGGGAGATATATAGGCACCTATGCTCAGGACGGAGCTGAGCTCGCACACGTACAGACGAGTGACCTTTCCTGCTAGGTTTTCTGTCGAGTATTTTCTCTGGCTGAACTTTGAGTTGGATGCTGCTGAGCTAGATCAGGCCAATTTATAGAGATGAGCGTCACACAGAGAGAGATGAACCCAGCAGATGCACGTCAAGTCTACAGTGACGCAAAATAAAGAAACGAGACTAGTTTCTCCTACGTCGGCTTCTTCTCAACTTGCAGCCTATCAACCCGCTCTGTAGTTTCTTAGACGCAAGGAAACAAGAGACCCGTAATTGGGGTCAAAACAAATAAGGAAAACAATGCATGCGGACACATCACCTCTCGCTAGCCAGCTTAATTTTTCCTTTCGTAATAAATCGCCGGGTCGACGTCACGGTCGTCAGGCAGTGAGATAATTGGGAACTGCAGTGTACTTATCTGTTGTCATCGGTCTCTCGGCGTTGGGCTTCAGTTTCCGCCGCAAACTGCCAAGAGAAGAGCTTCGTGCTGGAAACTGCAGTGGAATTGCTTGTGACTGCTGGCAGGGTTTAACATTTCGTTTTTTTGTTTTTCCACACGTCACGGAGATTCAAGAATTCTGAGAAATTAATGGAATTTCGTAGAATTTTTTGAAAATTGTCATCCATATTTGTAGTCTGTCGTTAAAATTAATCCCGCAAAATAAAATTAGGATAAGTGGAGTAGAACTTAGAAGCTAGTACACCCTCCATTCCCAAATATAAGATGTTTTAACTCTTGTCCACATTCACATGTACACAAGTGTATCTAGACACATTTAATATGTATGTTCACTCACTTTAGTGTGTATGTGTACAACATGTGTAACACCTAAAACATCTTACATTTAGAAACGGAGAGCGTACTAAACAACTTATCAAGACCCGCAATCACTACACTAAAGCCAAGTTCATGTCAAGAACATGGCTTATTTTGTGTTGAAGTGTGTCATCTCTCGGATTTATTGCAATTTGAACGAAAATTTTAGTCTACCATATATTTTCTCACCCCATAACGAAAATTTGCTTATCTCGTGATATTCGACGAAATTTCAACGATTTTTTTTTTACCGTGGGTTGTTGGTCTCAGATTCGAACCTTCCACGCTGTGGAGATAAGATATTTAGTTTTCTGTCCCAATTCATGGTTGTCTTATCCAAAATGAAAATTATGTGCTTCTGTTGATTGTATTGTGATGAAAATGTTTCACGGCTGGGTGAAATCAACTACCGCATGTTTGCACAACTTCCAATAAAAACAATCTTTTACTAAGCCTGGTAAGATAGACCCAGTCTCTGCAATGAGTTATAGTCAATACAAAGGAAATAATTTATGTAATATCTTGATCCTCCATGGCGTAACTCATAAGGTAGAGATCTCGACATTTCTGTGGCAATATACATCCCAGTCTCTGATCACTACTTGCTTTTCACGATCATCGTGTCGCGGTGTTTCAAAGTCTAGGAACTTCCACATTGTACTCCGAAAGTAAAGCTCTTGCAGCCTGCGGAAGTTGGAAGAATGTGGCGACGACGACGACCTTTGCTCGGGACGACGCACAAAAGCATAGAGCGTAGGGTCAACTAAAAATTCCTCCAGTGGCAAAACTCATTTGTTACTGCGTGGCAGACTTGGCCCTGGAGTTCAATTTGTTTTTACTCCATATAATCAGCGCCGCCGTCAGCTCTGCAGCGTGCTCTTTAACTCAGCCCACGCCAGGACAGCAGGGGTTTCTCTTCATGAGGTGCCCTGTCTATGGTATACATCCACTTTTGGGCAAAGTTGAGACATCCTTTTGTGAACGGAGGGAGTATGATAATTTGGGTGTCACATATTTTTTTCCCAATAATTTTTTTCATGCCAAAATTAAACATATCGAGATTAATCATTTGTTCATGATAGAGTTGCTTAGAAGAAGTTGGACATCCGATTTATATCATCCAATGACCAGGTTGCGGATGGCTTCACCAAGCCTTTGCCTAGTCATGCTTTACAGGATTTTAGGCGTAATCTAAACTCTTACAAGTTTTGATTAAGAAAGAATGTTAGGATACATCTTTTTTTAGGGATATGTTAAGATATATCTTGTACACCGAATATGTTGTCATATAAAACATATTCAGTTGCTTTAATTCTGGGATAGAAACCGTTCTCTCTCCCCTAAATCTCTCCTGTAATCTCTCTACTGAATGTATTAGGCCTATATATCAACACGTAACACGTGTCTCATGATGTATGATGATGAGTAGAATCGCTTCGATAGAGAATATACTTTGACATAACACATTGTCCATCCAAAAGTATGGCAAATTCTTATCACCAAGCTCCTGCAGATTTTCACTTCTGACGATGTGGAAAAATTTCACGAACTACCAGTTTTCTTGTAGCGAATTCACATGTACAAAGCATGAACGTCTTTTAGATTAACAGGGAGATCATCCCCGGTTCCATTGATAAAGCTCAATGAAACCTGAGCCAGGTATTACAAGGAGCAACAAGAATTCATGCACGCGTCACACATCTATCGAGACACACGGCTTTTGATCATACTTTCAAAATGTAGAGCGTCTTTTGATCACACTATCAAAATGTGGCCTAAAAATACCATGAGCTAATTTTAAGTGTAAGAAGGACATACTGTGGAGATCTATGCATGGGCACTAAAAATCAAAAACTCTTGAATGTAATTATACAATATGTCGTGCTGCTAACAGCCAGTATATCCCTTACGGTAGACAGAGGGGACGTAAAAAATTGATTAAGAATAACAAAAATACTTGGTCGCAAAGTGGACTGTCATGTGGGCGATGGAGGTGTAAGCTACACGTGGGTGAACTTGATATGACCCTATACCCTAATCAGCTATAGATTTGGAGGGAAAATCCACATGGGAGGACGAAGATTATCCCTCACGTAGTAGCCTACCGACATGATCCCCTCGATGCCGTTATTGATGTTTCCGTCTTCCTTGTAATATACCCGGCAGCCACGGTGACCATTGTTGTTCGAGCTCCTCAACAGCTCCTTGGCGCCACTGGAAATTTCATTATTCTGTGTGAAGCATCGATGGTCGGAGTAGTAGATGTGGTTTCTATGTGCGTAGCCATGCCTGTCCTCCAGCACGTGTACTGCCTTGGAGCACGTCGGCCCCAGAAACAATGCATGGTCATCTAGGCTCGTCACCTTTTCCCACTCAAAAGAGCGGCGCAAGGTCACTCTATCAACGCTAGCGTCAGCTAGCTTGAACAACACAAAGATTGGTCCACGGATGCAAGGTCGTCGCTCCTGAGTCCTCCTCACCGCCATCACAATCTTGCCACATAGCTCAACAAGGTAGATACCGTGTAACTCGGGGACGATCTGCAAGGGGTTTGGCATAGTAGCCAGCCAATATACGGTTTTGAAGCATGGTATGCCATCTTTGTCCAGGCCGATCTCAAACTTGTTGAGCGTCTTGTTATAAGAGTACATAATACCATAGAGTTCACCATTGCTGAAGGCGATATCCATGACGCTCTCTTCATGTATTGCCCATCCGCCCTCTAGGCAGCCAACCATGCACATCGCGACATAATTGCTTTCGGTGATGCCAGCGATAATACATCCATGTGAAGTGGGCGTTTCAGAGAAGATTATCTTTCGAAAGAGTAATGGACAGTCATACGTCCCACGCGCACCCCTCTTTTGCTTTGTGGAAAGCGGTATCTCAGCTCCTGAGAAGAGGTTCATGATCCCGAACGGAGGTTCCGACCAAGCCACCCATCCGCCGTCGTGAGAGCCGACGAAGCGCCCACGGGCAGGGTCGTTCCGGAGCGAGAGCCGAGGAAGAACCACGCCATCTTCAGGACAGTACAAGAAGCGCCTTTTCTTGTACCCCACATGTGGGTCGAGCATTAGCCACGGGAGAGCCCGCCGTGGCGGGTGCCTGGACGCGGCGGCGCGCCACGACGTGCAAGCGGCGGCGAAACGGGCGCGGCCGGGCGGTGCGGGAAAGCCTTGACCCGTTCGGCTGCTTTGGATACGCTGGCGAGGTCCGCTGGTTCCCGCCGTGGTCGCCGGTGGTCTTGTGCGTCCCCGGCATGTTTGTGTAGTCCCCGGCATCAATCTGACTCTCTCAGTCTAAAGCTTATCGATCTACGACCAACAGCTAAAAGAGTTTAAATGTAGTCGGTCACCTAGGATGATGCGCGTATCCGATCAGAACTCATATAGGTAGCATGCCGAATCGTCAATTAATTCCTCCGTACGCGTCATGGCTAATCATGTGAGATGTACTCCCTCCGTTCGGAAAAAGATGACTTCCATTTGTTCAAATATGTATGTATATAGACATGTTACAAGTATATATATGTGGACAGTCTATTTGTCAGTCGGATGTTTTAGATTCGGGCACAGTCAATTTTTTGGACCAATCGTTACTTGACACGTTGACACGTTGGACCACTCTACAGTATCAAGTCAAAAGTTCCCTGCGCTCACGAAAAACAAAAGGAGAAAACACTAACGGGTCCATTTTGCAAAGGCCCAAACCCAATTACTGCCCATTTCACAAAAGAGACTGAAAAGGGCCCTTCCCAGCGTACGAATGCAAGGACCAACATAAAGGGCCCTTCTCCTGTCTCCAGGAAAAAGAGGGGAGATCTCTATAGCATTTTTGAGAGATGGGGCATATAATCAAGCGTCCAAAAAAAGAGGAAGATCTCTATAGAATTTTTGAGAGATGGAACATATAATCAAGCGTCTAGACATCATAGGAACTCACCTAGGAACAATGCAGGATCCCACGCTGGAAGTTAAGAACCTGAAGAATTCACTCCCGCAACTTAGCTTCAGACAAAATATGTTCTTCTCTGAAAAGATTTCTGCAACTTTCTTTCATCAACAGGGACAGGTGCTGAGGATGGAGCTGGATGGATTTAGGGGCAAAACAAGCAACCACTTGATCATACAACAGTTCTACAAGCTGCAGGTAAACATCTATAAAAAAGAATGAAATGGATCTATCTGTGCAAATGCTTCCCTGTTCAAATAAAGCAGTTCACAAAAGAGAAATGAACAACAAATAGATATAATAGTTTCTTGCAAAGCAAACTAACTGATATAGTAGTTTCTTACATAGAGCAGCGAGACTGACAACACCATATAAGGTTCAGACATTAGGGTGAAACTGACACAAGCAGAAAACCACAACCTAGAAAAATATGTGTCAAACAAGATTGACAGCATATATATTGTTCATGCTTTACGAGAACAAGAACTGGCATAGCAGCCACAAACTACACTAGGAGCCAAAACAGCATCTGCTAGGGGACACCATCAGCTCCCTCTGGAAAGATGGCGAAAAACGCATCAATTGGGTGATCCCATTCAATCCTTACTCTGTCTCCCCTCTTCATGTCATAGTCGGTCAATATCCTCTCGTATCCAGGACCAGAGATGCCGGTCTTATAATATTTCTTCTTCACCTGAAACACATACTCATCTTGCTCGGGGACATGGCAAGCATGATTTTGCCTACCATGCTGTCAAACTGTGATCTCATGAAACAAGGGATAGTCTGCACAAATGAAATGAATATTACAAAATGAGAAGAAATGAGCTATAGAACAAAACAACATAGGATAAAAGAAAAAAAAGAAGAGTCCATTTGGCCATCCACATGTTTCGCACCGCATCTAAATATAAGAAAACTGTCATGCAACATACACATTTGGGACAGTAATAAGCTATTACTGACGAAATATATACGTTGGACATGCACCATAAACCTTTAGGAGGTAAAGCTTGGCAAATGTTGGTCAACCAACAAGCTCACATAGTGTTAGACTTTAATTATTTCAAGCATCGCAAGTCAGAAAAAATATGCTACTCTACTGATGCTACTGCTATTAGTATAAAGAGCATCATCTAATCAAAACTTCATCATTGGGCATTATAAAAAAACGAAGACAAAAGCTTGCATGCATTAGCTAGTGGTAGCTAGTTGAGAGTCAAAACTCTAGTTGAGCAACAGAGATAGAGAAATAGAGAGATATATCTCGAGAGAGACAAATAGCGACAAAGTAATAGAGATTTATAGAGACAGACAGAGGGTAGAATGCTACACTGAGAGAGAGAGAGAACAGAAATAGAGAGAGACGCAGAGACATTTCTCAATGTTTCTGAATATAAACACAGGAGAGAGAGAGAGAGAGAGAGAGAGAGAGAGAGAGAGAGAGAGAGAGAGAGAGGAGAAAATGTCACATGCAGAGAAAGACTGAGAAAAATAACCTAAAAGATTTAGATTGAGAGAGACAGAGATAAGCACAGAGAGATATCTGAATCTACAAAATAAAGAGAGAGAGAGAGAGAGAGAGAGAGATAGAGAGATTACTAAGAGAATAATGCATGGGAAATAAGACTGACAAAGAGAAAGAGAGGAAATACAGAAGAAAGACTGATATCCAAGTTAACCACGACAGAAAAAGAGAAAGAGAGAAAATGACAAAGAGAGAGATAGAGAAAGACTGAAAAAGACCGAGAAAGAGAAAGAATGAGAAAGATAAAATCATATGAAAGAGACAGGAGACTGAAAAATAGAAAGAGGAAAGTGCAACACTGATGACTGAGAAAACTCAAAAGACAATCCAGTTCTCAAAGGAGAAAGAAAATAACCGAATGAAATAGGACTGAGATCCCTACAAACTGAATACTGAGCATGAAGATAAATAACTGAGAACAAAGATAAACAACCGAGACATGAAGAAAGAGAGACTGAAAAATGAGACAAAAGACTGAAGAAAATACACTGGTGAAGGAAATAAAAGAAATAAGACTGACGAAAGAACTACAAACTGAATACTGAGCATGAAGACAAAGGACTGAGAAGAGAAACGAAGAAGATTGAGCAAATATGATATGAATGAGAGCTGAGCAAATTAAACTAAGGGACCGAGAAAATGCGTACTAAGAAGGAGACTCAAGACTAAAAAATAAAGACAAGTAGACTAAAGATTGGAGGGGAGACTGAAAATTGAATAAATTGAAAAATAAGTAAAGACCCAAAAAAACTGAAGAAATCGATGAATGAAGAAATACTGGAAGAAAATTAAAGAATAGCCCTTATCTGGTTAACTAATCAGTTTGGTCAAGTACAAAAAATGTTTGTCGCCGTCTGAGGGGGTATTAATTATTTAATTGAGATGGAAAAAGAATACATACATCATACTAGAACCAACTATCGTGGTGCCCGTGTTTTCGTTTGACCCAGCTCTCATCGACGCAAGATGGACATGGTAAATGACATTCTACAATCACTATTTTTCAAAACCGGCTCATAACCGTAATTCGCCAAAAACAAGCATGATTTGGTAAAAATGAAATTATTGAAAAATGCAGGTTGGTACTCAACGTTCAGCTACAGGCAGGGCATGTGATGCATGATCATCGTGGTACGACAGTGAGAACAATGAGCATCAGGCTGCAAAACATTCAAGTATTGTTCAGCCAACAATGGATGAGGTAAGTATAAAATGCAAACCCTCTCGAATATCCTACAAAACCCGGAAATACTAGCTCTAGCTTACTGATGTAAGTAAATGTTACTAAGCCCACCTTACTGATGTTGTTTTTTCGTGTTGCAAAACAGGGGAATCTAGCATCCTCTTCTACGTTCCTGGAAGATGACAATCAAAATCCATGGGACTTTGACATGTTTGACAACATTCAGCTTGACCAGGTGTGATCTTGCAATAAAATGAAAAAGTAGTCAACTTAGAAATAACACATGAAAAAGGTTCATTTGACAAAAGGATGATCCAATTTTCCAAAAATGTCGGTATTTGAAAATGGCGCTACACACCAAGACCAACAAGAATGAAGCATATGCTACACAATACATAGGAGCAAGAAACATGGTTCATCATTACCGTGATACTGCATCCAGGAGAAACATCTGCAACAGTGTACCGTAAGAAGAAAACTTATCGCAAAAAACAGAGCACGGAAGATTTTTCTAGCAAATCAAAAATTATGTGCTACGGGCTTGAAAATGCATACAATGAAAGTAACATCAGAATCACTACAAGCAGGGGATGACAACAACCAGGTGCCGACGGTCGACGACCACCACCAATGAGCATATGTACTGTAGATGATACAAAAACAAGAGAAGAAAATATTGAGGCATATAGATGACAACGAAACAATTAGAGAAAAACGTACAATCTACCTCAAAAACTGATGATATATATCAACATGTCGCGTTGCGGTCGCCAACTGGGCATGTCTAAACTTCCACTAGTGGAAACAGGGCCACTGGTCCCGGGTCGTAAGGGCCTCTAGTACCGGGTGTCCACCCGGGACTAGCAAGGCGACACTAGAGGCCCCCCCCCCCTCTAGTACCGGGTCCGTTACGACCCGGAACAACAGGCTCCCACGTGGCCGCCGAGGCGCGGGCGTGGTGGAGGACCTCTAGTCCCGATTGGTCATACGACCCGGGACCAAGGACCTCGCACGTGGCAGCCTGTAATTTTTTGTTTTTCCTCCCAATTTAATATTGAAATGGTGCAAAAAAATATGCGTTTAATTAATTAAAAACAGAAACTACATATAACATATCAAAATGTTCATAAATAAAAATATGTTCACGTCTATCCGGTTACATGGAGGTGCTCATAACCGGGACTAGAGCCCGTCTATTCGATTACACGTGTGTGGAGATCATAACCGGGACTAGAGCCCGTCTATTCGGTTACACGGGAGATCATAACCGGGACTTCACCGCTATTCTCCATTGTATTTTCCTTTTGTAGGTATGACTTCGCTGAGCAGAAACCCCGCAAGTTCCTCTGCTAGTGCTTGAAAGCGCTTCTTTAGTGGCATACTCTCGCGCAATGGCTCTGCCTATAAAAGAAGGAGATCAATACGAATATTAATCATGACTATCAAAAATTATGAATGACACTGGAGATCAATTGATGAATATGATTGTTCACGTACGTCTAAAAATTTCTTTGGGTCCCGCTCAGTGACCGAACGACGAATCCACTCGCAAACGAAATATCCACAGAAATTGGTCCCCTGTGGTTGCCTCTCGATCCACTTTACGAGAATAGAATTCAATCAAATCATAGTCAACATATAGTGGTATTGAAAACAATAAATAAAGAGATGCGCGAACCTAGCTAGACCGTACTACCTACCTGTGGGTGAACAAAAGTCAGCTGTTCTTCAAATGAACCTGAACCCTTTGTCCTCGCTTTGAATTGTTTCCAAACCCTGCCGGCAAAAAAAAGAATAAATGAGTTATTAGTTGCTTGATATCTCTGAAATCAATAAGAGAGACTGATATAGTGCGATAATGTTTGAAATTACCTTTGGAGCGTATCTAGAATGCTTTGGTACCTCTCCTCAGGCCAGTCCAATGAGTCGTAGACTTGAACTCTTGATCTATCAACTTCAATGACTAGCAGAATGTAATGATCGCTGCGCATGATTATATACACGTCAGTAACTCATCAGTTACACTTAATTTGTACAAGCGAGTAACACTCTCTTACCTGAAGAAGTAAGGAAACATTATCTCCGTGTTGAAATGTTGCTTCATTAGGGCATTTAGCAAGTTCTTCTCCGTGTCCTTCACGTGGTTTTTTAGTGTCCTTGCATTAACTCGTACTGGGTTAACGAACCCAAAGCCATAGATGCCCTTTCTACCACATTCATCACTCTTCATTCTGCATAATACCGTAGTGAGCATAATTAGCGATGGCAATGAACGAGCTGAGAGCTAAAGACTTTATCTTTTTTGGAAATAAATGAATTGAATCACTTACAGACAGTAGGCACCGACGAGAGCCAAGTCGAGGGAGTCAAGGTTGTATAAGTACCAGAGTTCTTCGAGCTGAATTGTGAACATGTCTTCACCCGCGAAATGATTTTTTGTAACTTTCACACAGATCAAAAAGTCATCAAATTCCTTTGTGGTTTTCATGTACCAACTATGGAGTTGTCGCATACATGTCGGTAGACACTTTATCTGATCACCTCGCAGCAGGGACCTCCCCCATTTCCATTTCCATGAATCATCTACATCAGACGGAAAGAGATTTTCGTTGTCCAGTTGAGCAAGAGTAATACCAGCATCTGCAGCAAAGTCCTTCTTCAAGGATAAAGTAGGAATTAGGTCCGTCACGGAGCCATGACCACTGGGTATAACTACGAGCGGGGCTATCGACTGGTTTGCCTGTTGTCCGAGCTGGGCAACGTCTCTTTTCCCTCTGGCACTACTACTTCTCGTCTTGGGAGAGCTACTACTTTTACTCAGAGCTCGTAAATAGTTATCTGGCTTATTTTTCTCATATTGCGATGGTTCCGTGATGAATCCAATAGCCCACTTGTTTTCCTTTGCAGTAAATGTTTGCTTTTCCTCGGGCTTTTTCCGTGCAAGCTGTCTTTTTGTGTCTGCATCCACCCACGCATCCAATTGCTCTTTAGTCATGTCGCAAGCTCTGAGGTCGTCAAGGCTTTTGGGTACTTTTGGGAGGGGCGAACGTCGGGGGTCTCGCCCGAATCCCATGGACGACGAAGTGGCGCCCTTCCTATGTCGGGGCTCAGGAGTCGGCTCATGCGGCGGTGGAGTCGGCTCATGCGGCGGCGGAGTGGGCTGACGCGGCGGTGGAGTCGGCTCACGCGGCGGTGGAGTCGGCGCACGCGCGGCGGAGACGACTGATGCAGAGGCGACTGATGGTTGTCGTCCCCTTCATCGTCATCAGGTGGTGAATCGTGAATTGGCGGAGACGATGGTGGCCTTGGCGCCCAGCCTTCAAACTTGATGTATTTCTTCCGCCATAGAATTAGACCACCCACGACGTCCCCTAGCACCGACTCATCATCAGCTCTTGGGAACTCAAGGTTCAGTGATTCATATCCTTGTACAACTTGATCCACGCCGACACGAGCAAATCCATCTGGAATGGCATTGCCAAGCCACGATGCTGTAGAGTCAATGGAGAATGCATAGCCGTCCGCCGCCTTCATGGATAAGTTAAATACTGGGACATGCAGCTCACAAGTTGTTTTCCCGTGATATAATCCACGGGGTAACTTGTCTCATCATCACCGACCATAACCGAGGAAGCCACGCTGCTTCTGCGATGCGATGGGCCGCCTTGACTCGCTTGTTCCAGCTGAAGAGTTGGCGCCCCTTGCTCGCATTTGATCTATTTGCTTCTGCTGCTCCTTATAGAGAGCAACCATCTGGTCATGATTTCTTTCTAAGATCATCAACCGGTCTGATTCCTGCTGCTCCTTCCTCCTCTTTGCTCTCAATCGGCTTCTATAAGAGGCACGGTCCTCGGGAAACCCTTCAATCCACGGCACTTCTCCTAAGCCTCGTGTTGATCCTCCTTTTTCTTTGGTCCCGAGGGCCTCTGACAGCTCGTCCTTCTTCTGTCGGAAATAAACTTTCCCTCTTTAGACTTGGCAATTAAGTCAATAATTTTTTTTGGGCTCCGTTGACTACTTTGCTTTCATCAATTATTAACTCCCCTGTTTCCATGTCATACTCCCCTCCATGCGCAAGTAGCCAATTCCTTATCCTTCTGTCCCATTCCTCTGTGACCGGGTGAGCCCTTTTGCACGCAACTCGGACTCAATTTTTTCCCACTTAGGCTCGGCAACTCGGTAGCCACCTGGCCCCATCTTATGGTGATACTTCTTTTTCGCTGCATTATTCTTATTCGTTTGCGACCTTTTCTTAGCTCGTTCTGATTTCTTGTACTCCAGAAATGCAGGCCAGTGAGGCCGCTGCCTCTCTCGTGTGCCGGTGAAATCCGGAAGTTTCCCATCTTCTTCCCACTCACGGAATAATTTGTTCTTATAGTTATTGAATTGTTGAGCCATCTTCTTAAGAGCGAAATGCTTGACTTTGTCCGTCATTTTTTTTGTCTTCACCTCATCTTCCAAGACCGGTAGGGTGAAATGTGCAATGAGCTTGTTCCAAAGCACATCTTTGGTTCTCTTGTCGACGTAACTAACTCCCTCTAACTTTGGCTTAATCCATTCCTGAGTGCTGATATAAACGTTGTCCCTGACAGTGACTCCGCATTGATGCACAAACTTAACTGCGTTCGGCACGGGTGCCAGTGGTTGGCCAGTAGTTGCATTCACCTCGTCAATTGTGAGATGCTCATCTTTGCCCATCCCTTGGGCATGGCCTCGTTTAGTGGATTGGTTCGATGCGGAGGTCTAAAAATATGAAACATGTGTGAATACATATATATGCACAAATCAGTTATTGCATCTGCTCAACATAGGCTTAATATACCTCGCCAGACGGCGTGGGTCCACCAATTTCCGAGTCCTCATCTTCAGCTCCTTCCGCGGGATGCCGAAATTCACCGGGTTCCAAAATGTAGGAAAGTATCTCTTCTTCCCCTTCTCTCGTTACGAAGGGAGCATCGACATCCATTGTTTAACTAATACAAAAAAAAGATAAAACAATAATAGCATTAGTACAATAATTCAAAGGAGGGAACTATACAAATATGCAACAAAAACAATTTAATATTGCATCTAAAGAAAAAAATCTTTCAAAAAAAAACATAGGCTGTCCCAATCCCAGCCCAGCCCAAATTTGGGCCAGAACCTGGTCAAAGGTGGCCACCGTGGTCATCGCTGGCCCACCTGCCAGCGCCTACCCGCCCCACCGCCACGTGTGACCGCCCACTGGCCACGCGTGGTCAATGCTGGCCCACCTGCCAGCGACCCAGTTCTGACCCCGCCGCCCTGCCTCGTGTTCCCGCCCCGCCTCGTCTTCACCTCCCCGCCTCGTGTTCCCACCCGGCCGCCTCGCCTTCACCCCCCGTGGTCAATGCGGAGCACCAACAGCCCCCGCCCACCCGGAGTCAATGCTCCTGGCCCACTTGCCAGCGACCGGGCGCTGGCCCACCGGACGGTTCCCCTCCCGACGGTCCTGGTCTTTAAAAAGGGACGCGCCCGTGCGGATGTGCACACTCCACTCCGCTCCGCTCCCACGGTTCCCCTCCGCCCGTCCAGTGCCCTCGCCACCATGTCGCGCTGGTTCGGGAAGTCCCCGAAGAACGAGACCGGCGAATCCTCCAACCGTCGCCGCGCTTCTCCACCGCCTCCACCGCCGGCGGCCTTGGGCGTCGTTCCGCAGGGCGTGCGGAGGACCGCGCCACCAGTGCGGGTCGCCCACGCACCCGACGCGCGCCGGAGTGCCAGTGCCACTGGGACAACGCCGCCACGCTGGAGTGGAACGACGTCCACCTCCCCGAGGGCTGGCACCTGAACCCGCAGAGGATTCCGGTGCCGGCGGTCCCGCTCCCTGGGAGGCAACTCGACAGGGAGATCGCACGCCGGCGCCGCCTCCTCCCTCCGGCGCTCCGCAACGACCCCACCTACGCGGCGGACTCCCCTCACTGGGAGCAGTGGCTCAAGGACGAGCACGAGGACCGCCGCCACTCCTACTTCGCCCCGGCGCCCCGCGCCGTCCAATCCGCCTACCCAGCGCTGCCCGACGCGTTGTGGTTCGAGGAGGAGGTCCCCGAGGATGAGGACGACCCGGAGATGGTGGCCGCGTACGAGGCCTCCAACCTCAGCCTCGTCGAGGACGAGATCAAGAGGTGGGAGAAGGTGAGGACCGCGGCCGCCGCGGCCGCGGCCCTGATGCCGCCGCCGCCACTGCAGCAGCAGGAGTACGACCCGGACGAGGTCGAGCCGTGGCACTACGCCATGGAACGCAAGCAGGAGCAGGACCTTCCGCCGCCGCCTCCTCTGCCTACCGGCCTCGTTGGCCAGTCCTGGGTCTTTACCGGCGGGAGCTGGGAGGTGCCACCGGAGCAGGAGCAGGAGGCACCACCGGAGCAGCAGGAGGCGCCACCGCAGCAGCAGGCGCCACCGGAGCATCTCTGGACCCCGCCGCCCTTCTACATCCTCGACGACTAGGCGGCACCGGCACCGGCGACCCTCCCCCCTCCAATGTAATGGCCTTATCAATGGCCTCCCCCCCAATGTAATCGGCCGTTTGTGGCCTAATTATAATGAAATCGGCCCTTAGGCCCTAAAAATCTGTTCTTGTTTGCCAACTCCGGCGCCGGCCCCGTGGTTAGGGTCCGCCGCCGCCGCCGCGCGCGCTAGATCTGAGAGAGGGAGAGAGTAGTTGGTCGGGGGGGACGAGCTCACCGTGGGTCGGGGGCGAGCTTTGCTTGCTCGGGACGACGATCTTGCTCGGGGGAAGAGCGGGGACGGCCGCGCCCGGAGCAGGAGCAGGACGGCGACCCACGGTGAGGGCGGCAGCGGCGCGGGGACGAAATCCGGCAGCCTGGCGGCGCAGGGGGCGGCGTCGTCTGGAGCCCGGAGGCGGAGCGTCGATTTGCTGGACTTGGGCAAATTTTCGGCCCGAGCCACTAGAAGTAGCGCCAAAAAGGCCTCTAGTACCGGGCCGTGGCTCCACCCGGTACTAGAGACCCTCTAGTACCGGGCCGTGTTACCACCCGGTACTAGAGGTCCCTCAGGGCCGCGAAAATTTGCGCGCCAAGCCCAGTGGACCTGTAGTACCGGGTGGTCGCACGGCCCGGTACTAGAGGTTAATTTTTTTTAATTTTCTGGTTTCTTACTTTTTTTATATCTTTTGATTTACTTGTCTAAATTAAGTAAAAATTGCTTTCATTTTCCTGTTTTCTGTTTTGGTTTAAAATGAAGTATCACATGCGCTTGGTTTTAAATTAAGTACTACATACGCTTAATTTAAAATCAATTCAAAAATTTATAAATCAAGTACTACATGCGCAGTGGATCATTTCACATCACAAAGTTTGATGCTACATCAAAAATTTATAAATTAAGTACTACATTCCGCCACCGCCATACGCTTGATTTCATTGACATGTCTGTCTTGTCCTCCATACTATAAATTATATAAAAGTTTAATAAATTATTACACATCATGAACAACATCCCTATTTAGTCTTCGCTTTTTCTTTTTGTGAGACCCTTTCTTCTGATCGCTCCGTAACCATGGACAAGGGTCTGCATATAACTTGAGACTTGGGTCAGTGGTCACTTTGAAGGGCGGAATTTCATGAAACTTGTCGTAATCTTCTGACATGTCTGTCTTGTCCTCCACTCCCACGATGGTTCTTTTCCCTGAAAGAACTATGTGGCGCTTTGGCTCATCGGCTGATGTATTCACTTCCTTATCTTTTCTTTTTTTTGGCTTGGTAGACATGTCCTTCACATAGAAAACCTGAGCCACATCCTTGGCTAGAACGAATGGTTCGTTGTCGTACGCAACATTCGTGAGATCCACTGTAGTCATTCCGTACAATGGGTCTTCCTTTACCCCGCCGCCTCTCAGGTTGAACCATTTGCACCAGAACAAAGGGACCTTCAAAGAAGGTCCATAGTCAAGTTCCCATATCTGCTCTATGCAACCATAATATGTGACCGTGGCCTCATTCGTGCTCTTATCATCAAAGCGGACACCACTATTTTGGTTGGTGCTCTTTTTATCTTGGGCGTTCGTGTAAAATGTATTCCCGTTTATCTCATACCCTTGGAAAGTCCAAATAGTCGAAGATGGCCCCTTAGACAACAAGAACAGCTCATCTGAGACTGTGTTGTTGTTGTTCAGATGCGTTTCCAACCAACCGCCAAAATTCTCCATGTGTTCCTTTGCAATGGCGGAGTCATCCATCCCCGGGTTGTTAGAGCGTACAATATCCTTGTGCATCTGGATATACGGAGCCACCAAAGTGGAATTATGCAGAACTGTGTAGTGTGCTTTTGTGAAAGAATACCCGTCCCTGCATATGTATGATTTCTTTCCTAGAGTGCCTTCTCCACTTAGTCTCCCCTCATGTCGCGATTCAGGAAGACCAATCGACTTAATGCCGGGAATAAAGTCAACACAAAACTCAATGACCTCCTCTGTTCCATACCCTTTGGAGATGCTTCCTTCTGGCCTAGCACGGTTATGAACATACTTCTTCAACACTCCCATGAACCTCTCAAAGGGGAACATATTGTGTAGAAATACAGGACCCAGAATGTGAATCTCGTCGACCAGGTGTACTAGGAGATGTGTCATAATAGTGAAGAAGGATGGTGGGAACACCAACTCAAAACTAACGAGACATTGAGCCACATCCTTCTGTAACCTTAATAGAGTGGTTGGGCTGATTGACTTCTGCGAAATTGCATTGAGGAACGCACATAGCTGAACAATGGATACTCGAACATTTTCCGGTAGAAGCCCCCGCAATGCAACCGGAAGCAGTTGAGTCATCAGCACGTGGCAGTCATGAGACTTTAGGTTCTGGAACTTTTTCTCTGCCATATTTATTATTCCCTTTATATTCGACGAGAAGCCAGACGGGACCTTCATACTGCTCAGGACTTCAAAAAATATCTCCTTCTCTTCTTTGGTAAGAACGTAGCTAGCAGGACGTAGACGTCCTTTATCCGTCCTCATTGGATGCAGGTTCTTTGGGTCTTTCAAAAGTTGCTGGTCCTCTCGTGCTTCCGGAGTATCTTTTGCCTTCCCATACACGCCCAAGAAGCCTAGCAGGTTCACGCAAACATTCTTCGTCACGTGCATCACGTCGATTGCAGAGCGGACCTTTAGGATTTTCCAATAGGGTAGTTCCCAAAATATAGACTTCTTCTTCCACAGGGGAACGTGGTTGTTAGCGTCCTTCGGAACAGACTGTCCGCCAGGACCCTTTCCAAAGATTACATCTAAATCCTTGACCGCATCATATATATCTTCACCACTTTGGAGGGGTGGCTTCGGCCGGCGATCTTCCTCACCTTTGAAATGCTGCTGCTTGCTTTTCTTTCTTAGGGGATGCTGAGTTGTAAGAAATCGACGATGACCCGGGTACACATTCTTGTTACCTACATATATACTTTCAGTGCTATCTAAACAGTGTGTGCATGCATTGTATCCCTTGTTCGACTGTCCTGAAATGTTACTAAGAGCAGGCCAATCATTGATGGTTACAAACAACAACCCTCGTAGGTTAAATTCCGCTTGTTTGTACTCATCCCACACAGGTACCCCTTCATCACGCCACAACTGTAAAAGTTCATCAACTAATGGCCTCAGGTAGACATCAATGTTGTTACCGGGTTGCTTCGGGCCTTGGATGAGCACTGGCATCATAATGAACTTCCGCTTCATGCACAACCAAGGAGGAAGGTTATAGATACATAGAGTCACAGGCCAGGTGCTATGACTGCTGCTCTGCTCCCCAAAAGGATTAAAGCCATCCGTGCTAAGACCAAACCTTAAGTTCCTTGGGTCACGTGCAAATTCCTTGTACTCTGTATCGATTTTTCTCCACTGCGACCCATCAGCCGGGTGTCTCAACATCTCGTCGCTCTTGCGGTCTTCTTTGTGCCATCGCAACAACTTGGCATGCTCTTTGTTTCTGAACAAACGTTTCAACCGTGGTATTATAGGAGCGTACCACATCACCTTGGCAGGAACCTTCTTCCTGGCGGGCAGGCCCTCAACATCGCCAGGGTCATCTGCTCTGATCTTATACCGCAATGCACCGCATACCGGGCATTCATTCAAATTCTCATACTTCTCACCGCGGTAGAGGATGCAGTCATTAATGCATGCATGTATCTTCTGCACATCTAATCCTAGAGGGCAGATAATCTTCTTTGCTTCATACGCACTCTCGGGCAATTCGTTACCAGCCGGCAGCTTGTCCTTCACTATTTTCAGTAAACTCCCAAATCCCTTGTCAGATAAACCATTCGCTGCCTTCCATTGCAATAATTCCAGTGTGGTACCGAGCTTTGTGTTGCCATCTTCGCAAGTTGGGTACAACTTTGTTTTGTGATCCTCTAACATGCGCTCCAACTTCAACTTCTCAAGTGTAGTTTCTGCTAGGGTATGTGCATCAACGATGACCCCACGTAAATCATCATGTATGATGGGATCATCTGGTTCATCATCAGCTTCCCCTGTTGGGTTACCAACATATTCAGGGTACATGTAGTTGTCATCGTTCTCTTCTTCTTCGTTATCTTCCATCATAACCCCTTTTTCTCCGTGCTTGGTCCAACAATTATAGCCGGGCATGAAACCAGAAGTTATCAGGTGGAGGTGAATTCTGTCTGTGTTAGGGTAATCCTTCTCATTCCGACATTTCTTGCATGGACAACACATAAAACCATTGGCCCCTTGTTATCCTTAGCCACATTGAGAAAAGATTGCACGCCATCCATGTACTCTTTAGAGCGTCGGTCAGCGTACATCCACGGATGACTCATCTGCAAATCACCGCTAAAACCCATTACGATAAACCAACATAATAGGAAACATATCATATTCATTAATACAAGTTCATCACATTAAAACCAAAGTATAGTAGTGACCAAATGTAATACATAGTTCTCATAAAACATAAATTAATTGAAACTAGAATACAACTATCTAAAGAATTTAAATCCAACAACAAATGCGATCAGAATCGCAACTAAGGTAACTATTGAACCAACAGCATAATGATACCAAGCCTCTTGACTAATGACATATTTTCTAATCTTTCTAAGCTTCAAGCGCATTGCATCCATCTTCATCTCGTGAACAGCGACGACGTCGGTAAGCTCGACCCCGTGAGCATCAACGATGTCGGCAATCTTCAAGTCCAATACCATCTTCTCTTCTAGGCATTGGAGACGAAGATCTTCACTTATCTTCAATTTTGCTTTCAAATCGTTGTTTTCTTTTTAAAAAACTCTACAATAGGGTCGGCTGGAATTTCCGGTTCAACTACCTCCTAAATAAAAATATATCTATGTCAATTTGGTCGGCATGATTGTTATAAACACGAAACAAAATAAATAGTGATAAAAATATACCACATCCGAATCATAGACCGGACGAGGGACGACGGGGACGGATATCAAAACCATGACACTATACATAAAAAACATAAGAAAATTATACAAGAAAAATAATTATGCATTCAAATCATACAAGTAATTTTGTAAAATAACAGATAAAAGAAGAGGCTCACCGAGGTGGTGCCGGTCACGGGATGGCGGGGGCTATCGACGGCGGTGAGGACCGAGACGACACTAAAATCCACAAATAATAAATTAATTTGAGCTCAAAATACATAAAAAAATGAACTACCTAGCTTAGGCATTTCATCAAACACCTAGGTAGCACTATAAAAATGAAATGAGCTAAACTTGTATGGAAATGGCTAAAATTCGGCCGCCGGGTGAAAGGATCAAGTGTTGCTAACCCTTGGAGAGATGGGTGCCGTCTATCTTGACAAATCTTGGAAAAAAATGGGGCTACACTTGAGCTTGAGAGAGGAAACAATGGAGATGATCTTGAGAGTTCAAAAATGGTGGCTGGCCCGGGGTGGGAGATGATATAGCGGGACCTCTAGTCCCGGGCTGTACCACGGCCCGGGACGAAAGGTCCACCCTCCTGTCTCCACCCTGCCGCTGACTGCCTCGGTCCCGGGTGGTATCACGGCCCGGAACTAGAGGTGCCCTACAACCCGGGACCCGACCTGCGCAGCGTCGGAGCAGCCGGCCCGGTACTAGTTCCCTCCTCTAGTCCGGGATCGAACCACGCCCGGGACTAGAGCCCAACACCCCTCTCCACCAAAGCCCCTGTTTCCACTAGTGTTCAAATATGAACTTCCAAAGCAAAAAAGGGAAAATAGAATTCTCTTAGGCAAATCAAACAACATATGCACTTCCGACGCCCAACGGTTCTTGGTGTGGGATGCCGGGAAGGAGTAACTACTGCGGCGCGGTGCTAGCTACGCTCGGCTACAGTGCATCGAGCACCCTGCCGACCGGCCGACGACGCCCGCATGTAAGACAAGCATATCTAGATCTATCTGTCCACTGCTAGAACTCGATTTTTCTGCCAAATTTTTGAAGGAACGGACGGATCAACCAACCTCCAAGCATCGATTCAGAACATCAATTGCTCAAATTGAGGGCTTATCCTCTCGCGACTTCGGAGGCGATAAGAAGGAGGCCGTCTCTTCCCCTCTTCGCCGCCGGCCAGGCCGGCGGTTCCCTCCCTCTCCGTCGGCCGCTGCGGCGGCGGGAGAGTGGGGGAACCCCGGTCCTCCGTCTCCGGCCAGTTTCCTGTAGATTAGGTGTGCGTGCCCCGCGGACGGCGTCGAAGACGGTGGCGGCGGCGTCGGCATGTTGGGCTTCGTCCTCCCCCTCCTTTCCCCGTTCCGGCCGTGCTGCCGGGGAGGCTGTGGAGGTGGTGCGTCAGGTGGCTTCCCCTCCTTTTCTTCTCCGGCCGTCCGTGGTGGAGTGGGGAGTAGGTGGTGGGGGGCGGCGATCTGCTTTTGTTCGGTGGTGGTTCTGGAGGTCCTCTTCGACGTTTTCGCTCCGGCCGGCTGATGGCTACGTGTTGGTGAACCCCAAGAGGAAGGTTATGATGTAGACAGCAGAAGTTTTCCCTTGAGAAATCTACCCAAGGTTATCAATCCAGTAGGACTTCACGATCTATCGGAAGGTTGTTGATGTTGACTCCCCTGGCGCTAGGGAGCTTGCACCAACGTGGAATCTGCACAGACACAAACCAGAACTTTGCCCAACACGAAACAGAGAGGTTGTCAATCTCTCCGGTCTTGCAGAAACAAAGAGTTAAACGTATGGTGTGGAAAACAGCAGGAAAAACAGCAAGTAACAGGAAACAGATGATTGCAGCAGGTTGTGTAAACAGTATGAGGAAATTGGACCAGGGTCCACAGTTCACTAGTGGTGTCTCTCTCAGAACAGATAACTAGCATGTTGGGTAAACAAATTACAGCTGGGCAATTGACAAATAGAGAGGGCATAACAATGCAATACATGCCAAGATGTCTACTATGAAATCTAGTTGGGCATTACAACAAAGTACATAGACCGTTATTCCAACCGCATCTATGCCTAAATAATCCACCTTCAAGGCAGCATCCGCATCCTGTTCAGTATTAAGTTGCTAACAACAGATTATTGCATGAAGTAAAGTGTGTAATGTAATCAATACAAGTGCCCTTGGACACTGCACCAATGTTTTATCCCTAGTAGCAACAGCACATCTACCATCTTAGACCTTTCTGTCACTGATCCAGATATCTAGAGACTGAACCTACTATCTAGCATAAATACCCCCTCTTGGAGTCACAAGCATCTACTTGGCCAAAGCATCTACTAGCAACGGAGAGCATGCAAGATCAAGAGCACATAGATAAACAACTTGAATAAACATGGTATCAATATTCATCGGATCCCAGCAAACACAACATCTAGCATTACAATAAGATGATCTTGATCATGTTAGGCAGCTCACAAGATCTAAACATGGAGGCACAAGGTAGAGAGACAACCATCTAGCTACTGCTATGGACCCGTAGTCCAGGGGTGGACTACTCACGCATCACTCCGGAGGCAGGCATGGTGATGTAGAGCCCTCCGGTGATGATCTCCCCTTCGGCAGGGTGTCGGGAAGAGCTTCAGAACTCCTCCGATCTGAGATTGACGATGACGGCCGCGACGGAACTTTTCGTGGAATATGATCGACCGTCATAGGGTTTTCGTGTCGCGGAGAATATATAGGCGAAGAGGCGGCATCGGTGGCCGAGGGGGGCCACCACGCCATAGGGGGGCGCGGGCCCACCCTGGGCCGCGCCCTAGTGTGGCGTGGCCCCTGGTGGGTCTGCTCCGACTCCCCTTTGGACTCCGTGATCTCCTCGTGATATTATTGACGATGTCTTTTGTTTCGTCCAATTCCGAGAATATTTCCTTAATAGATTTTCTAAAACCAAAAACAGCAGAAAACAGGGAACTGGCACTGTGGCATCTTGTTAATAGGTTAGTCCCAGAAAATGCATAAAAATGATATGAAGTGTAGCCAAAACATGTAGCAATTGATATAACATCAGCATGGAACATCAAAAATTATAGATACGTTTGAGACGTATCACCGGCCGTGGTGGCGAGGGGAGCAGTGGCTGGAGGTGGTTGGTGGCAGGCGCAGGTGGTCCTTGCCGCGGCGGAGGCGGCTGGTTGCCGGGTGGAGGCGGGGAGTTGCTGCTGTGGTCGAGCTCGTTCACTGAGTCTAGGTTCCATCGCCTGCGGCGGACAGCTTCTGCGGCCGTCTACAAAGCGTGGCGGTGGCTTCTTCCCGACGGATTGAGGTTCGGCGTCTCCGGCGGCGGCTAGGAGGGTTGGGAGCGGCTGAAGGATCTGTTCGTGCTTTCTTCGACTGCAGGAGGTGGTTCTTGCACTTCTTCAGGGGCCTCGTTGTAGTTTCTGTGTCTTTGTGGTCCTTGTTTGTAAGTGTGTGTGCTATCTTGTATTTGATACGGATCCTTTCCTCAAAAAAAAATTGAGGGCTTGCCATGAACGACCGATGCATACGCATCTACACCGCGCCAGAACAAATCAAAAACCTAGCTGCGAACTTGCAGGGAGAGCGCGGAGAAATGAAGAAGGAAACACAAACCGTCGCGCCGCTGCCTCCTCCGCCCCTGTCCCTCTCCGCCATGGCTCAGCAGCAGACGCGGGCGAAAAGAGGATCCGCCTCCACCGCCCCCGTCCCTCTCTCTATCTCACCCACGGAGAGACACGCGGCGAGAAAACGACTACAAAATTCAAAATCACCCCACCATACCACGGGCCACCGGACAAAAAAAACAAAATGGATACGGGCTAACAAGCCCACCCGAATCCATATCCAGTAACACCCCTCGACCCGCAACACAACACACACGCGCTGGACAGCGATGAGGAAGCCAGCGCGAATCTTGACAACGATCCAACGGACACAAAAACGACTGTGCGCGAAAAGAGAAACAGACGCCGGTAACAAAGCAAAATCCTAGATATATCCGTATTTGGACAAATAGAAGTCATCATTTTCCGAACGGAAGGAGTAGATGTCAGATGCATGCATGACCAAAATCTGAGAGTTCCATGCTAACCCCTCTTTCTTTTCTCCTTTTGTTCTTGGGATATCGTCACCATGCAAAAGCTCTCACCTTTATCTTGAGGGGTATGCAAAAGCTCTCACATGGTCTATACAAGATTAATTTACTTGTGTATTTTCAATATGAACCGGATTTTTTTAGATGAAAGGTTTAACACCCGCTTTTAAATTATAAATAATATAACCATATGGCTGAGGTTAGAAGCATGTCATCACCTACTCAAGATCAACACTTCCAATCCACCTCCAAAGGGGTACCACTGCGCCCTCGCCCTGTATCGAAGGGCACCGAACCGTCGGCAGGTGGAGATGCTCACACTTTGAGGCCCCGAACTCGGCTGCCCTAACGGAGCAAAAAAACATAGACCGCCACATTGCTAATATTCAGAATTCCACTACACGGAAGAAGAAAGCCGCAGTCTTCGAACATCGATGAAGACAAAGGGTTCTGGTCGCGGCGGCCTCGGGTGGTGTGGTTTCCCCGGCTTCACAGTGATGGGCGACACCACACCACCTCAACCGCCCATCACCGTGAAGCCGGGGACACCACACCACCCGAGGCCGCCGCGACCAGAACCCTTTGCGCAAGACAGGAGCGGTGAAGGAGTTTTGCATTTGGTTATTATAGTAAAATAGAGAGTACAATTTTGAAAAACCAACACAAATTAAAGGATCTATTGGAAAATTAAGCCTCTCGACAAATGTGAGAGTTGCATCAAAGTCCTCCGTAGTCATTGTCGCTGTCATCAGCAAAAGCTCTATGTTTCATTAAACACAGGGATGAAAAGTTACAAAACACTAAACTTGTAGGAGCAGGATAATATTGTTAAGTATATAAGCAATTGTTTGATTAAATTAATCCAAATATAAATCATGATTCAGAATTCCACTACACGCCGCAGTCTTCGAACGTTGATGCCGCCCATCCCGTGAAGCCGGGGACACGACACCACCCGAGGCCGCCGCGACCAGAATTGCGCGATGAACAGAAGCGAGCAGTCGCGTAAGAGACACTCCAACCCGCAACCCGTGGCGCACGAGGCGAGGAGAGCGGCGGAGGAGGAGGAGCGCGCGTGTGGAGCACCTCCCTTCTCTTCATATATAATCAACACCTCATACATGTGGGAGAAGAGCTCACCTTATAAGTTGGTGTACATCTCTCCCAACTAGCCATGTGGGACTAAACTCTCACCACTTGCCATGACAACATGGGCCTCTAGGGATTGTTTTAGAATTGTTAAATGGGCCTAAAACCCACCCCAATATTTCAACAAATATGAGAATCTTTAAAGACTTGCATCAAGCAATAATTTAAAATCGTCAGACACGTCGTATGGGTATACTAGAAATCATGCCCGTGCGCTGCAATATGAGATTAAAAGATCAACTTAGGGCCCACTTGGTTTGTTAGACAAAACTGGCCTATTTGTCAATCCATAGAATGTTTCGGCCGGGAGCACAAAAACTCGCTTGGTTCTCTATTGTAATATTTCTTCTAGCCAGAATTTTCCACCAAACCCCCCAAAAAATCACACACCATATGAAGCTCGGAATGAAACCGGCAAGAATAATGAGACATTGATACGACCGCGACGCCGACGCTCCTTGGAGGAATCTCATGGGAACGATGTGAACCCCTGTTTTTGCTGTTGTCCTCTCCCCAATTCTGTTCGGCCTATTGCCCTATTTGCAATGGTATATATTGTTGGTGTGATTCGTAAAATATTAAAGAAGAAAAAGATGGCCATGAAAAAAATGCAAAATGGTAATAATACAGTACATATCCTAATGGAGTGGAATATGTTTGATTACATCCCAAAGTTCTAGTTCATGGAGTAGAACATGATCGATTTTCTCAATTTCTATAGCATCCCATGTTTTCATTCTACTGATAAAAAAGCTGGAACGCTGTCCCTTTGTTATGTTTCTGGATACACTAGTGTCGAACATGGCTACATGCCACTAGTAGAAACAAGGGCTTTCGTCCAGAGCCACATCGGGCTCTAGTCCCGGCAGGGTTACAAACCGGTACTAGAGGGGGGGACTGGTCCCGGTTCAAAGGCTACGAGGCCGCAACAGACTAGTTCCGGGTCGTAAGGGACCTCTAGTACCGGCTCGTAATACGAACATGCACTAGAGGTGTCTAGCTCGGCAGGACCACGTGCGAGACACCTCTAGTACCGGCTCGTATTACGAGCCGGTACTAGAAGTCAAACGATTCAGTTCCCGCGGTTTCGTCGATTTGGAATTGATCACCACCGGCGCTTCATCGCCGTCGCTTCGTCTTTCGTGGAATTGATCGCCACCGGCGCTTCGTCTTTCGTGGAATTGATCACCACCGGCGCTTGTTCACCTCCCTGTAGTACTATATAATGCACATGATCTTCACATCCATAAGCACACCTAGCTTCTCCTCTAATCCCTCCCAAAGCCCACCCTCTATCTCCCTCTCATTCCAATGGAGCCGCTCTCGCGCGTACCTCGAACTCGGGTGTACCATCTCACCGCCGAAGGGATGCATTTCAAGGTCACGGTCACTCTCCGTGCAACAAGGGTGGAGAGGTGGATCCGCGCCGTCAAGAAGCAGTTCCTGGACGCTGCACCGATCAAGTGTGTGGGCCTGGACTGCGAGTTCACCAACCCTCGTGAGGGTAGACAAAATCAGCGCGCCGCCGTCCTTCAACTCTCGGTGGCGTCCGAGAATTTGGTCTTCCAAATATGTTGGGCTAATAAAGTGCCGCAGTTGCTCAAGGAATTCTTGCGGGACAACACCATCAGATTCTGCGGCGCGGCTACCCGCAATGATGTGCACATGCTGGGATACTACGGAATTGACATTCCGTCTGTGTTCGACCTCCAACAGGTTATCCCGAACCCCACCAATAAGTCCATTCCGAGTCTCTATGACCTGGCCAATGCTACTATTGGGACAAATCTTGAGAAGAAGAAGAGGAAGAAGAAGGACAAGAAGAAGAACAAGAAGAAGGACGACGAGGAAGAAGATGAACTAATATTTGGTTGGGGCAACGTTCCATTGAGCTACGAGCAAGTGAAGTATGCCGCTCTAGACGCTCGCCTGGGCTTCGACATTGCTAGGAGGCACTGGAAGCTACATGGCTACAATAGCCATGTTGATCGTCTCAACATTAATGTTGATGAGTAGATGGTGTGGTGTGGTGTGGTGTGGTGTGTGAGGCTTCTATTGTATGAACTGTGAATCTTCTCAGTGCTATATTGAATCTTCAAATGAGTTCTATTTGCAAAATGTTTAAACCTTTTGACAAATGAATTGCTAATTCGTTTTGCCTTTTCTTTTAATCCTTCTAATTATCAAATAAATTTCTTTTATGCAAATAAAATGTCAATCTTAAAAACTTTTAAACATAAAACTTGTTCAATTATTTGCTAATATTAACTCCACACATTTTTCTGATAATAATGGATATATTATTTGTCCAATTGCGATTTACAGATTTAAAGATATTAATTATGCCATATTATATGAATAAATGGCAATAAATGAATAAAATAGTTTTATTACTTATTTTATTTTCATTGGAATTCAATATTTATGCAAAAAATGAATTAATAATTATTATTACTTAATCATAAATCTTACTTACTCATTTTTTGATCGATTTATACATATTATTTGTCGAATTTTGATTTACGGATTTAAAGATATGAATTTATCCATATTAAATTGAAAATGACAATAATAATGTAAAATTGATTTTCTTGTTATTTAAATTCAAAACTATTAGTACTTAATCATTAATGTTTATGTTAACATAGGTTTGGGATTCAAAAAAATAATATGATTTTCTCCACAAATAACAAAAAAATGAATTAATAATTATTATTACTTAATCATAGAAGCTCTATTTAGACCCCTGGGTGCAGAATAAGTAATTCTACACCCGGGTCGGGATGGTCCCACCGAGCCGGAATGGCAGCCGGTTGCTGGTTCCATCGAACCCACCGTCCTCGCAATTAGCTTCCGCACGTTGTAATTTTCTGTTGTTTTGTTTTTTATCTCAACGGTTTATTTTCTGAATTACGGTCGTGGCGTTCGATAGCTAGCCCATTACCCAGCCACAGCTGATATTTTATTTTTCCTCCCAGATCGTGTCCGGCGGCGAGCGGTTTGCAAACTCGATTTGAGGCGCGGCGGCGGCGAGCGGTTGCGCATCCGGCGGCTAGCGAGTGAGCGGCGGGTGGACTCGGGGGGGACAGGCGGCTAGGCTCGCCATTGTCGGCCGTCTGAATCGGCGGCGTCATGGTTGCTGGCCGCGGCCGGCCGAATCGGCGGCAACGGCGGTGCAGTAACCAGGTAGGTGGTAGCTGCGGGCGGCATCGACATCGACTCCATTTTCTCCCTTTTCTACGGCAAGTGCTGCGCTGCCTCTCAAAAGCCAAACGTGCTGTCCGCCCTCAGCTGCAGTGCCGGCGAGCGGTGTCTCCCAGATTCGTCCGCGTTCATCAACGCTGCACTGCACGGGGTGGTCTCGAGTTTTCTGGTTGCGATCTCTTCTCCGGTAAGCTCCATCGGCTGTACGTGCAGGTAAGGAGCGCGTCCACAACTACATCGATCTGATCTGGAGTGAGTTCTTTGGCTTGGCGCCTTGGCGTCAAGCCTGTTACTGCATCTGTTTGCTACTACTACTACTAGCAGAAAATTTCCTTCTCTACTTTTCCACTACGTGGTGTACTTGTGGAGATTGCTTTGCTTCTGCCAGTGTATTTTGCCATGGTAATTCCGTTTGGTAGCTACGCCATTTTCTTCTTAATTTATGTGTTGTAACACGAACAGAGTAATATATTATGTGATTTTTTTTTTAGATGCTGTCTAAACATGGACTAGTGCTGTTGATTTACTCGTTGATTTAAATGTGGTCCTAGTAGTTTTTAAACGAAAGTAATCTGTGTAATTACTGTGTTATACTTTATAGAGGAATTAGATTAGTGACAAATTACATGCTATTCCTGAAGAAAGTAATCTGTATAATAACTTCGTCACTGCTGAGTGCTTATTATAGATAACTAAAATTAGTCGGCTAGTCGCCCATAGGATTATGTCAAAAAGATAAAGGTTATGTTCCACACTGAATGAGAAAGTCACGCCTGCTTATTTCTTTTCCTGTGGCACTATTCATAACCACACCGTCTCTACCAATTTGAATGAGAATGTCTCGATTTTTCTCTCACGTTGTGAATCGGTTTTGGTCCGTAATTTTCAATCTTATTTGTCCATTGCAAATTTAACATCCTTTGGTATATTTTTGTAACAAGCCTCGACCACTTGACATTATAACAGCCAGCCCCAACAAGGTGTTTATGGGGTGTCCCCCAGCACAGTGCTGCTATCGTAGTTTGGAAATGATCAAAATATTGTGCAGCGGAACTAATGTAACAGAGTAGATTACGTCGAGCACTGTGCAGTAGCAGTACAGAGGAAGTGATGGCATTATGGACAGTGCATGGTTTATAGCAATTTTGCATGTTTTGTTTTCTGAATTCTCCACGTTTTTGCCAATTTTCGCGATTCAAATATTCTATTGTGTATTAGTAGACTCCACTGATTCATAATTTTGTTATCTTTATCACCAGGCCTTCATGTCAGAATCAGCCTCCTGAGATAATTGATTGAATAACTAGTACCAATTTTACAATAGCCATGATCTCATGATAGTAATGTTGAGAGTATTAGTACAAATATATGTCCCGAGATAATGTAAGTATTTGTTTATTTCTTCATTTAGGTTATTAGTCGCCCCAAAACTCTAGATGCATATGTATAATGAGCATTTGCCTAATTTGTTGCACAATCGTGTTAAAACATGTTGTTGACAACAATTAACACCGCTGTGTAAGATGCTTCTGCTTTATTCTTTCATAGATGCCAACTAAGTACTGACTAGCTACTTAGCTTCACATGTAGAAAAAAGAATATAAGTTTGGGTCACCTTCTGCATGTCACCAAGGAATAAATTGGCTAAAACCATAATCTTATATGCCCAATATCTATTTTTCTGATGGAGCTTGTAGATTTAACATCCATTTGGCGTATTTTTTATCAAACCTCCCACAAGAAAGATCATGATGGTGATGAGTATTCAAGTTCAAGTTGATGAGAAGCAGCTGATGGAAGGCCTTGACATATAGCACGCCGGCCCCAGCAAGGTGCTGATGAGATGGCCTTCGGCACCGTGCTGCATAGTAGGATGGAAATGACCCATCAAACATTGTGCAAGTCAAATTAATGTAACAAAATAAGTTACACCAACTTATGTACTTCACCATCAAACATTGTGCTTGGATTGTTAAACCTTGCTGGTACTTATTCTATGGGAACATGAGGTTATGACACTCAATATTACATCGAGTATTAGTCAGGCAATGTGATGGCGCAATTTAATCAAGAATAATCTTATGCTTGTGTAATAAAGCGGTTATCGGCTTTTAGTGAAATTAATACGTCCATAGTTTACAAAAAATGTTGGCGTTGCGGCAGAAAAAAACCAAGCAGAGTGTTTATTTTACATTGGATGGCAAGTTCGTACGTCGGCCATCCATTTATTTTACGTTGGCTACTGCTTTCCTAGATCGTTGACCGTTTCTTTACGTCGTTTGCTTGACAAAGAAAAAAAGAGGCGCACGACCTGCCACGGGTAGTTGGGCTGGGCGCACGGGGCATAAATTTACCTCGCATGCGAACTTTCTTACGGCCCACGGGATTGGAGCGGTGGTTCGGCGCGCTCGTTGGTTGCGCCAGGCGCGGATCGGAAGGCAATACGGTCTGGGTGCAGAATAACTATTCTATACCCTGGTGTCAAATAGCGCGACTATACTTAATTATTAATATTTATACAAAAGATGATATGGACACTATATTTAGATTCCTATCCTTTTTCTGATCGATTCATACATATTATTAGTCGAATTTCGATTTACTGGTTTAATGATTTGAATATTTCCATATTAAATTGAAAATGACAATAATAATGTAAAATTAATTTTTTTGTTATTTGAATTCAAAACTATTAGTACTTAATCATTAATCTTAATTATGCAAAAAATAATTTGAAGTAATATTTATGCAAAAACTGAATTAATTTTTGAATTAATAATTTGAAGTAATATTTATGCAAAAAATGAATTAATAATTATTATTAATTAATCATAAATCTTACTTAATCATTTTTCTGATCGATTTATACATATTATTTGTCGAATTTCGATTTACGGATTTAAAGATATGAATATTTCCATATTAAATTGAAAATGACAATAATAATGTAAAATTGATTTTCTTGTTATTTGAATTCAAAACTATTAGTACATAAGCATTAATGTTTATGTTAACATAGGTTTGGAATTCAAAAAAATAATATGATTTTTCTCTACAAATAACAAAAAAATGAATTAATAATTATTATTACTTAATCATTAATATTTATGCAAAAGATGATATGGACACAATATTTATATTCCTATCATTTTTCTGATCGATTTATACATATTATTTGTCGAATTTCGATTTACCGGTTTAAAGATATGAATATTTCCATATTAAATTGAAAATGACAATAATAATGTAAAATTAAATTTTTTGTTATTTGAATTCAAAACTATTAGTACTTAGTCATTAATATTTATGTTAATATAGGTTTGGAATTCAAAAATAACATCATGTGACATCAAAGTCTAGAGGATAATAAGATTGATACCATAGTATTATCAGGATGTTATCAGTGCAATCTTGGAAGCTAATTGGAAAGGAAATCAAAAGTTAAGCGTGCTGGGGGTGGAGCAGTGTGAGGATGGATGACCGATCGAGAAGTTTGATCACTAGTGCGAGAATGGGGGCAAAGCGTGCTGGGACTTGATATTAGGGGCGAGACCGATCGGGAAGTTTGATCAGTAGTGCGAGGATGGGGGCAAAGCGTACTGGGAGGGGCGATTAGAGATTAAACTGACAAATAATTCAAAGATTTGAAATATAGAAAGAAAATTAAAAAAAATAAAAAAATTCAAAAAAAAATATTTCGGAAAAAGGGTCTCTAGTCCCGGGTCATATTACGAGCCGAGACTAGAGGTTCTCGACCACGCGCGGTGTCAGCGCCCCGCGTGGAGCTCTCTAGTCCGGGGTCGTAAGCCACCCGGGACTAGAGGGGGGCCTCTAGTCCCGAATCCGGCGTCCCGGGTGGGAATCCGGTACCAGAGGCCCCTACCACCCGGGAGTAATGGTCATGTTTCTAGTAGTGTATGGTACAAATAATCGTTCATTCATACATATATATAGTAAAACAATCTCATGCTATATATACGTAGGAGTGCCCCTTAATCTCTTACAATCACAGCGTTGATCAGGCTGTGTTTATTCTGTAGTATTTACCAGTAGTATTTTTTAATTAATGAATCTTGTGCTTGCATGCTCCTACGTTCATGCGACTGGGTAAGAGGCCATCATGGCAACGCCGCATGCGCTGGTGCCTCTCTGGAGCTTCATGTAGCCTCCTTCTCCCCAACCTTGGCCCCATGAGTTCTTGATGAGCCAGTAGCTTGTCCCGTCCTGCTGCACACCGTACCCCACCACGGTCACGGCGTGGTTCATTTCCGTGCCGCAGGCGTCGCCGGTCATGATGCCGCCACGGTAGAGCTGGAAGCTCGGCTGCTTCCCGTCGATGCCCACGGACACAGGCTGGTTGGCCACGGCCGCGGCGAGGGAGTCCTCGTCGTTGGCTGGAACGGTCTGGTAACCGCGGATGGTGGCGGCCGGCTGCTTGCCACCGGCGTCGCACGTGCCTTGGGCCCTGACGTATGGGTAGGCGTCCTCGGTTGTGATGCCTCCATTGTCGGCGATGTACTGGAAGGCGGAGGTCATGAAGCCGCCGCCGCATCCGTTGTTCTGCTCGGTGGTGCAGTCGAGCAGCTGCTGCTCTGAGAGGGAGACCAGCTGGCCGGTGGTGATCTGGTAGATGCTCTCCACGGCAGCCACCGCAGAGAAGGCCCAGCAGCATCCTGTAGGAAATCAATGTCGTGTAAGTTTACATCGACACTCTTAATATGGGTATAAGGAACGTGCGTGCATGCATGCATGCATGCAGTGAGTTCGTAGATACTACGTACCACAGGGATTTTGGTTCTTTACACCGGTAACTGCGCCTCTGGTCCTCCAATCAACGCCCTGCTCGTCCTCGGTGGAGAGGCTGACGTTCCCATACTTGAACCCCGGCAGCATCTTGGCTCCCGGCGGCGCGGGCCTGAACCCGGTGTACCTGGCGGCGAACTCCTCGCTGGTCAGGTCGGCGAACTTGTTGACGGCCAGGCTGTACTTCTTGGTGCCGTCGGCGTTGGACCTGGCGACGAGCTCGGAGTTGGCCTTGAACACCTGGAAGCGCGCCGCCTTCTCGGCGTCGTCCTTGTACTGGCGCCCGTGCTTGGCCATCCACTCCTCGTGCCTCGCCCGCATCGCCGCCTCCTCGCCGCCGGCCAACTCACGGGCCGCCAGCACGCTGGATGTCATGCTCATTAGGGCAATGAGGAGCAGCAGAAGCAAGAAAGGAGGAGTCATCTTGGTCCCTGCCATGTGATCTGCGAGTGATTGACAGACCAAACGTGCCAAGCTAAGCGAGTGACAAGTGTGGTGTTGCTGTTGGTGCTGAAGATACCGGAATCGGGTGCTTAAATAGGCGGCATGGAGCTGGGATTCAGTTAAACGGCCCGATCGATCGTGTAGGTCACGGCAGATGTAGCTGAATATCGTATTTCCACCCCGGACAGCACGCGCTATTTTTTGCCCTCTTGTGTGGAAAAACAAAATTGTAAGAGACTCCATCGAGTTCGGTATTTTTATCCCAATACACGGTCACTGGTCACCTAATTAATACGCGTGTAGACTCAGGCGTCTACTGCAAAATCGAAGAGACTCCATCGAGTTTTTCCATCGTCCTCTCTTTGGTCGCTGTATACACTGGAGTACGTACAAGACGGTGGCTGCTGACCAGAGATTACATACTGCAGGCAGCCAGCCATGGAACCTTCCACAAAGAGTGGCATCTCGTATCCTAACGTCTGCGTCGTAGAAAATGTCATACCCAAATGACCGTGTCCCCGTTGAGCTAATTAAGGGTTATACCCAATGAGTCGATTAGCATTTCACATACCTAGCTAGTGACCCGGTTAACCAACGAGCTTAGCTTAATGGTCCACCTAAAGTCAGTTTTAAGCCTTGTCTTTGTACAGCAAGTCTGAATAAGGTCCCAACCTTTGAATCCCTGAAATCGAGACCCCGACCTTTCTAAACCCGGTCACTCTGGCCGAAATCACATTTGCTTCTCATATTAGCAATGAATTGTCGGAAGTTGTGTTTAACAAGCTTGGAGATGTTCACTTTTTGCAGGTTGTGTTCAAAGCTACATAATCGATTCATATGTGATAATTTCTCTTTCCACCGGAGCACCAGTCTCTCATGGATTTTGGATGCACTTGGTTGATGGCGGTCGTTTTGCCTATCTTCGGCCGTGGAGACAGGCAGCGTGCTAGGAGAGTACAATATGTGTAGTTTATACTGCTTTGCGATGATCTTTGCAGCCACTTTGGTTGATTTTTGAATTGTAATTCTTTATGTTCCCTACTTTGTAAACTCTGAATTGTGTTTTTTAATGAAATCCATGTGGAACATCATGATGCAGAGGCTGGCGTTAGGCTCCCACTTCAAAATAAAAATAAACAAACCCCCGGCACTATAGTCTAAAAATCTGGGACTTTTTTTTCTTCTAGGAAGCAGCGCTGCAAGGTGGACGCTAGTCCAGTTCAGCTCGGACCAAATAGTCCAGTGCAGCTTGTTCAGGCTAGGCTGCTGTTGGGCCTCACGCGCGACCAGGCCGCAGACAGCCAGTACGGCATCGCCTCTGACACGTTAATGCCTGTATGTTCAGGCCTGTCTTGATAAATTTCTCTGTTTGTTTTTTGCGAATAATCATAAATTCCTCCGTAATCCTCAAAAAATAAAATTTGATAAATTCCTCCGTTCAACAAAAAAATCCAGACAGCTACACTGTCGTTGTAGCTATTAACATGGATTCACGAATTCAGGATGCTGATGTACACTTTGTACCACTATGAAGCCGTTACTTACGAAGCGAAAGCAGTTGATGCGCGTCACTGCTTTCGCATCAACTTAATCGCCGGTGCAGCAAATTAACTAGGCCACGGCGACCGCGGCGCCGGGAAGCTCCGGCGTGACGAGCGTGCTGTAGATGTGCGCCATCATGCGCCTCTCGAAGTCGCTGCTCCGCGCGCCGCTCGACCTCGCCTGGGGCACCCGCTTCGCCCACAGCGCGCTCTGCTCCCCCGGCTTCGCCGTCGCGAGCGCCGCGACCCCGGCCGCCAGTGCCACCATCGCGTTGACGTACGCGTCCCGCAGCCTCACGAGCAGCCGCGCCGGAGAGAGCAGCAGAACGGCCAACAAACGCAGGCGGCGCCGGAGGGAGGCGGCCGTCCCGGGCGCGTGCGTCCTACCGCGCACGCCGCCGAGGCGGGCCACCTTGAGGTGCCGCGAGGGCGAGCCGCCGAGGGGCTGGTAGTTCCTCCTCGCCCAGTACATCTGCACGCTTCGGCGCGGCCGGGACACGAGGCTGGCCATGCCGACGGCTTGGAGATGGTGCGTCTCGTGCTCTGCTACCAGTGACGACGCACGGTGACTTGTGTGTGTAGTAGTGTGAGATGAAACTAGCTTCAGTGTTGCGAATTATATAATGGGATGTGATCGCTAGCTCTCTATAGCTCACTGTGATCCCTCTGTATAATTCCTTGTTGCCGGCGCACTGATCAGTGATGGGCGGGCGGTGGATTGCTTCGGGTCGTCGTGGTCAGCTTTGAGCCGGTCGCGCTAGGCGGGTTGTCGGGTCGATCGCGCTGGTAAAATAGAACCGCAGCCGCCAATGCATTCCTGCCGGCGGCCTGGCAACTGTACCACCGCTAAAAACAACTATGGTGGAAAATTAAAAGATCTGAGCAATTCTTCGCCAATCATATATCTCAAGCTCTGATTACTACCGTGTTGCCTTGACCGTATTGTTTCAAAGTCGAGGACACATGGTCTGCGGATTTGCGGATTTGCCCGATTCATCAAAACAGAAAACTTCTAGTCCCTGAAAAAAAATGAAAGCGGCAGAGCACATTGGGCATTTTTCATTGTATATATGTAAGTGTTCGCTTCACGAGAAGAGAGGAATGTGTATGGAGCCTCTAGTTCCACAACCTGAAATGGATTTCCGAATGTGTATGTTCTCTTTTATTTGTTTGGTCAGTCTTGTCCACAGGATTTTTTGTTTGGGTGTGTGAGCTACTTTGGTCAGAATGCTGGTTCTTCAGCCCGGGTCCTAAGCTAGGACAATAAGGATGCCCGCCTCTTCTAAATGGGTATACAGTGTAGTAACATCACACAAGTTATGTATATGTAGAAAACGATGTAAAATCTAATGAATATAGTAACGAAACTTCGAATTCAAAATGCCCATACATGTTACACGACATGATTTTGATACAAAGTACTGAGCACGTACGGCTGTGCCAATTACTACCAACCTATCCCCTTGAAAAAGAAAGGCAAATTTTCAGCAAAAGGCGAGCACCACCAGCAAACAAGACCTACAGAGGATATCCGATAACCAGTCTAGAATAATTTATTTGGTCACACCCATACGTGAAAGTCTTATACTCTAGGAAGCTCGGCAAAGTTATGCAGATTCATACAATCATATACACTCTACCATGGTTTGCTTAGACTTATGGAGAAGTCTACGGTACAAAAAAATATTTGAACATCTCAAATATATATATCAACAAAATGTAGATTCACATTAGAAATAGAAAATGTTGTTGTAAAGGTAAATATTAAACATTATGATAAATATGTAAATCAATAAACATGAACGTATTTACACTGTTGATGCTGCTATTTACACCTAAATTGGCATCAAATAAAGAATATATGAAAGATGTATCAATAAATTATTAAAGTAGCATATATATGGTTAACAATGAATTTAGTTATGACAAAGTAAAAACATTTAGTATAAATATATTAAAATTTATTAACTTGCCTTAGCCCATGAAAATGTCCGTCCGGCCTGTAATTATAAGAGATAACACACCATTCTTACGAGGAACTTGACAAAAAATAGAACACGATGGCAAGAATGATTTATCATTCTGTAATCATGATCACACTAAGGTTATCAATTCAAAAATATTCTTATGGAACAAAAAAATAATACACAATAAATTTACGTCACAGATAATGATAAGGTCCTATTTTAACAAGACACGAGCGGTGATAAATACATGTTCTCTGGTCAAGATATGCTCGATGGAATTTAAAATATATTTGCATCACTATATTACTCCTTTAACAAACTTTTGATACTACAAAAAAAACACCAAAATGGGGAAGAGAAGTGGATATCGAAATCAGAGAAAGAGGTTTGTCTTAACCCTAATCCATATGTTCATCTATACATCAACATACCAGACAGCATGATTCGGCTATATTTCAATGTATCCGTACGAGTAACATGTATTCACCTCTATGGATTCATATCCTCTTCCACTGTTTCAATGTATCATGTCATCAATCCATGCGCATAACTCTATGTATTTCTTCAAGGTGCATTTTTGGGCTACGTTTATCATATCTGCTTGAAGATTACTTTATTTACAATGTCAATTATGCTGCAATTTTATAAAATTCTATTCACACCCTCTAATCGTTATACCTCGATCGTTCACTCTCATGCCTCAAACAACTTATTACATGGTGGAAAGGGATGCTAGCCAATTGTTATCCCTTTCCACCGTCTGCATCTGCAACTCCTCATCTTGAGCTCAGTCACACACTAAATTTGATTTGACATTAATAAGAATACTCCCATTATAGATGGTGTTGCAAAACACTCAATAGATAGGTCTTCGTATTTCCTCACTTTCTGCATTATTTTTTGCATAGGTTGTCCCTTTCTACTTCTCAATTGCTTCCTTTTTTTAGTGTACATGTTATTCTCAGTAATACACTGCATTCTCTTTAACTTATAAGGAACAAAAACTTCTCTATCTTCCAGAATCAACCTAGAAAAATATAAACAATTAACTACTGCACATACAATAGACTAGAAAATCTTACAAAAATATAGACAATTAATTACTACCCATACAATGTAATAAAGTTCTAAATAATTAATTATTACACTACAATGGACTAAAGGTTCTAGAAAAATATGGACAGAAAATTACTACATGTACAACATACTAAAAAATCAAGCTAATTAATGCGTACAATGCAATGGATAAAAAATCCTAGGAATATATGAATAATTTATTACTACCCATACAACATAATAAAAAATAATAGCTAATTGATTTGTAAAATACAATGGACTAAAAAAGATCTTGAAAGATATGTACAATTAATTATGCCAATACAATATACGAAAAGATTATAGCTAATTAATTTGTACAATCCAATGGTCTAAAATCCAAAGGAAATTATGGGCAATTAACTACTACCCATACAATGTCCAACAAAATCTAGCTAATTAATTTGTACAATACAATGGACTACAAAATCCTAAGAAATCATGGACAATTAATTATTACCAATATAATATACTAAAAATCTTGCTAATTAATTTGTACAGTCCAATGGACTAAAATCCTACAAAAATATGCACAATTAATTACTACCCATACACTGTATTAAGGATTACATCTAATTAATGTGTACAATACAATGGACAAAAAATCCAAGAAAAATATGGACAATTTATTCCGGTGGACTTGTCGAAAACAGAAAAGATCTTACAAACCATGACATGGTTTAGTTTCCACTCATTAATATAACATTTATTTAAAAAATCTCACAAAAATTACATCCCTCATATTAGTTCAAAAAAAACATTGCGGATCCACATGGTACTTTATTATAAAATTCTATAATATACAAAGATCTTCAAAACTTCCTCGGTACATTGAGGTTTGTTTCGTGCAAATGAAATAAATAAAGTTCAAATCATAGCCTAAGTTGGATATCACCTCCACCTCTATATTTTAAGCAACTAAGATTGCTATACCAATAATCTACTGCTAGTGGTGTTTCACCATCTAGGGTCAGAATTCTACATCTAATTGTAGTCGTTCACACATTTGGCGATGTAGCGGTTGATTCCTTCAACTTCATCAGACAGATTCGGCTCCTCGTTGCAGAGTGACTCTACGTCTTGTTGGATAACTGGTATCTACATAGATGCTTAGAAGCGGTTTTGTAAATATTGGGCATGACTACGGCATACTCAAAAAGTTCAGAGGAAATGCTCTAGATACAGTTGTGACCCTAGGTCAAAGCTTGATGGAGCTTTTTGTAACCATTTTTCAAAATTCAACTTTTATTATGAAAATTGGTGTTCGCCAGACTCCACGGATTGTCAATACCTTATGATAGATCCTCCCTTACCGCGATTGCAGTTCTTTGCCCTGAACTCGGATTGACAAGCCACAGTTTCAATACACTCTATAGAGGGGTGCGTTACTTTACCCACAAGAGTTCCCATTAGCTTTTATTTCCGCTGGCCAAGTACGATGCTTTGATCTTCATATGAGAGTTGGGTATGATAGTACGTTCAACCTTGAAGTGCTCTATCCTGGTAAGAGTAAGCGAACAAACCTGTATCATGCTGTTACCCCTAAGGATAAAACAATGATTTTTATATTTGGATGATGTTTTTACTAATATGCACACGCGGAACAAGTTCATAAACGGCGGCTCTCTGGAAACTATCTTTTCCCTGAAGAAGACATGAACCAAGCGCGATCGCTGTCGTACTACACTGAACCCGGGCCTGTACTCCACCCCGAGCCATCGTACTGCCACGTACTACTACTAACTAACCTGAAGAACTACCAGGCAGTAGTACTATAACCTGAAGAAACATCGCTTGTACGTTCGCCTATAACTGCAGGATGTTGTCGAGCCCTCGATCAGTATAACTCTGAATTTTTATGATCTACTCCTAAAAACCAGTTACGAATCTTGTTTTTCTCAGGAACAGTCTGTTCGATTTGGCTTTCAGGTGTAATAATCTCTGAATATTATGATCTAAAAACAAGTTAAGGTTATTGATTTCTTAGGAAGAATCTGTTCGATTTCGCTGTCATGTGGGGCACTTGTTGTTCGTCTGTCTCCTACTTTTCCCAGAAAGCAACATGATCAGACACTTTGACAAGGTAAATGCGGCCAATAAGCCAAATAATGATTAACTAGCTCTTTCTTTTCGAGCAAAGAATTCAAGTACATGGAGGATCTTTAAAAACATAGAGGATGATCGCGAATGAAACAGTATGTACTCCCAGGTCCCAGCACCAGCTACTAATATGTGGGAGAGCTTATTCCTTCTAGAGCCTAAGCTAGTACTAACGACAGTACAATAGGGCTACGTTAATTTGCTAGCCTAATCACCCGCTAATAAATTTACAGAGAGAAGCAGCCCATGCCGGAGCGCAGCGCCAGGAACGGGACCACCGCGTCGGGCGACGCCGAGGGCGCAGGAGCAGGCGCCTTGTCGGCGGCCACGACGCCGTTGGGCCTCCGTCGCGGCACGGGACGGGGCAGGTTCTCCGGCACGACGTTCTCCAGCGAGTTGGCCCGCCACGGCGGGCACTGCCTCCGGTCGCTCCACCGCGCCGGCGCCTGCCGATCCCCAGGACGCCGCCATGGCCGCGCCGTCGACGGCGCCCGTCGCCCCGACGGCCACGACGCACGCCGCCGCGAGGCACGCTCGGCGAAACATGGGGAGATGACCTGCTGCGGTGGCGACTTCCTTGGCCGGGGACGGAGGCCTGAGCTGGTGGCAGCAGCTGATCGTCGCCATGGAAGACACCGGCATGCTCGCTCGACCTGGGAAATGAACTTTCTTTTTGCAGTCGATCGGGAAATGAGCTTGCGGTTCGTCCAGAATCTCTCAAGGTTTGTGACACGAGCTTCGATCGGTTCCAAGTTTTATAGCCTTCTTCCTCCGGGGAAATTGGGGAGGAAGCTACTAGCGGGAGGAGATCGATCAGGGCCGCCGATGTGGACGCGGACGCTGGATCTCAGCTGACGGAGCGCGCGGGGGAGCGTGGGCGAGCGGACTAGTGTACGTGGTAGTAACTTGGCGTGTGGAACCACCTCCCCTCCCCGGTGGCGTGCGAGAAGACAGACGGATGGAGGAGTTCGGCACGGCGTCCGGCGACGTGGGCCCGGTCGTCGGTAAGATATTTGGCAGTGGCGTGCGCGTGGTTGACGACGATCGACGGACCGAGCAGTAGCCAGAGTAGCCGTGTGCTGCCGCTGCACTGTTCAGTGGCGTTTACTGTACAGTTTCTGTCAAAAAAAAAGGGACAGGGCCCAGAGGTGAGCTAGCGTAATATGGATTACACGGTTTAGCGAGATCACACCAGTTTTATGTAGTAGGTAAAATCCATGTAAAAATTAAATGAAAACCAATAATACGCCTTATAGAATTGCATTAATACGCATGAATATCTGGATCACGTGATTTTGATACGATGTATATCTGGCACATGTGCCGATTGCTAACACCTTATAGCCCAACAGTAAGAACATCAAAATTTTGTCCAGGAAGCCAGCATTGCAAACAAATGAGAGCGAAATCCCAGGTAAACTATTGATGACACTCCATACAGTCTAGATTTATCTATTTATAAAGTTTAGATAGTCTTGCACTCTAGAAAACGATGTGAACTTATTTACTAAATTCATGCAATCTAAAGCACTCTACTATGGTTGGCTTACATTTATAGTGAAGTCTCCAATGGAAAAATTCATGAGCGTCTTAAACTAATCAAAAATCTGAAAATATATGGTTTCACTTTAGCAATATAAATATGGATGTGTTGATAAATATTTAAAAAGTCTAACAAATGTATAACCTTTGTATACATCAATTTGTTTACATTGCTAATAATTGTTTTGTTATATCTATAAATTTATAATCAACGGATGCATCAAAAAATGTATCAATGATATAACTTACAATCAACAACAATCTATGACGAAGTAAAAATGTTCAGTATGAATAAATTAATATAATCTTAGCTTGCTTGATGCCCATGAAAAAGGTTTTGCAGTTTGTCGTTGTTTGGGTAGAGATTTATCTGGATTGCAGGTCGATCCCGGTTGTCCGGTCTTTGTGTACTCCTGGACAAAACTATTAGCCCAAACCACGACCTCCACCTTAACTAACTTGGTCTGAAAACTATCCAGATCCGATACCTGGATGAATTTCTGCTACGTGGGAGAGAGGGAGATAGAGCAAGCAAAGATTTCAAGCGACGAAGGCGACGGTGACGTGGTGAACCTGGAGGCGATTGCAACATGATACATTCTCCTTCGCCGCCGGCCCTCTCCTCCGCCATCAACGTTCATCTTCCTAGTGGGCTCCCTCTACTTATCATCCTTCCCATCTCATAGCTAGGGTTCTTTCTCAGAGTTGGCGTTGTCACTGTTGTTCTCTGAACCATTCGGCAATGTCGCTTGGTTGTGGTGCGAGGGAGAGCATCATGGGAAACTAGGGAAGGAAATAACCCTCACTTCTTCATGGAGAGGCATGCTTGGTGTTGTAACTGCTGGTTGCTATCGCCGAGATAATGTGTTGGTGTTGGCTAAGAGGATGTGATAGAGATGTTCTAGAGAGGTTGTAGATCAATTTCATCATGATTTTGCTGCCCACACTTGTTAAGTTGTCTACGGTTATATCTGATCAACAAAGAGAAATTATAGATGGAGCATATTTGACGTTGATGTTGTTGTTGAATAATAGATGATTGATATTTTTTGGCTTGCACTATGACGTCTAAACTACTAGGATGCAACAATTTTTAAGGCGCTCCCTTTCAAACTCGGATTCTTTTATTGATTATTTACCTTTCTGGACGTAAGGTCACATAAATAAGTGACTAGCAAAGAGCATGTGCGTTGCTATGGAAGTATAGCAAATCATCTGAGACTATAATTTGTTACAACAACATACATTTAGCCAACAATATACTTGTGCGTTGTGACGAAAAAATACACACAAATGTAAAAATCTTGCTCACATGCTCGTGACGTTCTGTTTTGGAATAAGCACGATCTCGTGGTGTTCTCATCTAGTTCCGATCTCGCCAACTAGAATTTTGTTATCTTCATCCTAGCCTTGTAAATGTTCTTTGTTGAGAAATGGCTTCCTTCACATGCGTCTTGTCTTTGACATTCTTACGATGTTGCTCTTCTCCACCACCGCATGTCGTCAATTTCTCCAACTTAGATAAATATTCTCAAAATATAGCAAGATCAACTAACCAGGTGCAACGAGAGCTATACTGATAATTTTCTACCCTAAATTGTTGCCAATAATAACAACTGTTATGAACTTGAATTCCACTTCCCAAAACACAATTCTACAGCTTCTGATCATGGTCTAAGCAAATCTACTTGCTCCTATCATGGTCAAGAATGTACACAACATGAATAAAATTTCAGTGTAGCCACCTTGGTAAAGATGCTCACCTGCCACCTGGGCAACGGTTCAGTGTACATGTCAATCCTTGTGAAGTGCAAGTACCCAGTCCACATTACAAGAAGGAAACAACAAATAAAACAATGGGAATAAATAAATTTTGGTGTTGCTTGGTGTTTTGAGCTGTAATGTAATCATAGTGCTCGCGGGTTTTTACCCTCTAGTGGGTGTTTTAATGCCGAAATACTCAGCGGCGAGTTTCCTGTTGATGAGAGGTCGCTTTTCTTTACCATATCCTCGTTTGCTGATCGAGACATTGTATTTCCGTTATGCAAAGTAATTGAAATGGGAGTAATAGCCCGGATGGAAAACAATGTTGCAGTATTCAAGGATATAACATATAATTATTTGTTTGCGATGTATTGGATGCATGCTGATGCATTGCATAGTGGTTGGGATTCGGCTGTTAAGAACTGTTAAAGTGGTGAAATATATGTCCGAGTACTCAAGACCATAAAAAAGAAAGATTTTTTTTGGAAGAGGGGCAAAAGTTTTGCCTGATCTATTAATTAAGAAGAAGAGAGTTGCACAGTTAATTAATGAAAAACCGGGCGAAGGCGAGGCAACGCTCAAGCCTTCGCTTGAAGTCTCAGGGGGAGGGCCTCCACTCGATCAGTTCTCCCTCCTCCGGCCAGCCTCGCCAGTGTAGTGTTTTCAATAGGTTAGATTAGCATTTTGGTAGCCGTCTTCTTCATCAATGGAGTTGGCATCATCTACGATAAGCAATCTTTGGTTGATCTTTCCATGACGAGATATTCTTCCCACCGTCAATGGTGGTGCTATAAGATTAAACTTGTCTAAGTATAATCTTTCAGATCTTGCTTTGCGATATCGATTTTGGATTTTTTTTCTCATGATTGCCACGAGGATTGTCCTCGCAATATTTGTCCCGGCCGTTACGTTCTCGAGAATGGTGATTCGTACTCTCGGCTCCCAGGGACGTCGATAAGATTGTTCGGTTGTTATTCCTTAGAGTAGCTGTGTTGATACTCTTGCCGATGTTCGTTGATTATTGCGTGCGTACACATAGGATTAGCATTGCGGCTCAAAATTAAAATTATGGGAGAACCCTCGTTGGTATTCACTGGTTCGTGGTTTGATATCTTTGTCGTTCTATGGCTGCTGCTTTGTCGTTCTACGGCTGTTTTCGGAAAAATAAAAAATTGTGTCATGGTAGAAGAAAGAGTTTCAAAATCTCGAATATTTGCTTCTTTCTTTTAGACTTTATTTTGCAATTGTTGTAGTTATCTCTGTCATGTACTATTCGCTAATATATGGTATTGATCGGCTAAAAAACCAATCCATGCCTGGATCAGTTCCATGTCTGGATTTAATCCCAACAAAACGAACGAGGGTCTCCATGTCTGGATCAGTTCCATTGTCTAAACTTCAGTCTCCAGCGGAGCGTTGGGCCTCAAGCGCGTGTTTGTTTGTATTGCGGGGTCGGTCGGTGGCATGCTGCGGAGAAGAGAAGCCGCAAGAGGCCCAGCACTGACAAACTGCACTGCCCAAATAGGGGCCGGCCGATGCCTGCCGCTGAAGTGCTGATGCCATCTATGTTCGTGCAACGGATGGTTACTCTGACTTTTGTGCGATCACCTGCAGGTTTCTTCTTACTTGTGTCCCCACTCCCCAGCACTGGCTGGTCTGGGTCCTTGTGGCAAACTGGCACTGCAAATCAATGTCAAGCATGATCTCCTCGTCAAACATCGTCGAGAATGGATGGAGCAGTATGACAGGGTTCAGAAATAGTATGAGCCTTGGTATGACGCAGTTCGATACATGGATCTCTGAATGCGTGCTGGGGACTGGGGAGAACAGAATCCGCAAAAGGGCCGGCACTGCAGCAGATCGAAACCATGGCCAGCAAGCACCAAAGAGTCTCAGCATGACAGGCCTGAGAACACATCCTTGCTCTGACAAAGAAATGCAGATGAACTGAAACTGAACAGTAGTTGTCCATGGAACAGTGCTGTTCCAAGGAACACAAGTGCAAAGATCTGCTTCGAATCGACCAAACAACTGTTTCATAAGACCAGGAATGACAATGGAACATCTCGATCTAAGGGAATTTGACGGCGACACTTACTTTATTACCTAGGGAGATATCTGAAATCTCATGTTATTTCGACCCGATCGACGACTGCGACGAAACCTCGGACTAATTTAACTAGACTCGAAGAATCAATCAATCAGAGATGAAGCTCCGACTCTAACTCCAACAAATCAATCAACTCAATCATTCAAATCGCTCTTCTTCCCGCGTGAGCTCTCACTGCATGGCCATTTCCCCCGCGGCAGCGGCCTGCTGCAGGTGGCCGCTGCTGCTCTTCTCGCCAATGCCCTCGTCCACGATGCCATCGCCGGCGGCAGGGATGGCTGGCGCTGCGCGCCACACCGACGCCGTGAACAGCGGCTGCTCGTGCCACACGAGCGTCAGGCAGCCGGCGATCTCCTCCACGCGGTACCCGGCGCCGGAGAACACTTGGAGCAGCGCGGCCGCCTGCTCGGTCGCGCTAGGCGCGAGCGGCACCTGGGTTAGCCCGGCGCGCCAGAGTCGGGCGCACCAGAGGTTGAGCGGCTCGTGGCGCTCCACGCGCCCGCTGCCCTCGCCGCACACGATGTCGAAGATCTCCCGCTGCAGGTACGCCTCCGCGCCGAGGCCGCCGGTGGTGCTGATGCGGCGGTTGGCGGACAGCGCCTCCATGGAGTCGAACATGGCGCCGTAGTAGAAGAGCGCGTTGCCGAACCGCTCCACCAGGGCCGGCTTGTTGTGGTCCGCCTCCTGTTCGACAATCGTGAACACCCTGGGCTGCATGGCGGCGACCCAGCCGAGCACGGCGTCGATGGGCGAGGGGAGGGAGGTGGACGCCGCGTCCGGGTCCACCAGGAGACGGTGGAGCTGGCAGATGGAGTTCACGGCCACCGCCTCGCCGGGGGCGATCTGGAACATCCACGGCTGGAGCGCGTCGAGGGTGTCCCCGGTCACCACGTTGAAGGAGAAGGGCACGTTGACGAGGCGCGCGAACTCGGCGAGGCGGACGCCCACCTCGTGGAGCTCGTTGCGTGATCCGTCGGCGGCGGGCGCGGGGCCGACGGCGGTGATGCGGAGGGCCGGAGGAGTTCCGGGGCGGAGGGAGAGGGTCTTGATGAACGCCGGCCACTGCACGCCCTGCATGATGGCGAGGTCGATGATATGCAGGCGGTCGCAGCCCTCGAAGGCGTCGAGGATGGCATGGTTGGCTGTGAAGTGGGCGAACTTGAGGTAGGGCCCCGCCTCGTAGAACTGGCGGTAGAGCTCGCCCGCGTGCTCCGCCGGAGAGGTGACGCCGGAGTGGCTGGGAGACGCCGGGAAGAGCCGCTGGGCCAGCGCGGCGGCGAAGTGGCTCACGACGCGTCCGATCCCGAAGGCCGTGGAGACCGTCGTGGCGAGCGCCGAGCGTGCCTCGGCCAGGTTGCCGGAGGCCGCCGCGTAGTCGCCCGCTTGGATTCCGTTGACGCACGCGATGAGGTGGTGCACCAGCCGGATCGCGGCGTTCTCCTCTTCCTGGCGCCTCCTCGCGGCCTCGGCCTGTGCGACGGCGGGCAGGACGGACGCGTACATGGACGGGTCGAGGCAGTAGGACGCGCCGGCGCCGTTGGTCATTGGCATCGCGGCGGCGCCCTGCGTGGACGGGAGGGGCAGCGCGCCGGACAGGGAGGAGGCGACGGCGGGGTCCATACCTTGCTGCCAGCTGCCGAAGGCGAAGTGGCCCATGAGGCGAAGGAGAGCACCGCGCGGGGAGTGTGAAGCTAGGCTGCTTGCTTAGCTGTGTCTCTGTCCGTCCGTCCACGCTTCCCCTCCGCTCGCCGGTGTACGTATTTGTAGCGCGGCGCGGGGAGAGTGACGTGCGCGTGTACACGTGGAAGGGGAGGTACCGTAGCGGAGCGCCGGGAAACCGGGTGCGGGAGGAGGGGCGAGCAAATGGGTGGTTACCATCGCCCTGGGCATACCTTGGGCCGGGCCGGGCCGGACTTCGACCCAAGCATTCTAAAGACTGAGTTGGACTACAATGGGGCTCCCTTCCCTGTTGGTTTAAAAATGCTTGATAAGAAATCTATGGTTTGGTTAGGGGTCCTAAGAAGAATCAGTTTGTAGAATAGATAAGTTTAACTTTTTCTTGAAATAGATAAATATATTCCAATGTTTCAAAGTCGAATACAATTTGGGTTCCTTATATTCTTTCAGACTGGGTTTTAAGAGGAGACATGACTATTAACCCGGCAAGATCATCCAAGCTGCACATGTCGTTTTAGTCCAAATTTGAATGGGCTGATGACGTCATATTAAAAAAATTAAATTATGTTTAATTTTAGAAATATAATCTCTATCACAACGGATAGTTCCCAAATTAAATATATTTTTAATAAATTCTCAAAATTAATGTTTGTCGTAACGGATGATTTCAAATGCAAAATATTATCTTTGTGTTAATGTTTTGTTTCCTTTTAATAAATCTGCTAAATTAATATCGGTCGCAACGGTCGATTTTGAATTGTAAAATATTTATGTGTTTTATTTTATTGAATTAATGACATTGATATTTTCTACAACGGTCGGCTTCCATTTTTAGAGTACTAATTTAAGTTTGAATTGTAATTGTTTTTTAGAAAGTCTAACGTGTTCCATAAAAAAAGTCTAACGTGGCCTATGAAAACAATGTTTTCAATTAAACTTTCACCGGTTGATGCATGTAAAAGGAATACATGAACTTTGCATTATTTTATTCATAATCCCATCATATTTGCATCATATAAGGGTTATATTATTGATTTATAATGATTTTGGGAATAATTCACAAGTTCCCCTATTTTTCTGGAATTAACCCTGCGCAGGCAGAAAACCCTATTTTCTATATTTTGATGTTTCAGGGACCCAAACGAAGTCCAAATGACTTGCAATTTTAGGAGCATCAATATTTGGAAGGAAGAAGACCTAGGAGCGAAGGAAGCGAACAAACGGAGGTCCGAGAACCAAAAGAGGTGGGCCCACGCGGCCACAGTACCTGGCCGCGTGGGACCCCCTATCTGGGCCCTCGACGCTCCGTTGCCGTCGATCTTTCTTCCAGAAGCTTCGTCTTGACCTAAAACCGACTATAAAAATAGTTCCCGAGGCTCTTCGGAAAGGAGCGCCGCACAAACACAGAAACCACGAAACAGAGATCGGGAGCTGCAGATTGGAGGGGGAAAACTCCGGCGGGGCGCTGCCGGAGAGGTCTCCACCTCCTCCAACGACATCTCCATCAACTCCATGATGAAGAGGGAGTAGTCCACCCCTGGACTATGGGTTTGTGGAAGTAACTTATGTATCTCTCTCTCTTGTGCTTCACTAATTAGCACCGTATGAGCTGCCGAACATGATTACGGTCATCTATGTAATACCTTTGTGGTGGATCTTTATGAGTTAATATATGTGTGAGATTGCAATTGTTTTACTTCAGTTATGAAAGTAGATGCATATTATGTACCCCGTTCTTGTTTACTTGTTATGATCAAGCATGTTTATGAGAGCGTGTGAGGGGGAACGTGTGCATTAGATGGAGTAACGGGGGTGGCTAGTGCGGTGAACGTGAGAGAAAGTTCCGCGATCCACTTGGGTGTTTTACCTTACTTTGTTGCCTCACTAGGGATAAAAAGAAATACCTTGCTACCGGAGATGTGGGTGTGACCATTGCCACTTCTCCATGACTAGATCTAGCATGTTCTTATTTCAACTTCATGTCATGAAACTTATTGCTATGCTCTGATTTATCTTAATACTAAGGTGTTATGATTTAGTTCGCATCTTAGTGGAGTATAAGAGAGATTAATAACCAAAAGATCTCTATGTTAGGACGTGATGCCCATATGATTATAACTTATCATGAAACTTTGTTGCAATCTCATATGTTAACTTTTGTGTTCCATTGTCCACCACATCATTAAAGAGAGAGTGCATTTGTGAAACCATGAACCCCGGTCCATTTTTAATCATAAGAAACAACTTTCCAACAACTTTCATCCACTTTTCATTTTCAGCCATAATTAAATCCGAAAATACAAAAATACTTTTGCATCTTTCATTCACCATATAAAACCCAAAAATATCATTTATCATTGTTTCCATCATCCTTGCATATTTATCTATCATCATTGCATATTTTATTTATTGTTTTGTATTCATAACTTACTCACACCTTGTGCTTGACAACCACTTGGTGAGGTTGAGGGCACAAAACAATTTACCTGTGTTTGCAGGTTTCCAAGGGAAGCATAAGGAGGTAAAGCTTCCACTACTGATTCCCCGAGAGTTCGATATAAACCCTCGAGTCACCTTCGTGGGGAAAATTGTCTTGCCCGTACTACACACTCTGCTATTGGGGTCTCAACCTACGCCTTTGAGGGCTATCAAGACATATTTTCTGGCGCCGTTGCCGGGGAGTCATTGCTGAAAGTTTTATCCAAGGGTATCTCACAACAAGTCAACTTCATCACCAAGTTGTGCAAACACCTAAGCTTGGGGAGGTTGCACCTACGTGAGCACCATCTTATCCATCTTTACTTGCAAACCATTTTATTTTGTTTTGTTATTGTCTTGCATTTTGTGTTGCATATTTTATTTTCAGTTTTGCATAAAAAAATTAAAAAATACATAAAAACTTGGAAAAATGGAAAAGAGAACCTTTTGGCCGTTCAGTGTTAAGAATTTTCCTCAAGATATGAATATCCCTTTTGATAAATGTGTGGTTAATCCTAATGTCATGAAAGCAATTTATGAATGCCGTTTTTATGGGAAACTAAAAGAAGATCCTATACTTCATCTTAAGAAGTTTAAAGAAAGGTGCAAAATGTTAAATATGAATCATGTTAATGTTGAACTTAAGCTTTTTCCTTACTCCCTAGGTGGAAAAGCCTTAGATTGGATATTAAGATGGCCACCTGGAAATTTTAGCACTTGGTTTAATTTAAAAACTGCTTTCATTGAAAGATTTTGTTCCACTGAAAAAATTTACAATCTTAGACAGGCAGTTATTACCTTTAAACATGAAGAGGATGAACCTTTGGTAAAAACATGGGAAAGGTTTAGAGGAATAGCTTTTGGGATGGAACATGGTCTTAAAGATTGGATGCTCATGCATATATTTTTTAGAGGATTGTCTGACACCTCTAAAACCTTTTTGGATAATGAATGTGCTGGTTCTTTTATGAATACTGCTGCTAGTAATACCCTCTACCTACTTGATGGCCTACTTTTGGAAGTAAGAATTAAAGAAAGTCTAGAAAAGGCCCAAGTACCTGAAGATGTTTTTGATGATCGTTATGAAATATTTAACCTATATAATAGAGATAAGAAAGTTGAAGAAGTTAAAATGATAAGTGAAGTCAAGGAACCATTGCTTGACTTAGAGAATTGTAGCTTGCATGAATTAATATCTATCTTACAGAAATTTGCAAGTGATCCTTCTATTAATGCTAATCAAGCTGGTTTTGGTTCTTATATTGCTAAACAAGTTTTAAAAGAAAAGATTGCTAGGTACCAACAAGAAGCTATGATACCACCTAAGCTTGGGGATGTATGGATTCCCAAATTACTTGTAACCATTGGAAAAGAGACACACCATGCTATATTAGATCTAGGATCTAGTGTCTCAGTTTTATCTAAAGAACTATATGAAGTACTTGAATTAAAGAATCTTGAAAAATGCTCTATTGAACTTGCACTTGCTGATGATTCTATTAAACATGCTATAGGAAGAGTAAGTGATGTTATGGTAGAGTTACATATGACTTTTGTGCCTGTTGATTTTCTAATCATGGATATGGGGAATAAAACCTCTAGTCCAATTATTCTTGGAAGACCTTTTCTTCGTACCACAGGTGCTATCATTGATTCAAAAGAAGGGAATGTGAAGTTTCAGTTTCCACACAAGAAATGCATGGAACACTTCCCAAGGAAGAGGGACACAAAAAGTTCAAGCTCCCTCATGAGCTTCGTCCACAATAACTATCAAGTAAGAAGCCTAGCTATATGGCTATAAAGAAAGCGCTTTACGGGAGGCAACCCGGTTGTTTTTATTTTTGATTTTCTTTGTGTCCTCTTGCTGTCACAAGAGACTTTGTTTATAGTTTTGTTTCTGGAATTTTTAATAAAGTGCCAAGTTTTACCCATTTTGGTTTGAAAAAGTCGCTTATAGCATTCGGAGATATTATTCCAGCACGAGTCAGTGCACGGTTTGATTTTTAATTCCTATTCTGTAACTCCGAATGAGCTGATATTTAAAATGTAGAAGAAACTTTTCATCCTCTGTATGCATGAATTTTTTCAGAATTTTTGACAAAGTTAAGTGGGGTAGAAAAATACGTTTTGCTACTGCTATTTTTCTGGACAGATTCTGTCCCATTTTGTTTAATTCATGCTTAGAACTTTTAGCTTGAATCTTTCAGATCCAAATGAGTTTATGAGTAGGCATACAACATAATACACTTACTGGACATTCATATAAATTTTTATCTAAGGATTATATGCAGCATGAAGCCTATTTGTTTATCACTACTAATGTCACCCCACAGAAAAGAAATGGGAGAAACGGTGTTTTGAAGTTTTTTCACAGGGATTAGAGGAGATGCACCAAGAGTCATCTAAGGATGGTGAAAACCATAAGCTTGGGGATGTGAAGACAACCCACTGAACCTACACACTCTCGGTTTGCACACGTCTAACTTCTGTTTTTCGAGCAATGCACTTTATCGTATAAACTTGGAGCGTCTTTTTATTTTTGTTTGTTTTGATTTTTATTTTGAGAGACCACCACATTGTCATTTATATATGAGAGAGCTACTGGAAATATGGGTTGAAATATGTTGGATGCCATTATAAGATTGGGAAAAGGGATGTTTGAGTTGATTTTAAAAGATACATATAGTTGCATGATTCATGAGCTTGTTAATGAGTAATAATTTGTTAGTGTTTTATTAAGAGCTATCTTTTATTCATGTTTTGATGTTGAATGTTACTTTACTTTGTTTAACATGAATTAGTTAGTTCTATGGACACTCATGCATGCTTTTAGACGGTCAACTTTCTCCCTCTTGCTAGCCCAAAAATTCCAACAAGCAAAAACTTGTTCCCAACACCTTCAACCAAAGTTTTTTCAGTGAGTCCACCATATCTACCTATTAGCTTTATGCTATTCCGAGTATGTATACCATGTTATTTTGTATCATTTATACCTCTGAATTAAAATGCTTATGTTGTTGATTGTTATGGGAAAAAGTTGGTTATATAGCTCTCACGAACTTGATGCACACTTTACTTTTATTGCACTTAAAGAACATGAGCCATTGTGATTAAAATTATGATGTTATGAGCTTGACAAATGTCTTTGGTTGAGAGTTAGCAGAAATGTGTATCACATGGAACGCTTTCAACATTGCACTTCATTATATCTAGTTGATGTCATGCACTTTTGTTTATGGATGCTTATCATGGTGAAATAAAAGTGGAAATGGAGTAGGTTTAAATGAGTTTGTATAATGGTTAGAGAGACGCCTGGGCCGCTAATCTAAGCCATGCAGGATCATGGTGGAAATTTACAGCGTACCATAGTGAACATTCAGTGATGCACATCACAATAAAAAGCTACACAAGTGGTAAATAAAAGAGTGCTGAGATTGTTCATTGTCTGTTTGTCTTGTTGTTTGGATATGGGCTTGTTCCATATCCTGGGACAAGAGGTACCCCAGTTGACGCTCTTGATGATACTATTTTACTTACAATGATATTTAAATTGAACTTGCTTTGTTTCCCAAGTTGAGTAGCACATGGTGTAGGTACTCGTATTCAAGGGGCATGAGATTTTCAACCATACTTTGTCAAGTACATTACTCATATTTGCTTTCACTTTAAACTTAATCATTCAAGATGCTATGATAGGGGCAATGAGAGCTTGACACCAAGGAGTACCATATTACAATCATTAACTTAAGTAGAAACATTTGGAAATTAGATGAACTTATTGCATGCTTTACCTCTACTCAAATATCTTTCCAAAGTGTCCACCTTATTCAGATTTCCATCTACACTCTATGACCATTATAGGATGTTCTTACTTATCATTATGCATACTTGAAGTCCATAGTACTTTTTCATTTATGTTACACTTTGTGAATTATCATTGAACATCCTTACATTGAATATTTGATATCGCTTCATAAACTATCTTGCATATTGTTACATCTTATTAAGAATGAACCATTTGACTCTATGTAGCAATATTAATCATCTTTGATATTCATTGATAGTATTGAAATGCAAAGTCCATGTTAGTTTTATCACCTTCATACTCCAGGACGAGCATGGGTTAAGCTTGGGGATGCTGATGCATGTAAAATGCATACATGAACTTTGCATTATTTTATTCATAATCCCATCATATTTGCATCATATAAGGGTTATATTATTGATTTATAATGATTTTGGGAATAATTCACAAGTTCCCCTATTTTTCTGGAATTAACCCTGCGCAGGCAGAAAACCCTATTTTCTATATTTTGATGTTTCAGGGACCCAAACGAAGTCCAAATGAATTGCAATTTTAGGAGCATCAATATTTGGAAGGAAGAAGACCTAGGAGCGAAGGAAGCGAACAAACGGAGGTCCGAGGACCAAAAGAGGTGGGCCCACGCGACCACAGTACCTGGCCGCGTGAGACCCCTATCTGGGCACTCGACGCTCCGTTGCCATCGATCTTTCTTCCAGAAGCTTCGTCTTGACCTAAAACCGACTATAAAAATAGTCCCCGAGGCTCTTCAGAGAGGAGCACCGCACAAACACAGAAACCACGAAACGGAGATCGAGAGCTGCAGATTGGAGGGGGCAAACTCCAGCGGGGCGCTGCCGGAGAGGTCTCCACCTCCTCCAACGACATCTCCATCAACTCCATGATGAAGAGGGAGTAGTCCACCCCTGGACTATGGGTTTGTGGAAGTAACTTATGTATCTCTCTCTCTTGTGCTTCACTAATTAGCACCGTATGAGCTGCCGAACATGATTACGGTCATCTATGTAATACCTTTGTGGTGGATCTTTATGAGTTAATATATGTGTGAGATTGCAATTGTTTTACTTCAGTTATGAAAGTAGATGCATATTATGTACCCCGTTCTTGTTTACTTGTTATGATCAAGCATGTTTATGAGAGCGTGTGAGGGGGAACGTGTGCATTAGATGGAGTAACGGGGGGTGGCTAGTGCGGTGAACGTGAGAGAAAGTTCCGCGATCCACTTGGGTGTTTTACCTTACTTTGTTGCCTCACTAGGGATAAAAAGAAATACCTTGCTACCGGAGATGTGGGTGTGACCATTGCCACTTCTCCATGACTAGATCTAGCATGTTCTTATTTCAACTTCATGTCATGAAACTTATTGCTATGCTCTGATTTATCTTAATACTAAGGTGTTATGATTTAGTTTGCATCTTAGTGGAGTATAAGAGAGATTAATAACCAAAAGATCTCTATGTTAGGACGTGATGCCCATATGATTATAACTTATCATGAAACTTTGTTGCAATCTCATATGTTAACTTTTGTGTTCCATTGTCCACCACATCATTAAAGAGAGAGTGCATTTGTGAAACCATGAACCCCGGTCCATTTTTAATCATAAGAAACAACTTTCCAACAACTTTCATCCACTTTTCATTTTCAGCCATAATTAAATCCGAAAATACAAAAATACTTTTGCATCTTTCATTCACCATATAAAACCCAAAAATATCATTTATCATTGTTTCCATCATCCTTGCATATTTATCTATCATCATTGCATATTTTATTTATTGTTTTGTATTCATAACTTACTCACACCTTGTGCTTGACAACCACTTGGTGAGGTTGAGGGTACAAAACAATTTATCTTTGTTTGCAGGTTTCCAAGGGAAGCATAAGGAGGTAAAGCTTCCACTACTGATTCCCCGAGAGTTCGATATAAACCCTCGAGTCACCTTCGTGGGGAAAATTGTCTTGCCCGTACTACACACTCTGCTATTGGGGTCTCAACCTACGCCTTTGAGGGCTATCAAGACATATTTTCTGGCGCCGTTGCCGGGGAGTCATTGCTGAAAGTTTTATCCAAGGGTATCTCACAACAAGTCAACTTCATCACCAAGTTGTGCAAACACCTAAGCTTGGGGAGGTTGCACCTACGTGAGCACCATCTTATCCATCTTTACTTGCAAACCATTTTATTTTGTTTTGTTATTGTCTTGCATTTTGTGTTGCATATTTTATTTTCAGTTTTGCATAAAAAAATTAAAAAAATACATAAAAACTTGGAAAAATGGAAAAGAGAACCTTTTGGCCGTTCAGTGTTAAGAATTTTCCTCAAGATATGAATATCCCTTTTGATAAATGTGTGGTTAATCCTAATGTCATGAAAGCAATTTATGAATGCCGTTTTTATGGGAAACTAAAAGAAGATCCTATACTTCATCTTAAGAAATTTAAAGAAAGGTGCAAAATGTTAAATATGAATCATGCTAATGTTGAACTTAAGCTTTTTCCTTACTCCCTAGGTGGAAAAGCCTTAGATTGGATATTAAGATGGCCACCTGGAAATTTTAGCATTGGTTTAATTTAAAAACTGCTTTCATTGAAAGATTTTGTTCCACTGAAAAAATTTACAATCTTAGACAGGTAGTTATTACCTTTAAACATGAAGAGGATGAACCTTTGGTAAAAACATGGGAAAGGTTTAGAGGAATAGCTTTTGGGATGGAACATGGTCTTAAAGATTGGATGCTCATGCATATATTTTTTAGAGGATTGTCTGACACCTCTAAAACCTTTTTGGATAATGAATGTGCTGGTTCTTTTATGAATACTGCTGCTAGTAATACCCTCTACCTACTTGATGGCCTACTTTTGGAAGTAAGAATTAAAGAAAGTCTAGAAAAGGCCCAAGTACCTGAAGATGTTTTTGATGATCGTTATGAAATATTTAACCTATATAATAGAGATAAGAAAGTTGAAGAAGTTAAAATGCTAAGTGAAGTCAAGGAACCATTGCTTGACTTAGAGAATTGTAGCTTGCATGAATTAATATCTATCTTACAAAAATTTGCAAGTGATCCTTCTATTAATGCTAATCAAGCTGGTTTTGGTTCTTATATTGCTAAACAAGTTTTAAAAGAAAAGATTGCTAGGTACAACAAGAAGCTATGATACCACCTAAGCTTGGGGATGTATGGATTCCCAAAGTACTTGTAACCATTGGAAAAGAGACACACCATGCTATATTAGATCTAGGATCTAGTGTCTCAGTTTTATCTAAAGAACTATATGAAGTACTTGAATTAAAGAATCTTGAAAAATGCTCTATTGAACTTGCACTTGCTGATGATTCCATTAAACATGCTATAGGAAGAGTAAGTGATGTTATGGTAGAGTTACATATGACTTTTGTGCCTGTTGATTTTCTAATCATGGATATGGGGAATAAAACCTCTAGTCCAATTATTCTTGGAAGACCTTTTCTTCGTACCACAGGTGCTATCATTGATTCAAAAGAAGGGAATGTGAAGTTTCAGTTTCCACACAAGAAATGCATGGAACACTTCCCAAGGAAGAGGGACACAAAAAGTTCAAGCTCTCTCATGAGCTTCGTCCACAATAACTATCAAGTAAGAAGCCTAGCTATATGGCTATAAAGAAAGCGCTTTACGGGAGGCAACCCGGTTGTTTTTATTTTTGATTTTCTTTGTGTCCTCTTGCTGTCACAAGAGACTTTGTTTATAGTTTTGTTTCTGGAATTTTTAATAAAGTGCCAAGTTTTACCCATTTTGGTTTGAAAAAGTCGCTTATAGCATTCGGAGATATTATTCCAGCACGAGTCAGTGCACGGTTTGATTTTTAATTCCTATTCTGTAACTCCGAATGAGCTGATATTTAAACTGTAGAAGCAACTTTTCATCCTCTGTATGCATGAATTTTTTCAGAATTTTTGACAAAGTTAAGTGGGGTAGAAAAATACGTTTTGCTACTGCTATTTTTCTGGACAGATTCTGTCCCATTTTGTTTAATTCATGCTTAGAACTTTTAGCTTGAATCTTTCAGATCCAAATGAGTTTATGAGTAGGCATACAACATAATACACTTACTGGACATTCATATAAATTTTTATCTAAGGATTATATGCAGCATGAAGCCTATTTGTTTATCACTACTAATGTCACCCCACAGAAAAGAAATGGGAGAAACGGTGTTTTGAAGTTTTTTCACAGGGATTAGAGGAGATGCACCAAGAGTCATCTAAGGATGGTGAAAACCATAAGCTTGGGGATGTGAAGACAACCCACTGAACCTACACACTCTCGGTTTGCACACGTCTAACTTCTGTTTTTCGATCAATGCACTTTATCGTATAAACTTGGAGCGTCTTTTTATTTTTGTTTGTTTTGATTTTTATTTTGAGAGACCACCACATTGTCATTTATATATGAGAGAGCTACTGGAAATATGGGTTGAAATATGTTGGATGCCATTATAAGATTGGGAAAAGGGATGTTTGAGTTGATTTTAAAAGATACATATAGTTGCATGATTCATGAGCTTGTTAATGAGTAATAATTTGTTAGTGTTTTATCAAGAGCTATCTTTTATTCATGTTTTGATGTTGAATGTTACTTTACTTTGTTTAACATGAATTAGTTAGTTCTATGGACACTCATGCATGCTTTTAGACGGTCAACTTTCTCCCTCTTGCTAGCCCAAAAATTCCAACAAGCAAAAACTTGTTCCCAACACCTTCAACCAAAGTTTTTTCAGTGAGTCCACCATATCTACCTATTAGCTTTATGCTATTCCGAGTATGTATACCATGTTATTTTGTATCATTTATACCTCTGAATTAAAATGCTTATGTTGTTGATTGTTATGGGAAAAAGTTGGTTATATAGCTCTCACGAACTTGATGCACACTTTACTTTTATTGCACTTAAAGAACATGAGCCATTGTGATTAAAATTATGATGTTATGAGCTTGACAAATGTCTTTGGTTGAGAGTTAGCAGAAATGTGTATCACATGGAACGCTTTCAACATTGCACTTCATTATATCTAGTTGATGTCATGCACTTTTGTTTATGGATGCTTATCATGGTGAAATAAAAGTGGAAATGGAGTAGGTTTAAATGAGTTTGTATAATGGTTAGAGAGACGCCTGGGCCGCTAATCTAAGCCATGCAGGATCATGGTGGAAATTTACAGCGTACCATAGTGAACATTCAGTGATGCACATCACAATAAAAAGCTACACAAGTGGTAAATAAAAGAGTGCTGAGATTGTTCATTGTCTGTTTGTCTTGTTGTTTGGATATGGGCTTGTTCCATATCCTGGGACAAGAGGTACCCCAGTTGACGCTCTTGATGATACTATTTTACTTACAATGATATTTAAATTGAACTTGCTTTGTTTCCCAAGTTGAGTAGCACATGGTGTAGGTACTCGTATTCAAGGGGCATGAGATTTTCAACCCATACTTTGTCAAGTACATTACTCATATTTGCTTTCACTTTAAACTTAATCATTCAAGATGCTATGATAGGGGCAATGAGAGCTTGACACCAAGGAGTACCATATTACAATCATTAACTTAAGTAGAAACATTTGGAAATTAGATGAACTTATTGCATGCTTTACCTCTACTCAAATATCTTTCCAAAGTGTCCACCTTATTCAGATTTCCATCTACACTCTATGACCATTATAGGATGTTCTTACTTATCATTATGCATACTTGAAGTCCATAGTACTTTTTCATTTATGTTACACTTTGTGAATTATCATTGAACATCCTTACATTGAATATTTGATATCGCTTCATAAACTATCTTGCATATTGTTACATCTTATTAAGAATGAACCATTTGACTCTATGTAGCAATATTAATCATCTTTGATATTCATTGATAGTATTGAAATGCAAAGTCCATGTTAGTTTTATCACCTTCATACTCCAGGACGAGCATGGGTTAAGCTTGGGGATGCTGATGCATGTAAAATGCATACATGAACTTTGCATTATTTTATTCATAATCCCATCATATTTGCATCATATAAGGGTTATATTATTGATTTATAATGATTTTGGGAATAATTCACAAGTTCCCCTATTTTTCTGGAATTAACCCTGCGCAGGCAGAAAACCCTATTTTCTATATTTTGATGTTTCAGGGACCCAAACGAAGTCCAAATGAATTGCAATTTTAGGAGCATCAATATTTGGAAGGAAGAAGACCTAGGAGCGAAGGAAGCGAACAAACGGAGGTCCGAGGACCAAAAGAGGTGGGCCCACGCGACCACAGTACCTGGCCGCGTGAGACCCCCTATCTGGGCACTCGACGCTCCGTTGCCATCGATCTTTCTTCCAGAAGCTTCGTCTTGACCTAAAACCGACTATAAAAATAGTCCCCGAGGCTCTTCAGAGAGGAGCACCGCACAAACACAGAAACCACGAAACGGAGATCGAGAGCTGCAGATTGGAGGGGGCAAACTCCAGCGGGGCGCTGCCGGAGAGGTCTCCACCTCCTCCAACGACATCTCCATCAACTCCATGATGAAGAGGGAGTAGTCCACCCCTGGACTATGGGTTTGTGGAAGTAACTTATGTATCTCTCTCTCTTGTGCTTCACTAATTAGCACCGTATGAGCTGCCGAACATGATTACGGTCATCTATGTAATACCTTTGTGGTGGATCTTTATGAGTTAATATATGTGTGAGATTGCAATTGTTTTACTTCAGTTATGAAAGTAGATGCATATTATGTACCCCGTTCTTGTTTACTTGTTATGATCAAGCATGTTTATGAGAGCGTGTGAGGGGGAACGTGTGCATTAGATGGAGTAACGGGGGGTGGCTAGTGCGGTGAACGTGAGAGAAAGTTCCGCGATCCACTTGGGTGTTTTACCTTACTTTGTTGCCTCACTAGGGATAAAAAGAAATACCTTGCTACCGGAGATGTGGGTGTGACCATTGCCACTTCTCCATGACTAGATCTAGCATGTTCTTATTTCAACTTCATGTCATGAAACTTATTGCTATGCTCTGATTTATCTTAATACTAAGGTGTTATGATTTAGTTTGCATCTTAGTGGAGTATAAGAGAGATTAATAACCAAAAGATCTCTATGTTAGGACGTGATGCCCATATGATTATAACTTATCATGAAACTTTGTTGCAATCTCATATGTTAACTTTTGTGTTCCATTGTCCACCACATCATTAAAGAGAGAGTGCATTTGTGAAACCATGAACCCCGGTCCATTTTTAATCATAAGAAACAACTTTCCAACAACTTTCATCCACTTTTCATTTTCAGCCATAATTAAATCCGAAAATACAAAAATACTTTTGCATCTTTCATTCACCATATAAAACCCAAAAATATCATTTATCATTGTTTCCATCATCCTTGCATATTTATTTATCATCATTGCATATTTTATTTATTGTTTTGTATTCATAACTTACTCACACCTTGTGCTTGACAACCACTTGGTGAGGTTGAGGGCACAAAACAATTTATCTTTGTTTGCAGGTTTCCAAGGGAAGGATAAGGAGGTAAAGCTTCCACTACTGATTCCCCGAGAGTTCGATATAAACCCTCGAGTCACCTTCGTGGGGAAAATTGTCTTGCCCGTACTACACACTCTGCTATTGGGGTCTCAACCTACGCCTTTGAGGGCTATCAAGACATATTTTCTGGCGCCGTTGCCGGGGAGTCATTGCTGAAAGTTTTATCCAAGGGTATCTCACAACAAGTCAACTTCATCACCAAGTTGTGCAAACACCTAAGCTTGGGGAGGTTGCACCTACGTGAGCACCATCTTATCCATCTTTACTTGCAAACCATTTTATTTTGTTTTGTTATTGTCTTGCATTTTGTGTTGCATATTTTATTTTCAGTTTTTGCATAAAAAAATTAAAAAAATACATAAAAACTTGGAAAAATGGAAAAGAGAACCTTTTGGCCGTTCAGTGTTAAGAATTTTCCTCAAGATATGAATATCCCTTTTGATAAATGTGTGGTTAATCCTAATGTCATGAAAGCAATTTATGAATGCCGTTTTTATGGGAAACTAAAAGAAGATCCTATACTTCATCTTAAGAAATTTAAAGAAAGGTGCAAAATGTTAAATATGAATCATGCTAATGTTGAACTTAAGCTTTTTCCTTACTCCCTAGGTGGAAAAGCCTTAGATTGGATATTAAGATGGCCACCTGGAAATTTTAGCAATTGGTTTAATTTAAAAACTGCTTTCATTGAAAGATTTTGTTCCACTGAAAAAATTTACAATCTTAGACAGGCAGTTATTACCTTTAAACATGAAGAGGATGAACCTTTGGTAAAAACATGGGAAAGGTTTAGAGGAATAGCTTTTGGGATGGAACATGGTCTTAAAGATTGGATGCTCATGCATATATTTTTTAGAGGATTGTCTGACACCTCTAAAACCTTTTTGGATAATGAATGTGCTGGTTCTTTTATGAATACTGCTGCTAGTAATACCCTCTACCTACTTGATGGCCTACTTTTGGAAGTAAGAATTAAAGAAAGTCTAGAAAAGGCCCAAGTACCTGAAGATGTTTTTGATGATCGTTATGAAATATTTAACCTATATAATAGAGATAAGAAAGTTGAAGAAGTTAAAATGCTAAGTGAAGTCAAGGAACCATTGCTTTACTTAGAGAATTGTAGCTTGCATGAATTAATATCTATCTTACAGAAATTTGCAAGTGATCCTTCTATTAATGCTAATCAAGCTGGTTTTGGTTCTTATATTGCTAAACAAGTTTTAAAAGAAAAGATTGCTAGGTACCAACAAGAAGCTATGATACCACCTAAGCTTGGGGATGTATGGATTCCCAAATTACTTGTAACCATTGGAAAAGAGACACGCCATGCTATATTAGATCTAGGATCTAGTGTCTCAGTTTTATCTAAAGAACTATATGAAGTACTTGAATTAAAGAATCTTGAAAAATGCTCTATTGAACTTGCACTTGCTGATGATTCTATTAAACATGCTATAGGAAGAGTAAGTGATGTTATGGTAGAGTTACATATGACTTTTGTGCCTGTTGATTTTCTAATCATGGATATGGGGAATAAAACCTCTAGTCCAATTATTCTTGGAAGACCTTTTCTTCGTACCACAGGTGCTATCATTGATTCAAAAGAAGGGAATGTGAAGTTTCAGTTTCCACACAAGAAATGCATGGAACACTTCCCAAGGAAGAGGGACACAAGAAAGTTCAAGCTCTCTCATGAGCTTCGTCCACAATAACTATCAAGTAAGAAGCCTAGCTATATGGCTATAAAGAAAGCGCTTTACGGGAGGCAACCCGGTTGTTTTTATTTTTGATTTTCTTTGTGTCCTCTTGCTGTCACAAGAGACTTTGTTTATAGTTTTGTTTCTGGAATTTTTAATAAAGTGCCAAGTTTTACCCATTTTGGTTTGAAAAAGTCGCTTATAGCATTCGGAGATATTATTCCAGCACGAGTCAGTGCACGGTTTGATTTTTAATTCCTATTCTGTAACTCCGAATGAGCTGATATTTAAAATGTAGAAGAAACTTTTCATCCTCTGTATGCATGAATTTTTTCAGAATTTGTTGACAAAGTTAAGTGGGTAGAAAAATACGTTTTGCTACTGCTATTTTTCTGGACAGATTCTGTCCCATTTTGTTTAATTCATGCTTAGAACTTTTAGCTTGAATCTTTCAGATCCAAATGAGTTTATGAGTAGGCATACAACATAATACACTTACTGGACATTCATATAAATTTTTATCTAAGAATTATATGCAGCATGAAGCCTATTTGTTTATCACTACTAATGTCACCCCACAGAAAAGAAATGGGAGAAACGGTGTTTTGAAGTTTTTTCACAGGGATTAGAGGAGATGCACCAAGAGTCATCTAAGGATGGTGAAAACCATAAGCTTGGGGATGTGAAGACAACCCACTGAACCTACACACTCTCGGTTTGCACACGTCTAACTTCTGTTTTTCGAGCAATGCACTTTATCGTATAAACTTGGAGCGTCTTTTTATTTTTGTTTGTTTTGATTTTTATTTTGAGAGACCACCACATTATCATTTATATATGAGAGAGCTACTGGAAATATGGGTTGAAATATGTTGGATGCCATTATAAGATTGGGAAAAGGGATGTTTGAGTTGATTTTAAAAGATACATATAGTTGCATGATTCATGAGCTTGTTAATGAGTAATAATTTGTTAGTGTTTTATCAAGAGCTATCTTTTATTCATGTTTTGATGTTGAATGTTACTTTACTTTGTTTAACATGAATTAGTTAGTTCTATGGACACTCATGCATGCTTTTAGACGGTCAACTTTCTCCCTCTTGCTAGCCCAAAAATTCCAACAAGCAAAAACTTGTTCCCAACACCTTCAACCAAAGTTTTTTCAGTGAGTCCACCATATCTACCTATTAGCTTTATGCTATTCCGAGTATGTATACCATGTTATTTTGTATCATTTATACCTCTGAATTAAAATGCTTATGTTGTTGATTGTTATGGGAAATACCTTACTACCGGAGATGTGGGTGTGACCATTGCCACTTCTCCATGACTAGATCTAGCATGTTCTTATTTCAACTTCATGTCATGAAACTTATTGCTATGCTCTGGTTTATCTTAATACTAAGGTGTTATGATTTAGTTCGCATCTTAGTGGAGTATAAGAGAGATTAATAACCAAAATATCTCTATGTTAGGACGTGATGCACATATGATTATAACTTATCATAAAACTTTGTTGCAATCTCATATGTTAACTTTTGTGTTCCATTGTCCACCACATCATTAAAGAGAGAGTGCATTTGTGAAACCATGAACCCCGGTCCATTTTTAATCATAAGAAACAACTTTCCAACAACTTTCATCCACTTTTCATTTTCAGCCATAATTAAATCCAAAAATATAAAAATACTTTTGCATCTTTCATTCACCATATAAAACCCAAAAATATCATTTATCATTGTTTCCATCATCCTTGCATATTTATCTATCATCATTGCATATTTTATTTATTGTTTTGTATTCATAACTTACTCACACCTTGTGCTTGACAACCACTTGGTGAGGTTGAGGGCACAAAACAATTTATCTTTGTTTGCAGGTTTCCAAGGGAAGGATAAGGAGGTAAAGCTTCCACTACTGATTCCCCGAGAGTTCGATATAAACCCTCGAGTCACCTTCGTGGGGAAAATTGTCTTGCCCGTACTACACACTCTGCTATTGGGGTCTCAACCTACGCCTTTGAAGGCTATCACCGGTTCAAAAGGGTTATGTGTTTTTCTGCATAAATTATATTGTACTTAATTTTTGTTAAAAAAAATTCAAATCGAGGAAAAAACACTCCTTTAACATGAAGTCTTGAATTTGAAAACTTTTCAAAAGAAAACCTCACAAATGTCCTATCGTTTATATACATCCCTACCTTTCAAGCCAAATGAACATGGTTATAAGGTGGACTTTTTTTTGCACATAGGTGTATATTTCCATAGCACACAACATTGCTAAAAGATCATCCTACCTTTTTGTTTTAGAAAATAATTTCTATTTTATAAATGCCCAAAAGATTTTTTTGGTAAAGGAAGGTTCAATAATATGTTGCAAAATGTCATCTTTCCAATTTTCACATAAATAAGACCACATTTTTGGAAAACGCCGAAATAATTTTACGTTTTTTTTTTCCTTTCTAGCTACTTTCACACATTTAAAATGAGTTTTGCCCAATTTATTGACAGTAACTTAAATTTAAACTACCGTATAGTTTGTTCCTATTTTTTCAAAAAATAACCAAGTAATATTATATGCAATAGACATGGATGATGTTGGAAGGTGCGGATCTTTGTTATGTATAAATGTGATGACTATTTCAGCCCCATTTTAATAAAATACATGGAAAATGTGAACAAATGCAGTATGTTGACATGGAGTCATTTCATAATATTAAGAATGGTTAAAGTTATATTTCGTTATCATCTATATCTATATGACCAAGATTTTTTGAGAAATATGAATAACCATCTAAGTAGAAAAAATATGAATGTTAGACAAGATGTTTTGCATTTTATGCTAAAGGATAATGATACTCTTTATTTTGAATTCATAATCGATCGACATAACAAATATTAATTTAAGCAATTTATGAAAATAAAATGTAAATTAATATTTTGAATTCCATATCGACAGTTTCGACCCGTATCGATTTACTCGTTTATGGAAATTAAATTTACCATTAATGTTTTCAAATCACAAACGATAGCTGCGATCACGATTAATTTCAAGATTTTGTTGAAACCGAAGGAATTTTATGAAGTGACAACTGTGACGACAGAGAATTTTAGTACCTTATTAATAGATAGAATATAGAATTAATTTTATTACTTTGCCCATACCCTATTGAAATAAGAGATAATGTAGGAGGGCAGAGCCCGCGGGCGGGGCTCGGACGGGCTTAGGCCGGTCATGTCTTGTGACCAAAATCCAGTTTCAAAGAGGAAAAAGATAGCCCTTTTTCTAATTTGAAACAAATCTGCATCATTCATTTACTTTTTTTCAATAATAACTAAACAATGTTATATCAAAAGAAAAAATTCAGACCCTGCATGAGGCCCTAAATTTTTCTCCTGGTTTAGAATGCATACCCCCTCATCTTAAGCCTAGCCCGGCCCGGCCCGGCCCGTGATTTGCTTCCCTTCATGGGCTCTCCATGCACCCACGATTTCCGGGTTTCCCTGTCCAGCCGTCCAGGGGTGGTGCCGTGGTGGCACCCCGCGCTACAAATACGCCCGGGAGCGGCTAGCAAACGTGCACAGTCAGACACACTTTCAGCCTTCACACTCTCAGCGCGGTAGCCAGCTTCACCCTCTGTTCGCTTCATGGATCACTTCGCCTCCTCTCCCCCGTCCGGCGCGCTGGCCCTCCCGTCCGCACAGGCGCCGCCGCGATTTCCAACGGCGCCGTGGCGTCGTACTGCGTCGACCCGTCCATGTACGTGCCCGTCCAGCCCTCCGTGGCAGAGGTCGAGGCCGCGAGGAGGCGCCAGGAAGCGGAGAACGCCGCGATCCGGCTCGTGCACCTCCTCGTCACGTGCGCCAACGAAATCCAAGCGGGTGACTACGTGGCGGCCGCCGGCAACCTGGCCGAGGCACGCTCGGCGCTCGCGACGACCGTTTCGACGGCCGGCGGGATCGGACGCCTCATGAAGCACTTCGCCGCCGCGTTGGCACAGCGCCTCTTCCCGTGGTCCCCGATCCACTCCGGCGCTGCCTCGTCGGCGGAGAACGCGGACGAGCTCTACCGCCAGTTCTACGAGGCGGGGCCCTACCTCAAGTTCGCCCACGTCACGGCCAACCAGGCCATCCTCGAGGCTTCGACGGCTGCGACCGCGTGCACATCATCGACCTCGCCATCATGCAGGGCGTGCAGTGGCCGGCGCTCATCGAGGCCCTCTCCATCCGCCCCGGCGGCCCTCCGGCGCTCCGCATCACCGGTGTCGGCCCTGCGCCTGCCGTGGACGGATCACGAGACCAGCTCAACGAGGTCGGCGTCCGCCTCGCCGAGCAGGCGCGCGATCTGAACGTGCCTTTCTCCTTCCGTTGGGTGACCAGCGACACCCTCGACGCGCTCCAGCCGTGGATGTTCCAGATCGTCCCCGGCGAGGCGCTGGCCGTGAACTCCATCTGCCAGCTCCACCGCCTCCTGGTGGATCCGGACGCGGCGTCGACATCCCTCCCCTCGCCCATCGACGCCGTCCTCGGCTGGGTCACCGCCATGCAGCCCAGGGTGTTCACGGTCGTGGAGCAGGAGGCGGACCACAACAAGCCGTCGCTAGTGGAGCGGTTCATCAACGCGCTCTTCTACTACGGCGCCGTGGTTGACTCCATGGAGGCGCTGTATGCTCCGCGCCTCACCAACGCCAGCGGAGGCGTCGGCGTGGACGCCTACCTGCAGCGGGAGATCTTCGACATCGTGTGTGGCGAGGGCAGCGGCCGCACGGAGCGCCACGAGCCGTTCAACCTCTGGTGCGCCCGGCTCTGGCGATCCGGGATGTGCCAGTGCACCTCGGGCAGGCGCCGCGCAGCTCGGCGCTTTCTCGGGTGCCGGGTACCGCGTGCAGGAGCGCTGTGGCTTCCTGACGCTGGCGTGGCACGACTGGCCGCTGTTCACGGCGTCGGTGTGGCGCGGGCCTCCGGGGAACGCTAGTGTCGATGGCAACGTGGCCGAGCGCGCCGGCGGCGAGAAAAGCAGCCGCGAGAGCAGCGGCCACCAGCAGGTTGCTACCGAGGGAATAGACATGGTGTGAGAGCGCGGGAGAGAGCGATTTGAATAATTGAGTTGGTTCATCGAGTCTAGTTGATTTGTGTGTTGCGGTCGTCAGGTCAGAGTCAGAATAACAGGAGATTCAGGTTTCGCTCTGCTAATAAACCAAGTGTCGTTGCTGTCCATTTTTTTTTCGAGATCCAAATGTTCCATTGTCATTCCTGGTCTTTTAAAACAATTATTTGTTCACTTCCAAGTGGATTTCTGCACTTCTCTATTCTCTGCACTTTTCTTGTTCTATTGTACTGTTAATACTGTGGAGTATGGTCCTAGGGAAAGCACTGCTCGAATCTCTGCACTTCTCTTGTACGTCTTCCTGTTTGAATATTGAGTTTTAGTTTCAGTTCATCTATGCATTTTCTTGTCACACCAAGGATGACATGCTTGTTACCGCTCCATTTTGTCGATCTGCTGAGACCCCAAGACTCAACATTTCTGCCTTTTCATGGCTTCCGTTCTAAACAACACAGCATGCAGAGATCGATCGCTTGTGTCAGATCAAGGCTCAGAATTCTGAGCCCTGCCATACTGCTCCATCCATGGAGGAAAATCCACCACACCCCATGGCTGGACCAACTCGTGTGTTCGGCATCTCGCAAAACAAGTCTTTTTTTTAGAACCGTGCAGGACACTGCTTGTGTTGAATTAGAGGAAAGAAAGAGAGCCAAAGAATGGCCGTGTCTTACAGGCTTGGCCTTCAGCCAGAAGAGAGAAAAGAAAAAACGACCTGCAGAGATCTCACTGATAAGAAATAGAAGACATATCCAGCTAGAGCTAACCTGATCTACCAGTGATAACCTATTCTTATCCTTAGCCTAAATCCAAAGTGAAACGACCCGCACTAGCTAAAACCCATTGTTTTTGTTTGATGAGCTTGACGAGGACGTTCATTGGCTTGGCAACTTTGTCGAAAACTCTGTTATTTCTCTCTCGCCAAGCCATCCACACAGTCACCAAAATTAGGGAATCAAACATTTTTCTAATCTCTCCGGTGATCGAGCTTCTCTCGACTGCACCCACCAATTTTTCAGAGAAACCTAAGAAGGCAGGGTAAGCCGTTGAAGATTATTCCAGCTCAACAATTGTCCCCAAATTATGTTAAAGACCGCGCATCCCAAGCATCTGTCCACTTATTCCCCCAATTCTCTGTTTTTCATAATTACTTAAGTTGATTGATCGAGTCTAATTGATTTGTGTGAGGTTACTTAAGTTGCAGCCGTCAGGTCAGAATCAGAACAACATGCGATTCAGGTATCGCTCTAGGTAATAAAATAAGTGCTGTTGTCAGTGTTTGCGAGATCCAGATGTTCCATTGTCATTTCGAGATCACTTTTCTTGTACTGTCTTCTTGTTCGACAGTTGTGTTAGTTTAAGTCAGAGGGGCGGAGCTATGCCCAAGCCAGGGGGGGGGGGGGGGGGGGGGGGGGGGCGCCGCCCCCCTAGCCCACAATTGTTTTTGGAAAAAATCATTGTATTTTGGCCCAGTTTTGTAAAAAAACAGGTAGCTACCGAGGGAATAGCCATGGAGTGAGAGCGCGGGAGCGATCGATTTGAATAATTGAGTTGGTTCATCGAGTCTAGTTGATTTGTGTGTTGCGGTCGTCAGGTCAGAGTCAGAATAACATGAGATTCAGTTTTCGCTCTAGCTAATAAACCAAGTGTCGTTGCTGTCAAATTTTCTTTCGAGATCCAAATGTTCCATTGTCATTCCTGGTCTTGCAAAACATTTATTTGTTCACTTCGAAGTGGATCTCTGCATTTTTCGATTCTCTGCACTTTTCTTGTTCCATTGTACTGTGGAGTTTGCTTGCAGCCGTCAGGTCAGAGTCAGAACAACATGAGATTCAGGTATCGCTCTAGGTAATAAAGTAAAGTGTTGCTGTCAATGTTTGCGAGATCCAAATGTTCCATTGTCATTTCGAGATCACTTGGAAGTAGATCTGTTGAACTGCGGAGTATGGTCCTGGGAAAAGCACTGCTCGATTCATATGCACTTCTCTTCTACTGTCTTCCTGTTGGACAGTTGTGTTCGTTTAAGTTCACCTGCACATTTTCTTGGCCTGTCATTCTTGTTACCGCTCCATTTTGTCCATCTGCCGAGACCCCACGACACAACATTTTGTGGCTTCCGTTCTCCACAACACAGCAGGCATGCCTCTCGACGGTTGGCACTAGCTATCCTGCTCGTCGCGCCCGGCCACCAGTCCTTCAGAGTTGCCTAGATAAGGGGCAGCAGACGTCGCCAGCAGTGGCGCCTGAGCAGCCTGAACCAGGTGCTCCGGGCGAAGGGCCATTGCAGGAGCAGGTGATCGTTCGTTTCCGCATGGACAGCGCAAAGCGGACAGACGCCATGGTTTCAACTTGAGGGGGGCTAAGGGCACCTCCAACGGCGGCCCGCATATGGACAGGCCCTGTCCTAATCTGTCCGGACGGACAGAGGAGCCGCTCCAACGGGCGACGCACCAGCAATATTCAGACGTGTATCATGAGATGCGTGATAAGCCGCTCCATGAACGTCTCCAGAATGATTTGATAGAGCACATGTGGATTCATCTCGGAAACCAGCAGTGCTTCCTGCTCATTTTCCTTTTATGTTATGTACTATGACATTTATTGATATGTACGAACTTTATTCGAACTTTGTTGTAATATTTATGAACGATATTTCTATCTATTTCTATCTATTGACTGATTTCAAATTTGTTCAATATGTTTTTGATGAATTGAGAGATGTATATGAAATATGCCGTTCCATGGCACAAATGCGGCCGGCCGTTGGGGGCACCCCCAACCCCAAACGGACAAAGGCCCAGAATCTGTCCGCGGTCCGCCCCAAACAGACAGATTCGGTCCGTTTTGCCTGTCCGAGGACCAGACCTTTGGAGCACCGGGAAGGAGGTTTGCCCAGCGAACGAACCGTCAGAGGTCCACTTCCAAGAAAATACATCCTTCTCCCCGGTCCATAGTTCCACTGGCTGGATGGCGTGGCACAGCTTCAGGCCGTAGTCAACCACCGTGTCTACCGTCAGGGTTCCAATGATGTCTCGCCCTTGCTGAACCGTGCTGTTTCGGATCAGGTGTGGTCGAACCAGTTTCAGAACGTTGGGGGTGATAGCTTCCACGGTTTGTTCATCTATCCAGGGACCGTCCAGAACGATACGCGTGCCTAGAAATGTGGTTACACAGCAGTAAGCAAAACCCCGGTGCATCTCAATATTTCACACTTGAAAGTTTAACTCCAAAATGGTTTTCACATTCCATGCATGTTAACTTTTATCATGAAAATTTACCCTTTTCACCCGAAAATGATAGAAGTGATCACAACAGGGGGATTGGCCTTTGAATGGAATCCATCTTTTTGGAGTAGAGTATTTTGCGCCATTTTATCATAATGAAACAAAGTATTAATATTTTCGCTGATTTACTCAGTTATTAAGATAAAACAACAGTAATATTTTGAATTCGTAATCAACTCATGCAAGAGAGACTAATTAGAATAATTTATAAAAATCAAATGTAGCACTCTTATTTGAATTCTGGACCGACCATTTTTTTTCCCAAATTGATTCACTAATTATTAAAATTAAACGTACCATTCATTCTTTTAGTCGGAATCAACTGCGAAATTAATTTCTCAAATTTATCAAAACCAAATGTAATTTAGAAATTTAAAGATATGTGAGAGAATATTTCGTAGTATTATGCCAATAGCCTATAAAAGTATGGACTTAACTAGGGAGGGTAGAGCCCATGCGGTTAGATTCTGGACAAAAACACATTTTTTGACAAAAAAATTAGTTTTTCTAGAACCCGTGCTAGGGCTTACATTTTCTGTCTTGGCTTTATAACACCTATGCCAAAGCCCAGCACATCCTGAAGCAATAAATGGATCCCTCCATCACCCCCTTCTATCGGGCGTGTTGTCCCTCCTCTTCAATGAGAGGCTCGCCGCATCATACTTTGTTAAATTTAGGATTCCATTCTTCCGACTGTCCTGCCCACCATCGTTGAAGCTGAAAGAAAGTTTTCCATTTTTGGACAAATGAGATTTTTGTCTTCGCATAATATTTTTGTGCAAATAATTCAGTCCACGGTAGACGTCAATTCATTTCCTGTAAAATATGCAAAAATATGTATTTAATTGGAAATGTTAGATACATTTACGTATAGTAACCATTAATGTCACCATAAATCTATAGGTTCGCTTCCCAAACGAGATCTAAGAAACTACCCATAAGCCATAATTAAAAATTATGTTTTATAAGAGATCATTAGGCAATTATGCATATACTGAAAGCTCAACGAAAATAATTTGCAACGGCGCCGACGCGTCGTACTGCACCAACCCGTTCATGTACATGCCCGTCCTAACCGCCGTGGCAAAGGTCGAGGCCGCGAGGAGGCGCCATGAAGAGGAGAACTCCATGATCCTGCTGGTGTACCTCCTCGTCACGTGCGCCAAATGCAATCCAAGCAGGTGACTACGTGGGGGCAGCCGACAACCTGACGCTCGGCACTCGCGACAACCGTCTCGATGGCCGCTGGAATCGGACATGTCATGAGCCGCAGGGCTGGCCCAGCGCCTCTTCCTGTCATCCCGAGCCACTCTGGCACGGCGCTCGGCTCGTTGAACCGTTACACTCAATTAATTTATGAAAATAAAACTGGACATTAATATTTTTAATCTAGATCTACCGTTTTGACATATTCATTCACTAAATTATGGAAATTAAACTTACCATAAATATTTTTATATCACAAAATGACGTTGCGACAACAAAGATTAATTTCACGATCTTTTTCAAATCAAATCTAATTATGAAGTGACAGCTGTGATACAAATATTTTAGTAGTTGATTAAAATAAATATATAATTAATTTATAATATTTTGCCAACAGCTCATTAAAATGTGTACTTAACCTAGGGGCTAGAGCCTGCATGGCTGGGCTGGGCCGGGCCAGGCTCAGGGTTCTATCTTGTGACAGAAACCCAGCTCCGACGTGAAAAGAATATAGCCCTTACTATACTTCGAAACACATAAATAATTATGTATTTCAATGCTAACTGTAATCTTGGCAAAAAAAAAAAAACAGCTTTCCTAGATCCTGCACCAAAACCTGCATTTTCCCTATCATGCGCGTTGGCCCTCCCATCCGCACAGGGCGCCGCCATGATTTCCAACGGCGACGGGGCGTCGCATCGACTTGTCCATGTACTTGCCCGTCCTGCCCGCTGTGGCAGAGGTCGAGGCCGCAAGGAGGCGCTAGGAAGAGGAGAACGCCGTGATCAGAGACGAGTTCTATGAGGCGGGGACCTACCTGAAAATATATTGAAACCAAATGTAATTTAGAAATTTAAAGATGTGAGAGAGAATATTTTTAACATTATGCCAATAGCCTATAAAAAATATGGACTTAACTAGAAAGGGTAGAGCCCATGTGGTTAGGCCGTGGACAAAACACATTTTTTTGACACAAACTAATAGTGTTTCTAGACCCCGCACTAGGGACACGGCGATTCGGGTCATGGGTGCAGATGCACCCATTATGTAAAACATTTTTTATTTTTTTTCAAAATGTTAAAAAATTTCAGAAAAAAATTCGGATATACATCAGAACATTTTGTGTTAGCACAAAAAGTTTCGTGGAGAAAAAACTTTTTTTACGACCTGTGCAAAAAAGACAAAAAAATGTCTCGTACAAAATCATTTTGGAGCGTCCGGATTTGTCTTTTTTGCATAGGTCAAAAAAAAATATTTTCATCGCGAAACTTTTTGTGCTAACATACAATGTCTTAAAATACATCCAAAAATTTTATTTGAATTTTTTTACATTTTGAAAATTGTTTTTTGAGTAATGGGTGCATCCGCACCATGACCCGAAATGGATTTCCGCCGCACTAGGCCTTACATTTTCAGTCTCGGCTTTATAATCACCCCCCCCCTCTTCTATCTGACGCATTTCCTCCTCTCCGATGAGAGCACCGACACATCATACTTTCTTAAAACCGTCCTTGTACGCTTCCATTCTACCGAATGTCTTGCCCACCGTCGTTGAAGCTGAAGCGAAGTTTTCCATATTTGGACAAATGGGAGTTCCGTCCTCTCATAATGTTTTGTGCAAATTATTCAGACCAGGACAGACGCCAATTCATTTCCTGCAATAAAAATGTAACTTATGCAAAATATGTATTTGATTGGAAATGTTAGATACATTTGCATATATTAACCAATAATGTCACATGAATCTATAAGTTCGCTTCCCAAACGAGATCTAAAAACTACCCATAAGCCGTAAGTAAAAATTACGTTTTATAAGAGATCAGTAAGCCATTATGCATATACTGAAAGCTCTAATTCAAAATAAATAATAATAATTTGCCGATGACACTACTTATAAAACCGTGCAGGTGAATGAAGTTACTAATAACCGGAGATCGATTGTTGTGATTTTGGTGATACCAAACACCACTTTAGGTATTCTTAAGGTATACTCTATTTGAAATTGGCGTGACCTCGTTAATATGATTCTAAAAGCCGTGACAGTTCAGTATATATGTTTTAAATTGCGAAAAAGATAGTGGCACGGTGCGTGGTCGAACCCAGCTGGTTTGGTAAGGCCATAAGGGTGACACGGTGGACCTCGACACCTCGCACACAAGGGAAATTCTCGGTTCTGAACACAAACTTACCAAATTCAGTTAACAGAAAACTTGGAAAGCCAACTCCGAGTTCAAGACGAGGAGGCGAGTTCAAGCGCGTCCCACTGCCCCACTCCCGATCGATTCCAGAAAACTTGGAAAGCAAGTCCGACTTCGACTTGGGAGTCGATCGCAGCTCGCAGCCCATTTAAGCCGATCGATCCCTCCTCCCACAGACACAGATACCAAGCTCTCTGCCTCCTCAACTCGGCTTTACCCATGGCCATCAGGGGCGCAAGAAAAGCTGCAACCAAGAAACGAACCTACGCCAGCACCACCGGCAGCGGCAGCTGCGTGGTCATGGAGGAGATGCCTCCCCACGGCGCGAACCACGTCCAGCCGCCGCCGCGGCAGCTCCCTCCCGGCGTCTACTTCAGCCCGTCGCGGGAAGAATGCCTGGGTTTCTCAACCGGCGGATCGCCGGCGACACCGAATTGCGCGACGTGCGGGACCACATCCGCAGCGCCAACGTCTACGGCGAGAGCCCCGACACGCTGCGCCAGCGGCACCCGCCGGCCAGCATCCGCGAGGGCGATCACACGTGGTGGTTCATGAGCCAGACCAAGTTCCAGAGCAAGACCGCGGGCGGGGGCGCCAGCAAGCGCGCCGACCGCAAGGTCGAGAACGGCGGGTACTGGCGGCTGGAGCAGAGCAAGAAGAAGCTGGACGACGACGGCTTCAAGAACTGCTTCGGCTACTACGTCGGGCCCGACAAGAAGGTGGACAAGACGCCGTGGCTCATGCAGGAGTTCACCAGCGTCAACGACGACGGCGCCGGCAAGCGGGGCGTGCCCGCGCTCTACAGGGTCTACGTCACGCCGCACGCCACCAACGAGGAGCTGGCAGACATCTTTGGGAGGACGGCGTGAAGTATGAGCCTGACGGAAAGAAGAAGAAGCCTGCACGAACCATGGTCCCGGAGTTGTACTTCGACCGCATCGCCGCGCTGCTGCCGGAGGGGAGTGCCCGTGGTGTGGTGGCCCAGGAGCACGCGCACGCGCAGGCGCCGCCACCTCCGCCTCCGGCAGCGCAGCAGGAGCACTATCTTGGTCAGTATTACGAGCAGCAGCCGGCGCAGTATCTTGGTCCGTACCAGCAGTACCAGCAGGATCAGTATCTTGGTCAGTACTACGAGCAGCAGCAGGGACCATTGTCGATGGTCGCTCCACCGCTCCCTCCGCCTGCATCACCGGGCCTCCTTGCGAGCTCGCGGCGGACGCGCCGCCGGACAATCTCAGCATGCCCATGGACGACTTCATGAGGATGATGGACGAACCAGCAGCCGGCGGAGATGGTCGAGGGGGAAGAACCGAATTGGGACTCGTTGGACGATATAGTCGATGACGATGAGCTCGCCAACTTCAATAATGACTGCTGATCACAGGACGGCGGCCGCTGACAGATAGATTAGCATGCTTGGGGCGATCATCTGGTCAATTTTTGGGACAATTTTATTGTAGTGTTCTTGCAGTTGGCTTAGCGGTGTATGCTGATAGCTCTTAATTTCAAGACTGTTTTGTATCTGACGATTGCACGAAGCAAGTGTTGATTAAGTACTCTGTTTTGAAATCACTGCACTTTTTACTTCTACTATCATCATTCCATGGCTAGTTAGTTGTCTACTCAAATTCCTTTAATCCCCAAACGCTCTGAACCAAACACGCACAAGAATAATACTGAACACTTAACACTGGATAAAAGCTGAACATGACCAAATCGGTTCCTCCAAAATTCTCAAGGCAACTGAAGTAGCATAGCTCTAGCTTCCAAGTAGGTAGTAGAGCTAAATTTCCAAACAAGAGTGCTTTCCAAACCTGGAGTCCGGGACAACAGATAGAGATAGTCTACAAAAGAGTGCTTCCATGCTTTTGCGGTGATGGAACGATATGCCTTGCTATAGGAACGCCATTGTGGCTTTGGGAAGAATCACACAGTCGGAGGATAATCTGATGACAGAATAGAACTGGAAGCAAGGATATTCACACGCGGATAAACTCAGCGGCAAGCATACATCATCGGTGATTTATGGATGATATCGCAACGCTCCCCATGCATCTGAAAAAAAAAACAGGGGTTAAGAATCAATACAATAATTCATCAGCTGCAACATCGGCGAGATGTCATACATTTCAGTGGCTGTACAAGATTCTGATTTAAGAACCAGCCAATGTGTGTGGTTATATGTTCTTTAGAGTACAACATCGCTAGAAAAACTACAGGCTGCATCAAGCACCATGAATATTCTGCTGTTCGACAATCAGCAAGGCACTTGATTTCTAGTAAGAAGCAAAGACCTGCTCGAGTTCAGTTAGGTGTTAAGTACTAGCATCACAAGGTAAAATCTTACAGCCTATGCAAGACGTCACTCTGCATGATTAGGTAGTAGCATTGTGTAGCTAAATCTTGTGGTACTAATCCAAATATAAAATGCTCTCAAGCTTTTCAAAGAGGTTTGGTCACGCAGAAAAATCACAGAAAACTATCTACGTGTCACGACCCCAAACATCAATACAAGGCCAGTATTAATCCAGATATCAAGTGCTCTAAGGGCACGTACATCGCTAGGCGCTAAGACGAGCGCTAGGATGATTTTCCTGGTAGTTATGCTCGATTCCCATCGGACACCGGGAAAGAAGTTTGCGTCGACGCAAACTCTCGCGTCGGGCGCTTGCGTACAATTTGCTGTGTTTTCCTTACTAGCTAAGCGTCTGATTTTTGAATTAGCGACGGAGAGACAGGCGCTAGCACGGGCGCAACAACCCGCATCGTCAAAAAAAAAATCATAAGCGCCCAGCTAAGCGGCTCTGCGCTGTACATGCCCTAAGCTTCTCATGGAGATTTGGTCTGGACTTTCGACCAAGTACTGTTGCAGAACAAGCAAAAAAAAACTATCTAAATGTCAAGGTCCAAAACATCAATATAGGGCCAGTATAAATGCATTGCTATATATATTGTGCCGGAATATGATAAATGACCAGATGAAGCGATTACATTATGGAAGAAGTCAAGATCACTTCAGTTAGGAACATAAAGTTGTAAATATACTTTCAGCCCAGTTGCCAAACTGGTTGGAGACTGTGCTGCAAAATCTCACACATGTCAGTCTTAGCAACGATGCTGACAGTTCCTATATGAGTCACCGAGAGCTTACTTTTTATTTCCCCAAGGTTTCTGGACATTTTCCCACAAAAAAAGGGTTCTGGATATTTTAGGTACAAATGTGAAGTGAGGTCAAAAATTTCATTCTTCTTTTTATTCTGAATTCCTTGTTAGCCTAGTGTTTACAAATACAAAAACTATATCAGAGAAGAAGCAAGAAAGTTAGCTGAAATATTCTTTTCTCATGAGGGGTCGGACTCCGCTAGACACTGACACTACCACTCAGCTAGCACATAGACAGGTCCACAGTGGCATACCAAGTAATCTCAAAAAATTGAAGTTACCTAGTTTCACACATTGACTATTGCTAACATGAAACCAGCAAAAAATGCAGCTCCACAATGATACAGCCTACAGTTGACACTTGACAGGCATTACAATCACAGTTATTCCTATACGAGAAAACAGCATGCAATCAACTATCCTGCCCCTCCTTACTAGATTAAGCTTACTTGGTATTTCTTTTGGCAAGTTCTTGGAAGCAAATATCATCTCCACAAAGCATTACTTCAGGAGACTGCAAGGAAGGAACAAAAACAAGAATTAACAAGGCAAGAACAGGACCTTCTTGTAACTTAACTGAGAGAGAGAGAGATTACTTTCTGTGAGGTCAGGATAAGTTGGAATTGAATTCCCAGCAACTCACATAACTCTTCACCATCTTTTGCCATGTAGCAAGCTGTAAATTTGCATGGACCTTCTACATATATCCCAAAACATAAGCATGTATATCGAAGCAGCAAGCAGTCTTGCTGGTGGACATGTTGCCATACCAAAGCTGCCCATCTACTTGCTAGTAACTATATTCCTATATCAAGTTCACAATGCTTGTTGCAAAAGACTTCTGTACTGGTGATTCAGAACCGAAGTGAGTATTAGTACATGGCCAAATACTACATAATCTCCTTAGCCTGAACCTCCGCACGAACAATTTCCGTCCCTAAAATGGTGGAATTCCTTAGTGTCCCTGACAGTTATCTCTCTTCGAACAATCTTAGAGATCATCCTCAATATACCATGACAGCTCTGGCAAGTATACTGGTTCTTTGTGACAGAAATAGAGGTGCCAGGTGCGGTATTGATCAAACCAAAAGCAACAGCTAGTCTTTCACTATGGCCACATAGAACGTCATCCTTGGATACTTCTTCATCTTCAAAAGAAGAAGATTCAGCAGTATCAAAACCAGATGCTTTCATACGCTCATATATGCCATGTAGAACAGCATTTATTTCTTTGATCTGTGGATGTGATTCATCATCTGTAAGAAATGCATGGATATCTCCTTTAACCTCAACCCAGCTGCATCCATAGTCTTGCTCCAATCCCTTCTCTCGCATGGTTTTTCTCACTTTAGCCACTTCAGCCCATCTGCCAGCATCAGCGTATAAATCAGACAAAAGTACATGATATCCAGCATCATTAGGTTCCAACTCAAGGACAAACTTCGCAGCAAGCTCCCCAAGCTCAATATGCCGGTGTATCCGACACCCATTCAGCAAGGCTCCCCATACAGCAGCATCTGGTGTGATAGGCATTCTACTTATGAATTCGTAAGCTTCTGTTAATCTCCCAACACGGCTCAGTAAATCAACCATGCATGCATAATGCTTGAGATTTGGAACAATTGAGTATATCTCAGTCATACTGTGAAAAAGTTCCCAACCTTGACTAACCATTCCAGCCCTACTACAACCACACAATAGAGCAACAAATGTGACTTCATCCGGATGCTCTCCAGTTTCTAACATATCACTGAATAATGATAAAGCAACATCTCCATGTCCATGAGCAATAAAACCAGCAAGCATGATATTCCAAGATACAACATCCTTTTCACCATGCACGCTGAACTGTGCCCAAGCATAGCTTGTCTGTCCACATTTTGCGTACAAGTCTAGAAGAGCATTGGGTACATAACCTTCAGATGCCATACCTCGCCTTAAAACATGTGCATGGATCTCTTTACCACATCTCAAAGATCCAGTAGCAGCACAAGCAGCAAGAGCAGCGATGAAAGTAACTGAATTGGGTTTTACATCTGCCAGCATATGTCGGAAATAATACAGAGCCTCAAAGCACTTATGGTTAAAGCAAAAGCCTGCAATCATTGAGCTCCATGATATTACATCCTTGTCAGGCATGTACTTAAAAACTTCGATAGCTTTGTCAATGCGCTTGGACTTTGCATACATTTCAAGGAGTGCATTTGCAACTACGATGTACCTGATGAAGCCCTTGCTCGTAGCGATCTCATGCAACTTGATGCCAACATCTAATCGCCCCAAGGAAGCACAAGCAGCAAGGGCGCTTGCCACAGTAACATCATCAGGACTTACATTATTTACTTCCATCAGTGCATACACTTCAAGAGCTTTGTCAGGGAAGCCATTTTTCTCATACCCTGATATCATGGCTGTCCATGACATGGCATCCCTGCTCTCCATTCTTGAGAATACTGTGCATGCTTCCCCCATCCTCCCAAGACTCGAATACATCTGAATCAAGGAGTTACAGAACGCAAAATCAGAGGCAAAACCTCTCTTTACCGCTAGCGCGTGCATTTCCTTTGCAAAATCAATGTCAGACAACAATCCAGACGCAACAGTCACACTTGTTATCGTCATGAGATTTGGCTGCACTTCATCCTCCAGCATGTCAAGAAACAACTCCAGCCCCGCCTCACTCTCATGGTTCTCAAAATGCCCAGCAATCATCGCGTTCCATGAGATGCAGTCCGTCAAGGCCATATTGTCGAAGACCTTCCGCGCAGCCCCCACATCTCCGCACTTGGCATACATGGTGACGAGCGCATTCAGCACATCAACCTCGACACCGTATCCGAACCTCAGGACATGGGCGTGCACCTCCCTTCCCATCCTCCAGTCCGGGACACCACCGCAGCTCCGCAGCACGCAGGGGAACGTGTAGACGTCAGGCCTGACCCCGGCCCACAGCATCCTGTGGTACAGGTCCAGCGCCTGCTCCAGGAACCCCGCCTTGCCGTACCCTCCCACCATGATGTTCCAGGAGAAGACGTCCCGCTCGGCATTTTCGCGAACACCCTCCAGGCGTGCCACGACTCCCCGAACCTGACGAGCATGCTGAGCATGGCATTCCCGAGGCGGAGGCCGAAGCTGGGGTGCGCGGCGTCGGCGTGCTCGCAGGCCCGCATCCCGGCATCCACCGCGCGGCGCCACTCGCAGAGGTGGAAGAGCGCCACGTAGGCGTCCTCGTCGGGCGGCTCCGGGGCGGACTCGAGCAGCCAGAGCGCCTGCGGCAGCTGGCCGTGCACGCAGAGCGCCCGCAGCGCCGCGCTAGTGTCGGAGGACGCCGACGCCTCCGCGGACGCCGAGACGACCACGCACGGCGGGGCGGCGGTGGAGGCCGAGGAGCTGCCGAGGCGCCTGCTCCGCGTGGCGAGGTGGCGCGCGGGCGGGAGGAGGTGCGGGAGCGAAGGAGGGGAGGGTTCAGGTGCGGCTTGGCCGCGGCCGGAGGAGGCATTTCGGGAAGCGGCGGTGTTGATGGAGGAGGAGGGGGCGGGCATGGCCGTCGGGGTTTAGCAGAGGTTTGGGGGAGGAGGAGCTGGCGCCATGGTGGCCGTTTGCTTCCAGCGCGCGAATGGATAAGCCGTAGGCGCGTGGTGATTAACGACACGATAATGGGCTTGGATCCGTACTGGGCCTTACCCTACTGGGCTCGGGCCTTGGAGGAGGACGTGGAGCCTTGATGGCCCGTTAGGAGGATTCACCATCGTCAGTGGACAGAGTTAACCGGAGATGGGAAAGGGGACACGAAACCACGGTGGCTGAAACAATGGCGTCGCCAGCTCCTGCAACCGCCAAGCCGATCGCTCTCCTGCGGCTGCCGGCCCCAGTCCCCTGCGGCGGAGGCGGAGGAGGATTCAGGTCGGCCCGGCTGACCCTGAACGCGGCGGCAGCCCGGTTCAGACTCTCCGCTTCCGCCTCGGACGTGCCCGACTTCCTCTCCTCCGACTGGTAGGAACCCCCGTTTCATCTGCGATTGTGCTGCTGTGTTCCCTTGATGGTTCTGGATGCAACTTTAGGTCGATTAGATCGGATTAACCGGTAGCAGATTGGTGGATTTTTTGGGTAGCGTAGCCAGGCAGCAGTTTGAGTTTGACCGGTAGGGTGACACATTTCTAGGAGTGTTCTTATTCTCTCTCCGAGCATTTTAGTACATTCGTCTCACGATGGAACACTGCCACAGATTATCATGGGGTCTATATGCTCACTGCTCAGGATCAGATCAAAACTAGAAGGGAAAAAAACTGCCATTGTTCTCAACATATTGTGTATTCAGAATTTCAGATGCATGTCTTGAATCGGTATTGTATATGACAGTTAGATCTGAGAAGCATGTTATGGACTGGTTCAGTAATCTAAGGAAGCAGGGAGGGATGTTGTTGATAGGAAGAGGACTAGAGGAGTAGGGCGTTTCGGGGGTGTCTCTTGGTAAGTGGATTCAGGTTGGCAGGCCAGCCCTGGTTACGGGGCAGGCCCAGCTCATTGTCTCAGACCTTGCTTCCGCGTTGGATTTGCCGGACTTAATCTGGCCTGATTGCTCGGCACCGCAGTTTTACCTGTGATTGTGCTTTCGTGTTCCTTGTTCCTGATGCACGAATGCAACTCTTGGTCAATGAGATTACCTGGTAGCAGATTGGGGATTTTATTGGTAGTGTAGCAAGGCAGGAATTTGATAGAAGAAGTGTAGGATCAAGTCACATTTCTAGGGGATATCCTTGTCCTCCTTCTAGCATCTTGGTATATGTGCCTAACAATGGACGATGGCAGACGAAAGACTGTAAATGTGTCTCAAATAAAACAGTTACTGCCACGTTTTTCTTTCTGCGATAGTACTGCCATGTTTACCATGGGGTATGCTGTGGATCAGAGCAAAACTTGGAAAAAGTGCCATAGTGACACAGTGAGGGGTATTGACACAGTGAGGGGTATGCTGTTGATCGGACCAAAACTTGGGGAAAAAATGTCATTTGATGGCCAGAATGGTGTATTTAATGACTCAATTTTGTATACCATTATAAATTAATGACATGTTACTCTTATCCATGATGGTAAAAATTACCACCCTTCCTGCAGTCGCATTGTGTGACAAAGGCTATCAGACTAAATGAAGTGCTAGGTTGACAGTTTCATAAAGCCCAACTATCAACCCATCGTTCTTCATTATGTCACAAAAAAATGCCTAGATGCAGTAAACTGACACCAACGCCACAACTTGGTGCCCCGTCATACCATGCCACACCAATATTCATTATGCCAGAGTTCATTTTCACCTTTCACCTACTATAACAATCGCAGCCTTATAGCTATAAATAGGACATGCATGAGTACACAGTGAGGGGCATTATGCCAGCTGCTCATTCAGTATGACTTGTTTGAGTAGTCATACCAACATTATGACTGTTAGATGATCTGATAAGCATGTTATCGACTGATTCTGTGGGTCTGATGAAGTAGGGAGGGATGCGGTTGATAGCACGAGGAGGAGTGTGTTTGGCGTGCTATCTTGGTGTGGGCTAGGGCAGCAAAGCTCCTCAATTCCCTTATGTACTACAATGTGATGATCTCTTATTTCCATCAGGAAGCAAACTCGATATTGTCCCTAACAAACCAAATCTTATCTAATCGAAGTCCTAGCTTTAAGGGGCAGGCAACTAGCCGAATATCTGAGCTGATCCTGTTCAGTGCTCCAGCCATTTCTTCCATGTGCAATGTGTGTCAACTGCACATGTTTAGCGCGAGATTTTATTTTAGCTCTGTTGATCTACTGATCTGATTACAAGTTATATTGGTATCTTGAGTTTACTTTCAACCCTACCTTGGAATTGTGTAAATAACTGAGAAGAAAAGGTGGTTGACAGATAACATCTTCACAAATTACAGTGAAAAGATAACTAGCAGTTCTGAAAATCGTAATGTTGCCTATGAAAGCTTGTAGGCAGGAAACTGACTGAACTTGCTGCGTATGTTACCATACGAGATTTTCTATTATTTCCCTGTCTTATTCTTTCCATTCTACAGGCTTGAAACACGGAAGAAGAAGCCTCTCGGCCCCAGGTTGAATGTAATTCCCTAACTGAAAGCAAATCCTCAGATATCATGACATTCAAGTCTTAAGCTTACACAGTTAGCATGACATTCCATCTTTCAGTTTAATGCAGAAGAAGCAGTGGAATACCAACTTGAGGCCTTGAAATACAATGATAAACCCGCCCAGATTATGGGGTAGAGGTCATGTACCGGGTAATAGGCTAATCGCACAGGCATGAAAGTTATTCATTTTCTCAGGCATTTTGCTGGAAGTTAACTATATCAGTCTAACAGTTTTATTATATCTAGTTTGCAGGATTTGATCCATTTGAAAGGTCAAGTTATTTTGGACGACAGTTTGATCTTGGACAGGTAAGCTAGATTATTTTCCTAATGACCTGTATTGGTAGTAAACAGGTAAGTTATTTTCTTATCTTTACTAATTGCCGCTGATACTATTTCAGTTTGAACGTTTCCGGCGGATATTTCACCATTCAACTTACAGAGTGCTGCTTGCCCACAAAGAAAGAAAAATATTGAGCAGATTGTGGGTTGAAGAGGTTTTCCACCTGGCATCCTTTTATTTGTTTTAACAAGTCGAAAATAATAAAAAGTAGATGAAAGTTATCATGCTGAAATAAAATCACATTTGGCAGTCTCCTCTGTCCAACTTTTCATGGAGATTATATCGTGTATCTATTTGTGCCGACAGATCCAGTTTAAACAGAGAGTCTGGGTCCGAGGAGCTCGTCCGGAGGAAGAAGAGATATTCCAGTTTACAATGATTCAGGTACCTATCAGCATATTTCCGTGTTTGGGAGTGATACATACCATCTACTGGTAGAAAACCAAAAGTACTTACAAGCAGAACACTCTGGACCTCTCCCCGTTCCCCACCTACAGTGAACTGAGGGCGATTTTGGGCGACACCGTGCGGACCAGCTCGCCGCCGGCGATCCGCTCGATCCCTCGCCCTCCGCGGCCGCTCCGGCGGCGGGAGGACGGGGAATCAACGGATCCCGGCGTGTAAATAGTCTAGGTGTGCGTGGGTTGCTTGCCGGCGGCGCTATGGAGGCGGAGGCGCGGCCGGAGAAGCTTTTGGAGGCGGCGGTCCTCTCCTCTGTCCACGGTGCTCCGGTGGAGGCCATGGGCAGATCTGCCGCCTCTGGTGCGTCCGCTGCTCTCCGGAGCCACGGCGTGCTTCCCCTCGAGCCGGCGTCCGTGGTGGCGGCGGCGGCTCTTGTCCTTGGGGTCCTGCTTCCCTCGCCGACGTGCGGGGTGGTGCTTTTGCTTAAAATCGCTGGGAGTTTGCAGGCGGGTTCTTCTCCTTCGTCGGCGGACTCGGTGGGCTTGGTGGAAGACGGGTGGAGCCTTCGTCTTCGTCTCCGGCGTGAGGCGGCGATGGTGGTCTGGCAGCGGCTCGGAGCCGATGCTCGTTCAGCATCAAGATTCCGGCGCCTGCGTCGGATGGCTTCTGCGGCATCTCAACAAGGTTGGTCGAGCTGGCTGCTTCGGTGCGAGGTGAGCTCGTCTCCTTCTTTCCCGGCGGTGCGCTGCTGGTGGTTGAAGGTGGCCTGCTGCTTGGTGGTGCCGTGTTCGTCGTGTTGGGTGTGGCTTCTGCCTCTGTTCGTGCGTGTGTGTTCTTGAGTTGTATGATCTTGTACACGAACTCCCTTTCAAAAAAAAAACATACCATCTACTGGTTATTTTGAATTAATTGCTGTTGCAGAGAGTTGGAGGCTCATGGGACGGCTACTGGCTAACCGAGAGCGTCACCAACGATGATGGAGACGCATTCTCGGGCGGGGTTGCTTACTGATCAGGGCATATCTTGAACATTCTGCTGTCACCGTGCTTATGTACATATGGAACTCCGATGCATATACTAGCAGATTATCAAATGTAAGTATGAGGTATGAACTGATGTTCCAGTCATAGTAGTTGTCGCTGTCCATGTTGTCACACATCGAGTATCGGAAGAAACAAATTCGCGGTAGAATTGGCCGGTGTGTTCCCATCCTGTAAAGCATTTCATCATGTCAACCGTACCGCCAAGGCGCCACATGTAAAGAAAGTTGTTGTTTTCGTTACGCAATAGTTTTTTGTTCGTTTGTACCTTACTTCCGTAAGTTTATATAACACTCGGATAGAAAGTTGTTGAGCCAAACAAATGGCGCTGTCGAAAGGAAAACGAAACCCTCAGCCATACACCAAACACAACTTGCTTGACCTTTTTTCTTGCCCTATCATCCCAAGTTGATCAAGCAGAAGGCGGTCATGTTGCTGCTCATCTGCGAGAGCACCTGACTTGCGAGTTCATCTTCGATGCTTGTTTCCCGTGCTGGATCGGTCAAGGCGGCCGTTGACAAGATCCCTTCCGATGCTCCTATTTGCGCCCAAAAAACATAAAATATGGACCGCAGCATGCTCAGTTTCACCCTCAGGGCGGGGCTGCTTGATGACAGACATGAAAGTTGAGACACCTACTTGCACACTGAGCTGTCAGCATGTTGATGGATGTACACAGCAACTCCAAATACATGTAGCAAAGCAGAAATGTGACTATGAGGCATGAACTGGTCTGGTGGTTCAGTTCTAGGAGTAGCCGCTGTGACGCTGCCCACGGAATAGCAGAAGAAACGGAATTGTGCTAGAATTGGATGGTGTGATCCCCGTCTTGTAAAGTATTTGATGATCATGTCAACCATGCCGCCGATTTGTGTAGAAAAGTGTTGTTTTCAAAGTAGGAAGTGCTTGTAAGCTTTTCAAGTAATATTAGTTCATAAAACAGTCGGATTCTGGCCGCTACACACCTAGTTTTCTCCTATGAGCTCCCGCGACGCGTTAGGCGACGCGGGCGACGCGCCCCCCGCCGCTCCGGCGGCCGGCGTCCAGAGCCCCACCACCCACCACCCATCCCCAGCTGCCCTTCCGACGGCGGCCACCACCCGGCGGATCCCTCCCCGCAGGACGGCGGCGCGGGGAGCCGGGAGAGGCGACAAGAATGGCACGCATCTCCGCCGCCGCCGCCTCCCCCTCTCCTCCTTCTCCTCGACCGGCGCCCTCGCCGCCGTGAGATCACTCACGTATGCGGGTGCTCTCAGAGGAGATCCCTATCCGAGGGTTCCCAGGGGTGCGGCTCGCGATGAAGGAAGTACCGATGGAAGGAATCGTGTCGGGGAACGCCAGCCGTCGCCATGCGCCTTCCGATGTTCTCCGACGAAGCCCAGGCACCGGGATCCGCCATGGAGAGAGGCGCGAATAGCAGAGGGGACGGATTTGAATCAGCGGGGCCCTCTGGTCAGTGGTTCGTCGTCCCGAGCTCGTCGATTGACGACATCTGGTGAAATCCATGGCGGTGGGGAAGGGCGTCGGAGCCCAGTGAACACGGGTGGTACGAATCCGCCTTCACGACAGCCACACATAGATGAGGGAGCGGTGGTGGAGACCTTTTTCGGGCAGGAGTGGGAGATCCCGTCGGCTCGATCTAGAGTTTCCGGCAAGGCTCCCGTTCTGGTTTGGGTGAGGAAGGAGCTGGTCGAGGCTAGGGGATTCTCGGCGGCTGATTGCTATCCCGTCGGCCGTAAGGAGCGATTACCTCCAGCGAAGAAACTCTCCTTTTCCAAGGATTTCTGGAGTGCGGAATCGGGGAGAGCCACTTTCGCGGAGGTTCTCATGGCGGGTGGAGGAGGTAGAGGTGATGCTGGTGGCCGTTACGATGCCGGACGGGGCAGGCATGCCCGCGGTGCTAAAGCGGCGACGCCGGCGCCGAAACCTGCTCAAAATCCTGGTAAGGATAACTCGCAGCCTAGCTCGTCCGCTGCTCAGATTCCGATTCAGTTGTACCCGCAAGGTGGTGGTGAACAGAATTTGGGGATGTTTGAAAGTGCATGTGTTGCCCCATGTGTGGTTTTGGTAATTAATGACAATCCTTATGGACTAATGTTTGCATTGAGATATTCTTGTAGATCTTGTCCATAGGAAAAGATTGGAGTTCATGTGTTGGACTCTAGAAGATTACATGATGATCAATGCTCTATTCAAGGGTTTATATGAAGAATGGTCATATGTAGAGAAGATGAAGTGCAAGTTCAAGAGAAGCATCTCGAAGAAATCATATGCTTGAAGCTTGCCACCCATTTGGAGATAATGGTCAAGTAAAGATGTTCCTAAGAGTGGCACTCCCATCTTGGTGTATGGGGGAGCAACATTTGAATCTTCACCAAGCAAAGCGCAATCAAGAAAGGTGGTCCACTTGAAGAGATCAAGATAGTCATCATCTAGCTCAAGTGGAATGCGCAAGGCAAAGGTATGATCTTGATAGGGTTTCTATTTTACCGGTCTCATGTTGTTTGTTCGGAGATCGGGTTTTAGGATAGACGGCGTACTATCAAGAGGGGCTCTCAAGTGAGTAACTTGATCGCATCTTTGTGGAGAGCTCAAACCTTTGCATACTTGGCATATCATCTTTCTTGGTTCTTATTTGGCTTTTCTCCTTGTTGGGTTTTGGTGCTTGTCGTGATCTTCATGATAAGCCCAAGTTCTTCGAAAACGGATTTCTTATGGAAAACTTGTTGCGTTTTCGTGTTGGAAATATTATCGGTCCACCTTCGAGATAGGGTCCACACCTCTCCATGTGTGGTATCCCCTCTATATTTGTGGCAATGCTCTCGTCGTTATCTTTCCAACCTCGTTGGTTTCATCTCGTTTGGAGTTTCCTTGCAAAAGTTATTGCATTTCAGGAAGAGCTTTTCTGTGTCTGGCGGTAGTACCGCTGTCGCAGCGGTAGTACCGCTCCACCTGGAGCGGGACTCCTGCAGCACAGCTGGTACTCCTCCTGGCGGTGGTACCGTGTGGTACCGCTGGTTTCAGCCAGCGGTACTACCGCTGGTGGTACCGCCAGGGGTACCGCTAGGCCGGTTTTGCTCTCTGGACTCGCTACGGTACCCAGCGGTAGTTGCCTCGTACTACCGTTGGCTTCCTTCTATTTTATTCGAAGGATCCCAGCGGTACTACCGGCAGTGCCGCGGTAGTACCGCTGTGCCTGGCAGCTACGGTACTTCTCCGAGGTACCGCTGCAGCTGGGTTGTGCAGTACACTGGGTACCGCAGTGAGACCAGCAGCGGTAGTACCGCTGGGCACGAAAACTGGACATAACGGTCAGATTTCCAGGAAACCTATTTAAGGGGTCCTCTTCCCCAATGGTTCCCTAGCTTTGCCCAGCACGTTTTTCTCTCTCTCCCCCACCATTGTTGACCTTGCAAAGCTTGCCTCTCTCTCTCAATTCCTCCCATGATTCTTGCATATCTTTGAGGGAATAGAGAGAGGAGATCTAGATCTACATTTCCACCAATCCATCTCTCCTCTAAGTGAGGGGAACCCTTTCGATCTAGTTCTTGAAGTTCCATTTGTTGTGTTCTTCGTTGTTCTTCCTCTCTTCTCCCCCCATAAGCATTAGTTGCTTTTGGTGGGATTTGAGAGTGAAGGACTTGAGCATTTTGTGTGCTCTTGCCATTGCTTCGTTGCATCGGTTTGTGCTCTCCACGAGGATTCGTGGAAGTTGAAAGCTTGTGAACTTGTTACTCTTGGGTCCTTGGACCCTAGACGCCTTTGTGGTGGTTGGACCCTTGTGTGGTCATTTGAAGCCGTCCGGGAGCCCCCAATCCCTTTGTGGGTTGTGCCTCGGATTGTTGTTGAAAGCCGTTCGGGAGCCCCCAATCCCATTGTGGGTTGTGCCCCGGATTGTTGTTGAAAGGCTCCGGATTCTGCCTCGAAGGAATACCGATAGTGGAAGGTGAACCAAACCTTTGTGGTGCGGTTCATCGGAGAAGAGGGTGAAACCTTTGTGGTTGTTGAACCGTTGTATCGGTTCACACCTCTCCAACGAGACGTACTCCCTTTCAAGGAGGAACTCGGGAATACATCCTCGTCTCCGCGTGCTTCGGTTATTTCTATACCCGAGCTTATTACTTATGCACTTTACTTTGTGATAGCCTTCGTGCTTGAAGTATTCTCTTTTGCTATCACCTTGTTGCTTGTCTTGCTTAGCATAAGTTGTTGGTGCACATAGGTGAGCCTAGTTTATTTAGGTTGTTGGCTTGTTAATTTAAACACCTAGTTTTATTCCGCAATTAGCAAGCCTAAACCGGAAAAGTTTTAATCGCCTATTCACCCCCCCCCCCCTCTAGGCGACATCATTGTCCTTTCAATGTTTCCGATGATGCCGCCTGGGCCATGGCCTCAATTTCCGATGCAGCAGTGGCCGTATCTGATGCCGTATGGCCATCCCATGCAGAACCAGATGATGCAGGGGAATTTCCCTGGTCAATTTGTTCCACCGCAAGCGCAGGCTGGAAGTAGTCAGTCTGCTCCGATTCAGGTACAAGCTGGGAACAATCAGTTTGCTCCGCCTCTGGTGCAAGCTGGTCAAAGTCAGTCTGGGAGTGTTAGTAGAGACAACACTCAGCAGGATAATGCTACAAAGAGTAAGAAGAAACCTGCCAAGTCTGGGAACAATAGTGCTCAGGTTCAGAAGGGGTCTTCTCAAGATAGAAGTGATAAGTCTCAAGATAAACAGAAAAGCTCTGTCCAAGTGTTTGACCCCAAGTATAAGGACATGATCTGTTACAACTGTGGCGTCCCAGGCCATTATGTTGGTCTGTGTGACGTGACCAAGTGCTGCTTTATCTGTGGCAAGCCAGGTCATCACATGGATTCTTGCTCAGATTGGTACAAACCGCTGCCTTCAGCTAGATACTTTGGGAGTGCCAACGATGGGTTAGGCTTCTTCCATGTGGATGTGGAGAATGAGTCTGCTGCTAAGTGGCTGAATTTTGGCAATGTGGGAGTTGTGCAGATCTTGGAGGGAGAAGCGTCTGAGAAAGAGCTGGAAACAAATTTCACTGAAATGTGGAAAACAAATTGGTCCTGGCAGATTAGGCAACTCAGTGCTAGAAGTTCTTGATGAGGCTTCCTCCAAACAAAAACATCGATGAACTGGTGGAATTTCCTTCAATAAACCTGAAAAAGAAAGGTGTCTGTGTTTCCTTTGCCAAGTGGAATGGGGAGCAGGAACCGTTCAGTGATCTCAGTGAGGTCTGGGTGAAAATTGAGGGAATCCCAACTAAGTGGTGCACTTGGAAGGTCGTTGCTCAGGTTGCCTCGACTTTAGGGATCCTGGTCAATGTGGACTGGCACTTGATATTTAGAAGCTTCTTCAAGACAGTTAGAGTCAAGGTGTCTGTGAGAGATGCACAGAAAATCCCTAAAGATAGACTGTTCGAGATGGAGCAGAGCCTGTTCCTGATCTTCTTTGATGTGGAAGATGAATTTATAGATGATGATGAGGTGGATGATGGACATGACAAGGGGACTGACGGTCTGGCCTCGATGATGAACTGGGTGAAGGCTTTTCTGATCCAGATGCTCAACAGAAGAAAGCTATGGATACTGATCAAACTCCTCGTTTCTCCACACCTGCCCCAAATCCAGTTGGTGGTCCAACCGGCAAGCAAGCTGCGTCCGAACCAGTTTCTGTCTCTACTAGGTCTCTTGAGAAAAGTGTGATGAACAAGATCATGGGGGTTGAGATGCCCAAGCTGTCGACAGTCATTAGTCCTGTCAATTTGCTACCAGTAGAAAATATTTCTCCTGAGCTTCTAGATGCAGAAAAGGAGTTGGAAAGTGCACAGCACGCTGCTCCTGGGAGTGTTGACAATGTGTTACCCAATACCGAAGGTGTAGCAACTGAGACAGATGCTCAAAAGAAGAAGTGGGGGCCTGTTGTTGCAACACGTACAAGTAAAAGGGTGCCTAAAGATGGTAGGACTGCAGTGGAGAAAGCTCAAGCCCTCCTTAAAGCAAAAAACCTGGAGATTCCAAAAAGTAAGAGCTCGAAACAATGTCTGTCTAATTCCTTTGCTATTCTAGATAATGCTACCTTAATGCAAAATGCTAGAAATGCTGGGATTGATTTAGGTGACTCTGCCGAAAATATCCACGATAACATTGAGATTGTCAAGGGGTTTGAAGCCAATAGGCTTAACAAATTTCATGTTGATAATCCTGATATGTTTCTCCCTAGTGATATTAATATTACTTCAGAGGAAATATCAAATATGGTTGTTCCTAGTAAGGAATCTGACCATATTGCGACTGATTCTCACAGTAGTGAGGAGATGTCACCTGAGACTCCTTGGGTTGAGGTGTCTACTAGAAAAAAAGGTAGTAAAAGGAAACTCTTATTTTCCAATGGTAGTAGGATTCATATGGAATAGCCGTGGGCTAAATAAAAATGATAAACTGGACAGGGTGTGTGATCTGTATAGTGGTCACCATCCAGATTTTATTGGATTTTCGGAAACTAAGAAGCAAGATTTTACTCCTGCTCAGCTGAAAATCCTTGACCCGCGTGGTTTATATGTTTGGCATTGGTTACCAGCAAAGAAAACCGCTGGAGGCATTCTAGTTGGTATCAATAGCGATTCGTTTGATGTTCTTTCTTGGCATAATCATACATATAGCGTGTCCTGCTTAATTAAGAGTAGAAAGGACGCTAGTGTGTGGAGGTTCATTGCGGTTTATGGTTCTTCTTATGAAGAGCATAAACTTGAGTTTATTAATGAGCTTCATAATGTCATGGCTGGTTGGGTTGGCCCCTCCCTTATTGGAGGAGATTTCAATCTTATCAGGAATAGTGCTGAAAAGAACACTGGTATTATTAACCAGAAATGGGCGGACCTCTTCAATGACTGGATAAATAAATTCAGCCTATTGGAGTTAAAAAACAGTGGTCGAAAATACACGTGGGCCAATAATCAGGATAATTTGGTTATGGCCACACTGGATAGGGTGTTTATCACCACTTGCTGGGATGCTATGTTCCCGTCCAGTCTAGTTAAGTCTTTGGCTAGATTAGGCAGCGATCATACCCCACTGGTTGTAGATACTGGTGCTCTAGCTACTCCTAAAATCAAACAGTTTAGGTTTGAAAAATGGTGGCTGCAACAAGAGGGTTTTGATCAAGCTGTAGCTAAGATTTGGAACGCTCCCTGTAATCTTAATGAGAGCATCGATATTTGGCAATTTAAACTTAGAAATTTTAGGAGATTTGCTAAAGGTTGGTCGGCGAACATTGAATCTAGTCAATATAAGCTGAAACAGCAGCTTGTTGCTGAATATGATTTGCTTGACATTATGTCTGAGACTCAAGTTCTTTCTCCGGTATCAAAAAATAAGATGAAAAATATTTCGTCTGAATTGACAGATATCTGGAAGAAGGAGGAGATTAAAGCCAGGCAGAGGTCAAGAGAGAGACAAATTCTCGAGGGAGACAGGAACACTGCTACTTCCACTCTGTTGCTAATCAGAGGAGGAGGAAGAAGCAGATTACTGCTCTTCAAACTCCTGATGGTGCTGAGGTTACCGACACTGAAGGTATTCTAAAAATTGCTGTTGATTATTATAAGAAACTTTTGGCTATGAAGATAAGCTTAACATGGATATCTCTGATGACTTCTGGGCTAACGATGAACTTGTTACAGTAGAACAAAATGCTTTCTTAGAAGCGGATTTTACTGAACAAGAAATTAAAGATGCTGTCTTTAGTTCTTATGCTGAGGGGCTCCTGGTCCAGATGGACTGTCTTTTATCTTTTATCAACATTTTTGGGACCTTATTAAAAATGATCTTATGGCAATGTTTAATGATTGGAATAAGATGGATTTGGATCTTTATAGATTAAACTTTTCTTTATTGACTCTAATCCTAAAGAACCTGATGCTATTACTATTCAAAAGTTCAGGCCTATTGCTCTGACTAATTGTAGCTTCAAGATCTTTTCGAAATGTGTTACTACCAGATTAGGTACGGTTTGTGAGAAGCTTATTTCTCCCAACCAAACTGCTTTTATCAGAGGTAGATACATATTAGAAAGTGTAGTCTCAGCTCACGAGATAATCCATGATGTGGCACTTAGTTCACAAGAAGGGTTTATCTTTAAGCTGGACTACGAGAAGGCGTATGACATGGTCAATAGGGAATTTCTCCTTAAGATGTTGGCCTCTAGGGGCTTTAGCCCTAAATGCATGTATCGTTTTAAATCTCTCCTAGATAGAGGTTCTGTTGGAGTTAGAATTAATGACTGCAACAGTGATTTTTTCATTTCTGGGAGGGGTGTGAGACAAGGGGATCCGGTTTCCCCTCTTTTTTTCAATATGGTTGCGGATGTTTTTACTAGAATGCTTATTAAAGCTGCGCATCATGGTCAGATTACTGGACTGTTGCGTGGTTTTAATCAATCTGGTGTTATCAGCATGCAATATGCTGATGATACCCTGCTTTTTCTAGAAAAGGACCTAGTAAAAGCCATGAACCTCAAATGGATTTTATCCTGTTTTGAGCAAATTTCGGGTCTAAGGATTAACTTTCATAAATGTGAGTTAGTTCCTATTAATGCTGATCCGGAAGAAGCCCAGGCCTTTGCTCAATCTCTGAGCTGTAGGCTTGGGGAATTTCCCCTTAAGTATTTGGGGGTACCTTTACATCACAAAAAACTCAGAAAGGAAGATCTACAGCCTATTGTAGATAAACTCTTAAAAAGAGCTTCTGGATGGAGGGGTAAACTTCTTACCCATGCCGCAAAATTAGAGTTAGTTAGGAGTGTTTTAGCTAGCATCCCTATCTACCTCCTTAGCGTTATTAAATTTCCAAAATGGGCCATTAGACTCATAAATTCTCAAATGTCCCATTGTCTCTGGGACAACTATGAGGGACATTTCAAATATCATCTTGCTAATTGGAACCTTGTGACTCAGAAAAAGGAGTTTGGGGGTTTAGGTATTCCAAATATAGCTGAGATGAACCTTTGTCTCCTTGCGTCTTGGATTAGGAGATATTATCAAGATGGGATAAACTTTGGAAACAGATCATTGATCATAAATATAATGTAAATTGCCCAAATATCTTTTCCTCTTCCTGTAGGAGCTTCCCCTTTTTGGAAGGGGGTCCTATGGGCTGCGAAAGCAGCTAAAATGGGGTATTCCTGGAAGGTTGGGAATGGTAGGAAAATAAAGTTTTGGGAGGATCGTGGTTCGGAACCTCCAGTCTGGCTATTCAGTATTGGGAGGTCTATGAGATTGTTAACGAACAAACAGCTACTATTGCTGATCTTTGGGATGGTAACCAATTAAAGGTTACGTTCCGAAGGTGCTTCGGGCATGATCTCATGATTAAATGGTATGAGATTATGCAGATTGCACAAACTATACAGTTTACTAATGAGGATGATGCCCTGATTTGGAAATACGAGGCTAAAGGAACTATAGTGTTAGTTCTCTTTATGCAGTTATTAATTTTAGAGGTGTGTCGCCTGTTTTCGTCCAGGCTGTCTGGAAGATAACGGTGCCACCGAAAATTCACTTCTTTATGTGGCTAATTTCTCATAACAAGATACTCACTAGAGATAATCTTGTTAAAAGACAAAATGTTGACGACCTCACTTGCGTCTTTTGTTCAGAACCTGAATCCTGTGATCACCTGTTTTTTGACTGTGTGGTTGCGAAAGCATTATGGTCTGAAATCAATAATGCTACTGGCTGTTGCATTTCGGTTAACTCTTATAATTGTATTGCTTCTAAGTGGTTATGTGATAAAAAATTTAAAGTTCACAATACCACTCATGCAGCAGTCTGTGGGTTATCTGGAATACCAGGAATGACCTCTGCTTTAATCGTTCTCCTTGGCCTGGTTTACAGAGCATCTGGAGACGACTGTCCGCTCTACTTTCTCAGTGGAAGGTCCTATTCTCCGGGGACACAAAAGGAAAGCTGGAGAGCGTGATTGGGGAAGTGGAGCAGCTAGCGCAGCGGCCTCCTCCGCTATGCTGGCCAGACCCTGGGTGACGATCACCAAGGAACTGATCGTAAAACACCGTCAAGAACTGGAGGGAGATGAAGAGGCCAAAGCTTGGGAAAAAGTTGTCGCTGGCCTAGCCAAGATTCTCGAGGGAAGGGACTCAAGCTAGTCGAGGATGGTCGAAGTCTGAAAGTTGCTTCCAACAACTGTTGTGGCTGTTACGAGTTTCCCTGGTGCTCGTGGATGTAAATAGGCTAGTTTCTTCCTGTAGTTCGTTCTCTTAGTGCTGTAGCGCTTTTGGCAACTGCTCTGATGGCCAAACTCTGAGCCGAGAATGTTCAAAACTGATGTAAGGATACTTGGGTTTCTTCAATGGAACTGGAGCGAGGCTCTTTCTTTCTAAAAAAAAAAAAAACAGTCGGATTCTGGATAATCTTGCAAGGGTTGTTGTTGAGCCATACACCTAAACTTCCTTTTTTCGCAATTTTCTACTCCAATCATTCTGAATTGACCAATCAGAATGTCATCCAGTTGTTGATCTGCGCATGCAAGTACCTGACTTGCGAGTTCATCTTTTTCACACTTGTAAGCTTGTAAAGTAGTATTACTGTTCTGTAAGTGCATACAGCATTCAGATCGTGGATACATCTTCAATAGTATTTGCAAAGGTTGCTGAGCCAAAGAGAACGACGCTGTCGGAAGAAACCAAAGCCTCTTCACGTTTCACATCTTCCACTCCAATCATTCATTCTCTCAACTGACCAGTCGGAAGCAGGTTTCGTCCTGACTTGCTGCCTCGTCGATGCTTCCTCCTCGTTGGAGTAGATTGGCCGGTGACTTCTGGTCAGCGTATGTTGCTGCAGAAGAGCTAACTGCCGGTAGTAGAAAACACTGACGATACTGACGCTTCCCTGACCTGCTCCGTTTCACACTCACCTGAAAGGCCAGGAAGCTTGCTGGAACGGTGAGAGCGATGATCACTGATCAGTAGCTTGCCTGCGTGGTGAAAGGAACGTGTAATCGGATGGACGCATATACTGATAATCAATCTGTTTTCGCCTTCCGACGCCTGCGAGCGATGCCGAGACACCGAGACCTGCTGCCACATCTTCTTCGACTGCCCCGTTTCCCGCGACACTTGGACGAGGCTAGGGGTCGCGACCACAGCGAGGCGACGCCTGCGAGCGATGCCGAGACACGAGACCTGCTGCCACTTCTTCTTCGACTGCCCCGTTTCCCGCGACACTTGGACGAGGCTAGGGGTCGCGACCACACCGACCGCCTCGCTGTGCGATATTCAGTGCCGGCCGCCCTCGCTCTTCGACTCGACGTGTGGCGCTTAGGGGTGGCGGCCACCTTGTGGAACCTATGGAAGGCCCGCAACGACGCCACCTTCAACGCAAAGTCTACCACACCTCCCGAGATCCTCCGTCGTGCAGCCGATGACATCGATCTTTGGGACACCGCTACCCGCATGCGGCCCGACCCGATATTGACACTGTCCGCGCCTACATTCATAGTTGTTCTTTATGATTCTTGTTTTGTCGGATGTCTCCGACGATGATGTAACTCTCCCCCCTACCCCACTGTTTTTCTGATCAAAACTTTGGTGGGCGTTTACTTCGAGTTATATAACAACCGGTGGGGAATTCTCTTCCCCCCCGGCAATCTCGAAAAAAAAAACCGGTGGATCCATGATGACGATGATGATTCAGGTTTGGGCCACGGCACGCGGTATCTGAAAACAAACAAAAACCAAAGAAGGTAGCCGGCGGGTTCTACCATAGCCGTCGCCGCCATCCTCCCATCAACCGACGTGTCCTGCCTCTTTTGTTTGCCGCTACGGAGGCAGAAAGTGGTAGGGACCTTGGATATGCGCTCGACGTTATACTAAGGCATCTAAAGTTAGAGTTTCGTTAGCCGGTTGCGACGTTATGGCTATAGGTGGTGCTCTGCGTGACTAGAATTAGCTATACCTGCCTCATCGTCCACCTTGCTAGCGGCAATCTCGCCGGTGGCGTTGACAAGAGCGGGGAAGCGTCTAGTCGCTGCTCGAAGAGTGTAACAGCCCGAAGTTTGAGAACCTGAAAACCCGTGTAATTTTTCCACTTTTGTGTTCATTGCATCATGTCATAGCATCTACAAGTTAGATCCTAGGGTTTCGACTACCGTAATCAACAAGTAAGATGATTCATGACCTAAATTCACGGTATATCCGGGATGCGCCCTCTAAGCACCCGAACTCAGTTTAATCTGAATAGTCGAATCCTCCTCCTCCCGGGATTTAAAATGCCATGTCATCATGTGTTTGCGCATTGCATTTGTGAAGCATGTGTGGTGATTGATTGTTTCTTCCGTTGTTATGCTTCGATAGATCAAGCAGCCGGGGTTACTCCACAATACCCTGAAGAGCCGTTCTACTAGCACCTTGATCAAGGCAAGCGTAATCCCCCCTCTGAGCATGTCTTATCCTATTTTCCGCAAATATTTTCTCCACTATAATATTGCATGTGGTTCCAAATGTCAATTTGCTTGGATTAGAGTATCCTATAGTTGCATTAAGATTCCGATGCCAATTACCTGTTTCCCCTCCTATTATCCATAGGATTGTACTGTTGGCCTGAAATCCTTAACTATGCATGTTGATGCTTAGCCATGCTTAGTTAAAATACTTAGCCGTCCGATGGATACTTCATGTTGGAAACAGGTTGTTGAAGTGTTCAGATGATGGTGGAGAATTTGTGGTGACAGGTAATAAGATGCTTAAAGGTGGGGATGAGAGGCCACTCGATATGGTGGTGTTTTGTCTCACTCTCGCCGCTAGGTGCGAGTTCTTTACCTCTTGAACCAAGAATGAGCGCGCTTCCTCTCGGTGGGGTATATGGAGCCCTCGTCGACCGACTAACTTGTGGCGGACTAGCCGAGGGTCCTCTAGTTTGGCTTTCCATTTGCGCGTGCGTTGAAGATGGTGGCCAAGACTGAGATGAGGATGGTGGTGTCAGGAAAATAAGTGGCCGCGGGACAGGGTGCTGGAGGTACCCCTTGTCCTACCGCCACTGATGATCCTGGGTTAGTCTCAAGCGAGGTAAAGGTTGTAACCGTTCCCACTCAGCCGGCTTTCCCCGGAAGAGAGCTACGTGTAGGCAATGAGCCGGGCGGTACCGAAGGTAAACACAGTGCACCCCTGCAGGGTTAACTCTTTTCGAAAAGCCGTGTCCACGGTTACAGACGACTTGGGAAAGGACGATAAGACCATAGAATAACTTTAATGGAATGATTAAAAACTGGGTACTAGAGGTACCACTTCACGAATGCAAGGTTGACTTCCTCGAGGGTGATTCGGGGAGGTGCCTTTGTAGAACAGGTACAATGATGATAGTGGTTGATGATGAGAATGTTGATCAAGGAAAGAGTTACTTCTTACCCCTTTTAAAATACTTTGATTAGTCGATGCCTTTGAGTTATGTTTTCATAAATAAAATCAGCTTTATGCAAAACAGCCATATAACTTTGAAAGCCTCATCGAGCTAAAACTCTATATATAATCTTGCGAGTTCGTCGAACTCAACGTCGTTTGTTTTGTTTCAGAGGAGGACTTCACCGACCTCGAAGGTGGGTTCTTTGTGGACGTCGACGAGTAGTCTGGGGTTCCCAGGTGGCAGCTTGGGACATCCCGGAACAGCTGGCGCTGGATGTTTATTTGTAGGCCTCTTAGGCCATAATCTGGATCTTGTTGTTAGAACAACTTAATTTGCTTCCGCTTGTTGTAATGTTGGGTCTGTGACCTCTGGTTGTCATTTGCTATATTTCTCTATTATAAGAGTTGAACTATATGATTTGTGTCGTAGAGTCTGTGATGTGCCAGTTGTTCCACAAGTATTGATCTCTCTATTATGCTTTGATAGTGTGTCTGGTGGTATCGGATAACCGGGGACACAGTATCACTGTGTAGCAGTCGGGTCGGGGCGCTACAAGTTGGTATCATAGCAGTACTGCCTGTAGGAAACCCTTCTACTGGTCGATGTTGAGTCTAGTGTTTGTGAAAATATTTTTAACCTAAAAATGAGTTGTGAAAACCATCTTAGGATTCTTTTTACTCCTTATCTGGTTACCTCTAATCTCGGAGCAATCTTATCTCGATTTGAGTTTAAAGGTTTTACTCCGTCTGTTACTTCAAAATGATTAAAACGGGGTGTGTTCGACCTTTAGTGTTATGTGTCACGTTGCTCCCGCTGCGTTGCAATCCCAAATCAACTCAGATGTTTCTACCAAGTTTAATCATTTGATCCTTTCTTTGGGTTTTAACCCGGACTTGAACATAAGGTCCCGGATTGTGTCAACTAGAGTGTGTTAAGTTGTGATTTCTTAACTCTCATAGTAGCACATGATGCTGATCTTTGACCCAAGTTCTATCTTGATTTCCTTCTGCAAAGTATTATCGTCCCTAGTCTGTGTACTTGTGTAGACGCTAATGCTATTGTTCGACCATTCGGAGAAAGATACTAACGTGTCATTGTCAAATCTCCAGAATGGCTCGAGGAGGCCGTGGAGGCGTGGGTCGCGGTAACCACAATGATGATGAGGCTGATCTGGCCATTGAGGAGAACCGTGGGCGCAATGAGCGCTTGCTTGAGCAGTTGGTGCAGCAGAATGCACGGAGGAACGAGTGCAACACTCACCGAGTTCCTGCGCGCAGCCACCCACCTTTGCTGATGCTAAGGAGCCACTGGAAGCTGATGATTGGCTTCGTGCTTTGGAGCGCAAGTTCTCCGCGCTCATGTCCCAGTGGCTGAGCAAGTCAACTTTGCCACCTACCTCTTGGTTGGTGCTGCTGGCTGTTGGTGGGAAAGCCATGTGGCTTTGTTTCCAGCCAACCATGTCTTCACTGGGCTGATTTCCGCACTGCCTTCCGTGCGGAGTACATTCCCCAGCCGATCATGGACTTGAAGAGGAGGGAGTTCCTGGATTTGCAACAGGGACGGATGGACCTCCGCACTTATGGTCGTGAGTTCAACCATCTCTCTCGTTACGCCCCAAGGGACGTGACCAATGATGCTGACAAGCAAGAGCTGTTCCGCAAGGGTCTGATCCGCAGCTCGCTATGAGTTGCCCTTCAGGTTCCAGACCTACCAGGAGCTGTTCAACCAGGCTTTACTCTGAGCAAGGAAGAAAGGAACTTGAGGCTTCCAAGAGGCCCGCACACGGGGACCACCAGAGTTCCTCGGGTTCTGAGAGCAAGAAGCGCAGGGTGTTTGTCCCCTACAGCGCGTACCGTGCTCCATTCATGCCAAGAGCCGGGATACAGGCCACCTCCTCCGCCCCACTACTTCGACACTTGGGGTAGGCGGAGTGGGTACCGTCCTATGCTACCTGCTCCACCTGGAGTCACTTGCTACACCTGTGGCCAGGCTGGCCACTACTCCAGGGAGTGCCCCCAGAAGGCACCTCTCGCGATAACTCCTGCACGAGCCCCTGCCACTCCAGCTGGCAAGGCTGGACCTATTGTGCGTGGTCGCCTGAACCACGTCTCTGCTGAAGAAGCTGAAGAGGACCCCGGCGTTCTTATGGGTGAGTTACGAATCAACAACAATCGTGCTACAGTTTTGTTTGATTCTGGAGCATCGCATTCATTCATATCCATAGCTTTTGCAAAAGACCACAAAATACCGTTGAGAAAATGAGCCGTCCCTTGGTGATCTCCCCCCTGGCTCCAAATGGCAAACCGATGGGGTTACTCCTGAGTCAGATTACTATCGGTTACTACTCTTTTCCTTTCGCTTTGGTAGCTCTGAGGTCAAGTGGCATTGATGTCATACTGGGCATGAACTGGCTAGCCAAATACCGGCTAATCTCGACTGTGCTGCCAAGACCGTCACCGTGACCAATTCTTCGGTGACAGTGTGAAGTATTGGTCTGCACTGTCAAGACCTCCTTCATCATACCCAACTCACCTGAGATCTCCTTTGCTTTATGGAAGGCGAACCCCTCCTGAAATCCAGGACATACACGTGGTGTGTGACTTCCCGGATGTGTTCCCGGAAGAATTGCCTGGCATGCCTCCTGACCGAAGTGTGGAGTTTGTCATAGATCTACTTCCCGGTACGCTCCAATTTCCAAGAAGCCCTACCGTATGCCGGTGGAAGAGTTGGCTCTGTTGAAAGAGCAAATTGATCAGCTGTTAGCAAAGGATTTCATCCAGCCTAGCAGTTCACCTTGGGGTTGTCCGGTACTCTTTGTCAAGAAGAGGGATTCTACCGTGCCTCGTCTAGTCTCTGACTATCGACCGTTGAATGCGGTGACAATCAAGAACAAGTATCCTATTCCTCGCATCAATGATCTGTTGGATCAGTTAGCTGGTGCAACGGTATTCTCCAAGATGGATCTGAGGTCAGGCTACCATCAGATAAAAATCAGAAAGGAGGATATTCCAAAGACGGCATTTGTTACTCGTTATGGCTCATATGAGTATACCGTCATGTCCTTTGGTCTCACAATGCCCAGCTACTTTCATGAGGCTCATGAACTCCATCTTCATGGATTATCTTGACAAGTTTGTCGTCATTTACATCGATGACATCCTCATCTATTCAAACCAACGAGAGCATGGAACATCTTCGTTGGTTCTGACACGACTTCGAGAACACCGCCTCTATGCCAAGTTCTCCAAGTGTGAGTTTTGGTTGGATAATCTGTCTTCCTTGGTCATGTGATATCCGCTAATGGTGTGGCTGTCATTCCTGACAAGATTCAGTCCATTTTGGATTGGAAAACTCCAATGTCAGTCAAGGACATCGTAGCTTTCTCGGATTGGCGGGTTACTACCGCCGATTCATCGAAGGTTTCTCCAAGATAGCCAAGGCCTGACTGACCTTCTCAAGAAGGATAAAAAGTTCGTATGGTGGCGCCGAAGCTGAAGAGAGCTTCAAAACACTGAAAGCCAAACTCACGTCCGCTCCTGTGCTTGTCCTGCCGGACACAGCAAGGATTTCGTCGTCTTCTGTGACGCCTCTCTGCAAGGCTTGGGCTGTGTGCTAATGCAAGATGGCCATGTGGTGGCATATGCTTCTCGCCAACTTAAGCCGCATGAGCACAACTACCCAACTCATGATCTAGAACTTGCCGGTGGTCTATGCTTTGAAGCAATGGAGACCATACCTGTTTGGTAACCGTTGCGAGATCTTCTCGGATCACAAGAGTCTGAAGTACCTCTTCACCCAGCCGGATTTAAATCTCAGGCAAAGGCGTTGGTTGGAGTTAATCAAGGACTATGATGTGAGTCTGAACTATCAACCCGGCAAAGCAAACGTCGTGGCTGACGCGCTAAGTCGGAAGTCTTTTATTGCAACAATCTGTATGATTGAGAAGGCGCAACCTGCTCTTCATGAAGAGTTGC
>CAMZMU010000065.1:5573654-5653957 GCA_947311845.1 Poa pratensis
GACCTCAGAGCAAAAAGAGACGGCCCACCTGGCCGCTTCCAACGGCACCTTCGCGAACCCCGATCGGACGGCCGGAAACCTCGCGTGGGACGAAAGCTAGCGCGATGCGATCCGCGCCTGCCGACCAGGATCGGACGGCCGAGATTCCTGCGTCCATCCAAAGCTAACAAAACCCAGGACCGGAAAAAAAAACAATTAACGCCGCCGCGTCCGCTCCGCTATAAAAGCCCCCTCCTCCGCCTCCACGGGCTCGCCCAATTCCAATTCGAATACTAGGGTTTTGCTGCTCCGTCGCATCCCCCGCTCCTCCTACCCAACAGCCGTCGCCGCCTGCGCTCGTCCCGATGGTGAGTACGAGAATGGTTTCCGTCTGATTCCGCCGCGGGTGACCTTGGATCCGGCGTCGCGTGGGTCTGATCTGGGTTGTTTTTCTTTTTTGTTGCAGGCGCTCCCGAACCAGGGGACCGTCGATTACCCCAGCTTCAAGCTCGTCATCGTCGGCGATGGAGGGACTGGTGAGTTCCCCGTGGTCTAGTCCGTTTGTATCGCCAGAGGAACCTGTGATCTGTTCGGTTCGTCCGTTTGGTTGTAGTTTAGACGAGATCTGATTGGTTAATGGCTCTCTGCGGGCTTTGAAATCTGAGGCTATATGTTGGGTCCCTTGATTGCGTAGCGGTAACGTGAATATTAGTGATTTAGGCGTCCTAAGGATGTCGTTATAGGTTCACAAAGGGGAATTAGATTTTGATTCTTAGCATTTTGAACAGTTGAAATACTGTGGCGGTTGATGCGAAATGATTGGATCGTGGAGTTATTATGAAAAAGCATGTGATTATAATTTCTATTGAATTAACAGAAAGCTGTGTAACAAAATTACAAATACAAAACAGGTCGTGAAATCTGTACAACAAAGGCTGATTATGGAGGAATAATTGTAGAGAACTTCTAGTAGGAATTTGTGGGGCTTGATCTGTTCAATAGAAGGGTATGCTTCAAAAATTTATAAAAGAGGATGAAAGGTTCCATTTTTATGCAATATGTTTTGGATATTAACTGATAGATTGTTTAAGATACTTTGAATGGCTTAAGTTAAGCTATGCATTTTGAGTGACTTGATGCATAAGTGAGGAATCACTTAACTAGGAAGTTATTCTTGGATACACTGAATTAGATAGTGACATCTGTTCGTTTGGTATCTCATATGTTGTGTGTTCCTTGATGCATCACCATTACACTGTGAATTTCTAAATGTTTAAAATATATTGTCTGCTCTGCTGTAGTATCCTAGTCAATCACATCAGGTTCTGATAATTGATTTGTATGGTTGCAGGTAAAACCACATTTGTGAAGAGGCATCTCACTGGAGAGTTTGAGAAGAAATATGAACGTATGTGTGCAGTGATCTAAGTTTCTCTTTGACTAATATATTTTGGCATGCACACTAGCTAATGAATGCATTAACTTCTTGCAGCAACCATTGGTGTTGAAGTTCACCCATTGGATTTCACCACCAACTGTGGAAAGATTCGTTTCTACTGCTGGGACACTGCAGGGCAAGAGAAGTTTGGTGGCCTTAGGGATGGATACTAGTAAGTGTTATGTGTTACTTATTCTGAAGTTACAGCTAATGTTTCTGCATATGATTGTGTCGTATTGTCTCAATATAATTGTTTCTGCATATGAATGAGCTGTAAATGCATCACATTAAATTTTCAGCTAGTGTTTCTGCATATGAATGAGCTGTACTGTCTCAGTAGTTTGATGTCTCCTTAGTTTAATTAGTAAGTCGAACTGAATGCATGTTCCTTTTGCTTTATTCATAGTTCTGTAAGATGCTAACTTCTTGTCTTTGTTTCGACTGCTCGTTGTTCTGCATATGGTTGACTGATTGTTCCTTTTAATATTAATTTTGCAGTATTCATGGTCAGTGTGCGATCATTATGTTTGATGTCACTTCAAGGCTGACTTACAAGAATGTTCCTACATGGCACAGGGACCTGTGCAGGTTTGCTTCTGGTGCAATCTTCTTTATTATATATAAAATTTTGCTTCGGTGTTCTGATGTGTAGTTATTCTCAATGCAGGGTGTGTGAGAACATCCCCATTGTCCTCTGCGGTAACAAGGTTGATGTGAAGAACAGGCAGGTTAAGGCCAAGCAAGTCACATTCCACAGGAAGAAGAACCTGCAGTACTATGAAATCTCTGCAAAGAGCAACTACAACTTTGAGAAGCCCTTCCTTTACCTTGCAAGGAAGTTGGCCGGGTAATTGTCCTCCCTCCCTGTTGGTTTCTTTTGCCAGTTCGCCTCATATCATATAGGTCTCTTGTACTAACTCTGTTTGTATTTGATGATGATAGTGATGCCAACATTCACTTTGTTGAAGCTGTGGCTCTTAAGCCTCCGGAAGTGACCTTCGACTTGGCCATGCAGCAACAGTAAGTGCCGTTTTCTGCCATTCCACTGTGTGTTCTGTAGATCACGTTCATACTCAGTTTGTGTAGTTGAAATGGAACAAATGAACGAATTGCTGATTGCTTTTGGTGCAATGTTTGCAGGCACGAGGCTGAGCTTGCCGCTGCAGCAGCGCAACCACTGCCAGATGACGATGACGATCTGATCGAGTAGAGAGAGGATCATGAGTCTTACTTTGAGACGACGGAGATTGTGCTTCGTACAAGAGTCTGTCACTTTTAGGTTGAAGAAGGCTTGATAGAGTCAAGCCGGAATGTTTTTCCTGCCTTGTCGGTTGGGTTGAGAAACTCTTGTGTGTGACATTGATCTACATGTTTTGCCATGGATTTGTTGGCCACATTGCTGTGTTACTTGATGGTTCATCAGTATTATTATGCCTGTTGGCCTACTGTTGATCATATCTATCTATTCTCTGTATGTGCTTGTTTTGCGATGAGCTGTGCTGTTGTGTCTGGTGCCGCTTCACGCCTCAGTCATCTTTTCTTTCGAGATCATGCCTGTGTCTGTGTACCGTGTTGCCTGAAAATTGCCGTTGAATCTCTGGGCGCTCTTGGCATCCCAGCGATGCTAATGAATTGAGGCGCCACCTGGTACGTGCTGGTTTGCTGCAACAGATGCTCAGCTGCCTTAAAATTACTCTTTGTGCTCTGGGCACTCGGAGCAAGGAAACTTGGTGACATAATCCGAACGAATGAAACTTTTCAATAGCTCCAACTACGGCAATGGCGACCTCTTTTTTTCGTGCGTAATCGTGCTTGTGGGCGCAGCGATGGCCATCGTGCTAGTCGCCATTAACAACTGTAGTGCCCTGGTGGCCATGGCCTGGTAAAAAACCCTCACCACACAGGGTCACTGGGAGAACGAAAATCATCGGCGGAGACGTCGAAGCCTCTCGCCAGCTTTTCATCCCGTCCACTTGCTCCACCACCTCTTAAAGCCGCCGCCTCCCACTTCCTCAGTAGACAGTTCCTCAGCACAACACACCCACCTGCGTTCGAGCCAAATCCGAGGACGAGATGAGGCCGTCGCTGCTGAGGACCGCGTCGCAGCACCTCCGCCGCCGCGACTACTCGTCCGCCGCGCAGCCGGAGCGGAAGGTGGCCATCCTCGGCGCGGCCGGCGGGATCGGCCAGCCGCTCGCGCTACTCATGAAGCTCAACCCGCTCGTCTCCTCCCTCTCCCTCTACGACATCGCCGCCACCCCCGGCGTCGCCGCCGACGTCTCCCACATCAACACCCCCGCCCTGGTCCGTCCCCACCCCATCCCTCGCCGCCTAGATCTATCCGTGCTAGCCTCTGATGGTCTCGAGATTCTGCCTGCAGGTGAAGGGGTTCATGGGGGACGACCAGCTCGCGGAGGCGCTGCAGGGCGCCGACGTGGTCATCATCCCGGCGGGCGTGCCCAGGAAGCCCGGCATGACCAGGGACGACCTCTTCAAGATCAACGCCGGCATTGTCAAGGGACTCTGCACCGCCATCGCCAAGCACTGCCCCAACGTAAGCAAGCCTGTCTCCTCACACTCTGCCACTCCAGATCTGCCGTGGAGGCAACGTAGATTTGGTTGCCGAACATGTCAATTTTGCTCGCGGATGCTTGGAATTGCATGTCTAGCGCTCATTTCTGGTCTGAGGCAGTGGCACTCACTCAGTAAAGTAGGATTGGTAGCTACTACTAGAATTCTAGAGCATTTGTCCCGAATGGACCAAACTGCCACTACCAGATCAGGTGGTACATAGATTTGGTTACCGAATGTGGTAAACCGCCTCTTGGCTGCTTCGAATTGCACGTCCTTGCCCAAATAAACCGAGCTGCCAGCTACATACTTGCATAACAACATAGGATAAATGTGTTCTATTCCTTCCGTATCAAAATATAAGACTTTCTACCTACTTTCCCCTAGGTACAAAGTCTTGTATTTTGATAGGGAGGGAGTAGTAGTCTAGAACTACCGATTTCCCCAAATAAACCGAGCTGCCAGGTGTTACTTTCCTGCCCAAATCTTGCATACTGTATCTAGGAGGCACGCTTGCCTCAGCCCTCAGACCTTGTTTTGCAATTTGAGCTTAACATTGTTCATATATGTTCTGGGGAACTGCTGTCACATTGTTGCATATGATCGTTTTGGTAGTAGTAAAAGTCTAGAACAATGGTTTGCCCCCAATAATCGAATTACTGCTGCCAAGCCAGGTGTAACTTTCCTGTGGCAATCTTGTTTGCTGTTTCTAGTAGGCACACTTGCTTCAGACCTTGGCTTGCACTTTGAGCTTCTTCCTTGTTATTGCTCCCAAGATTTCAATTGTCATTTATGAAATAATTTGATTTAATATATGTATCAATCTCATGGTGAGCTTATCGTTTATATGTTCAGGCTCTCGTCAATATGATCAGCAACCCTGTCAATTCGACTGTCCCGATTGCAGCTGAGGTGTTCAAGAAGGCTGGTACTTTTGATGAGAAGAAGCTGTTTGGTGTCACCACTCTTGATGTTGTTCGTGCTAAAACATTCTACGCTGGAAAGGCAAACGTCCCAGTCACTGGTATGAAGATGATATTTTACTCACTTATGGAGAGCTTTGAGATCTTATTGTTGGAGTCTCTGTCCATTCATTCTGAATGGCTGCTGTGATCTTTTGCAGGGGTTAATGTTCCTGTTGTTGGTGGCCATGCTGGTATTACTATCCTGCCATTGTTCTCACAGGTGGAATATTAGTGTTTGACTTTTTCTTGTTCCATTTCCTTCAGTCACAAGTTCACAACCCAAATTTATCTTCAAAACTAAAGAAGTCTAAGTACTTAGTGATAATGGAACTATATATGATAGGTTGGAAAGTATTCGGAATCCTCCTGGAAAAACATGCAAGTAGATTTAGTGAAGAGAATGCAGTTTTTGGATACGAGTCATAAGCATCTCAATCTAGTGTAGTAATCTTTCATCTGTCAATAACTGAAACGCTATGTGGCTACTAATGCTGAATTAATTGTATCATTGTATGCTGTCTCTACTGTGTGCTGTGCCGCCCACCTCTCAAGCTAACAGCTCCATCTTTGTATATTTGATATAGGCTACTCCTTCAAGTAATGCATTGTCCCATGAGGACCTTAAGGCCCTCACCAAGAGGACACAAGACGGTGGGACGGAAGTTGTTGAAGCAAAGGCTGGAAAGGGCTCAGCAACATTGTCGATGGCGTAAGTCTGTGAACAAAGATATAAATGTTCCGGAGCATATCCATTACCTACTAGTTGTGCTCTTGAAACTAACATGATGTAATTCCTGTGTTTACTATTTTTTATATAATATCAAAGTAGCATAAAATTTTATATACTCTGACCAGCCAATCAGTAGGGTGTCCTGGCCAATCGCAAACATATGACCAAATTCAGTTGTACAACCTTTTTACACTGACTGACTAGTGTAGTGTAGTTTTTCCTGTGTCCATATATTGCGTGCCCACATCAGTGCTTTACCTCCAAATAAGGACATATATGTGAAGCTGTTTTGCATTCAGTTATCAGCAGTAACACGTTCACTGTACCTGTGAAACTAAAACATCCGGTCGTAAATTACACCCTGGATTCCTGAATTTGTTCTCAGTACTGACCTACTTAGTAACTGTAGGAGGAATTCTCATATCACTATTTTCTGTTCTCGATGTCATGTGAAATGCATGCACAATTCAGTTATATCAGGCACATTGTACTCATTTGGAAATTACCATCTGAAAGAAATTTGGCCACTTTGATCTGGGTAGATTAGCTGAACTCTAAGTAAACACGTTTTATATTAATACTTGTCAGATAGTATGCTGATTTTAGATCTGAGTCTTTTGTTTTATTTGGCTTTGCTGATATATTTAATCTTATGATTTTCCAGATATGCTGGTGCAGTTTTTGGAGATGCATGCTTGAAGGGGCTCAATGGAGTTCCTGACATTGTAGAGTGCTCGTTTGTGCAATCAACTGTAACAGAGCTTCCATTCTTTGCCTCCAAGGTGATTTCCTGTTCTCACTGTATAATGTAATTATGTGCCACCATATTATTCATTTATTTGTCAGAGTAAATCTTGATTATCCTCACATTTTTCGTTTTTCATGCCAAGCGCTTAAACAGCGTAACGTTTTGATTCCTGCATGAAATTTGGTTGCGTGCTTAAGCATTATAATCTCCGTCATCTTTTTGATACTGGAAGCAAGTATCTAAAGTGTAGGTAGCTCCTGAGCTACTTTGGGTGGTCTGGTACTCTGGTGACAGGCCTTGCAAGATGTTTCTGTGATTCGTAGGTTCTTTTGGTTGATTTGTAAAAGTGGCGATTCTTGTAGATTATCTTCCTGATGCGTACATTCTTATGCACTCATGAGCTACACTTGATTACTTGAACATGTTTGGCTTTATGATGAATGGAGCTGGGGGCTCTCCCCTATTTTTTTATAAAATGTATCATCCAACGGTATATATTAAGCCTCGGCATGCTTTAAAATGGGACTGTGCTTATTATCAATTGTAGCGTACAACTTGTTAATTTCCATGAGAAGATGGACTTGGTGGTCTGAAGACTAGTTCCTTTGTTATTGCAGGTGAGGCTCGGCAAGAACGGAGTGGAGGAAGTGATTGGGCTGGGTGAGCTGTCCGCCTTCGAGAAGGAGGGGCTGGAGAGCCTCAAGGGGGAGCTGATGTCCTCCATCGAGAAGGGTATCAAGTTCGCGCAGGAGAGCTAGTCAGCCTGCTCAGTTTCTAACAATCCGCACAATGAGCTCGGTGGGATCTGATGAATTTTTGGTTCGACTCCTTTTACTGCCCCCATTCTGCTGGGTAATTGAGGCGTCGTGCTCCACAATAAAATGGCGTGGCTTATTGCCATACTGAACTGTACCTGTAACACCAGAAAAGTGAGACTAGTGGCTTATGGACCTCGGCGGACATTCCGGTGAACCTGAAATCTTGATGTTCTACAGCCCAGGGCCGCGTGTCGTTTTGCGTGTTGAACCTGCTATTGAGGTACTGCTGTGACAGGCACTGCTGTTCTTCAGTAGCTGTTGAAGTTTGTTGTGCACTGTTTAGTGACTCGTTTTTGTTATGGAAATGATGCGTGCTCGAGGCGGTGCACAGGATCGGTGCCCACTGCCACCCAAGTGTGGAAGCAACAAATACTGATGAGGTGAGATGACACGAGGGGTTTCTCGTTAGTTGGAGATTGGAGAAGGCAATTGATAGATACGATATGAGCTTCAAGGACGGGGGCGTGATGAATGCATAGCCAATTCGGGACATGGATATCGCGCCTTTCTCGTTAGCTGGAGACGACCGGAACTTTCTCTTGATCTTGCACAGCATGAAGCGAAACAGACAGCCGTTAGAGCATCTCTAGCGGAACCTGCAAAACGCGCAAACCCGCAAAATAACCGCCGGATACGGTTTCAGAACCTTAAAAACGCAAAGAGTAGAACCCTTAAAACGCGCCGACCCATAAAATATTTTGAGGGGGCCTGTAAATTTCGCCCTCCAAACTTTATTTTCGTTGTTTCCGTTGCCGAATTTAAGGTGGCCTGTATCCCGTGCGAGGCGTTGGCGGGCTGAACATTCAGCACCCGCCGACGACCTTCAGCCGCGGAACTCGCCGGGGAATTCGCCGGAATCCGGCGAACTTCTGCCACACCGAGATCGCCGGAACCTCTGGGCAGGTGTTGAGGCGGCGGCGAGGGCCGCGGGGAGCAGCTGTGGAGGCGGCCGCGAGGGCCACGGGGAGCTGCGCCGGCGACGGCCGCGACGGCGGCAGGGAGCATCGGTGGAGGAGCAGCGGTGGAGGCGGCCGCGAGGACGGCAGGGAGCATCGGCGGGGAGCTGCGCTGGCGGCGGCCGCGAGGACGGCAGGGAGCAGCGGTGGAGGCGGCCGCGAGGGTGGGGAGCTGCGCCGGCGGCCGCCGCTAGGGCGGTGGGGAGCAGCGGTGCAGGCGGCCGTGCGGGCGGCGGCGGCCGCGGGGAGCAGCGGTGCCGGCGGCCGAGCTGCTGTCGGGCGAGCAGGCTCTGCTACAGGCCTCATCTCGTTTCAGTACACGATGGAGAAGATAAGGTTGCTACTTTAAAAAAAAGATAAGGAATATTCCTGGAATATTCCTTTCTACAGTTTGTGTATGCGGTTTCTGTTCTGCGCGGCGTCGTTTTAAGCCAAAAAACACGCGTTCCACGACCCTCAAAACTGTTTTGCGATTCCGCATTTTGCAGGCTCTGCTAGAGATGCTCTTAGATAGATATGCCTTCACGGTCTGAAGATACTGGCTGGAGACGACCGAAACTTTTCTCTTGTCTATGATGACAAGATCCTAACTACTCCGTGGAAGGACGTTGATTGAGATTAAGGGTGACACATAGGCTTGTGTTGCACGTTTTAGCCAATCAAGTAAATTTCTTGTGTCAATCAAGGTTACTGGATGAAGGACGCAATCTTTTTAAATGAAACGTTTTACGTTCTGAATGTATAACCAGCTAATGGAAAGCTATGCTTGAAGACGGCAATGGTAGGTTAGATAGTTGAGCCGTCCATTTGTGCTACGGAAGGTAAGCGGCTAACTGAAAGCAAGGGGGAGCTCTGCCCATCGCCGGAGACGAGAGGAAAATGGAGTTTCGAAGAGGACAACACCTGTCCCGAAATAGACTCGCCGAAAACGAAACGCGATATGTAACACTCCCCATGGACAAAAATAAAAATAAAAATAAAATCAGTGCCATCTCAAACCTACCGCTGATAAGATATGATAGTTCGACGGATCGCACGGGCCATTGCCGACACGTAATTTCATCCGAGATTAACCTACGACACGCCTCGACACAGCGAGCCAGGCTGCTCCACAGACTGCATTTTCAGGAGACTGAGTCACACGACACGACGATACAGGGGCTGTCATTCTCCGTGGTCGGAATTTGGAAACGGCATGCCAAGCTTATATATCTGCTGTTTTTTCTTCTTTTACATTTCCCGGCTGTTCTTTCCAAAGGAAGTCCAGCTGAGCTCTTCTCCTTCCTCTTCCGTCCAGCGAATCCGTAGCATACAACATATCAAGAACATGGTGCATCTGACTTTGTGTCATGGTCAGAACTCGGAAGCTCGGACGCTGCTGAGGGGTGGGCGCAAGCAACTGAGGCTTGCACGCAATTAGCTTAAGACCAGCCAACTGTCACAAGACATCCCTGTCGGCGGCAGCATTTTACAGGCCAGCGTGGATCGCCAACCAGAAAGCGGCATGGTCAGACACAGTGGCAGAGCTAGGATTAGCAGCAAGTGATGTCAAAAGCCTAAAACAAGTGATATATGAGACTCAATGTACAACCAGGCCAGCGCCAGGGATCAGGTGAACGTTACTCCCTCCTTTGCTCATTCTTTTATGCATGATTACCGGAACACACGAGCCAAGCATGCACATGCATCATGCATGTATGACACAGAAATTCGTTGAAGGTGAATTTGGGTAAAAAAAACCTACTGCGCCCGTTTAATAATTCTTATCGTGGGGTAAAAATATAATTCAAATGTACTAGGCCTTTTGATCTTCATCACCGCCGTATTAATTTCTACTCCCTCTGTTCATAAAAGGATGTCTCAACTTTGTCTAAATTTGCATGTATGTAGACATGATTTAGTGTGTAGATACATGCAAATTTAGAGAAAAAGTTGAGACATCATTTCATGAACGGAGTGAGTAGAAGTCAAGTGCTAGCTGGTGATGTACATTTTTTTCTCAGCTACAACATACCCCCTCCTTCCCGCAAAGAGTGTATTCAAGTTTTCTTAAAAATTAAACTTTTTTAAGTTTGAGCATGTTTATACATAAAAGCACCAACAATTTATGTGATCAAATTAGTATCAACGCATTCATGATAAAAATATAATTTCATCATATACTTATTTGATTTCATAAATATTAGTATTTTGTATTAATTTGGTAAACTTTCGGATAGTTCAACTTTCCAAGAAAACTGAAACATTAACACATACTCCCTCCGTTCTAAAATACCTGACACAACTTTGTCTAAATATGGATACATTTACGTACTAAAACATGTCTAAATACATCTATATTTAGATAAATCTATCTCAACTATTTTAGAACCTAGGGAGTACATCTACCAGGTTGATGCATTTAGCATTTTCCATTCGTGAGTGTTTTAGCATTCCTTTTTTTTTCCTTCAGAAACTAAAGTTTTGGTATTGATGACAGTTAGACATATAGGTACGCAGCAATGTTAACACATGGAAAGTTCAAAGGTAGGTTTGCTAGGTATAGAAGAGATGGATTTCGGTGAAATGCAAACATATTTAGAAGTGATCGATCGTTTGTAATGATGCCAAGTTCGACCCGAGCCGGGCCCACAGTGGACAAGCTCGGTCCGGCAGGCAGCGTGTCGTTGGTTTCTTCCAGCATCCCATCTCCCGACGTCAAACTTTGTTGGATCATGATCGACACATGAAAGTTGCGTGTGCTTCAATCTAACTTGATTTAATTCAGCTACTATCTATATCTATACCTAATAATAAAAGCATTAATCTTTCTTGTGGTACGTCATTAAAACTATCCCCGAAGTTGGCAACAATTACCCACCACTGCCACCGGTAAGTGAAAAAAAAACGTTTCATCAGCCCCGAAGCCACGAAATCCTCACGCAGGCAGCTGCTCCTTGCACGCTGCCTCCTCCCTTGATGTCTCGCCCTGCCATGCCCTGCCTTGCGCCGCCCCCTGATGTCTCGCCCTGCCATGCCCCGCCGACGCCGTAGCTCACGTGTCGCTAGGAGATTACCTCCCCCCATCCTCTCCAGACTGGTCCACCTCTACCCTCCCTTGGCGTCGCCTCTCCCGAGGCCCTCTCATGGCGGCGGCGGCCGCCGGTGAGGAAGGCGCAAACAGCGGCGCTGCGGCAGCCGGTGGCCGCGGTAGGACACGGCGGTCAGACATGGATGCCATCCACAAGGCCGCAAGGGTCATCAAATATCCAAGCAGAACTCAAATCCAGATCTTGGAGACCCAATGGGGATGCACGGTGATGCAGAGAGATGTAGCGTTTGCCTCTACATCGTCGGCAGTGACCAGCCAAGTATGAAGCGGGGACGCGCTTCCTTCAGTTCATGGCCCGATGACCGAGAGATAGGCGGCAGGCTGCTGCTGGTCCCCAACAGACAACACGCTGGGAGGAGCTTCAACGTATTCGAAGCCGCGGATTGGGGCGACACCGGCGGACGTTGGTCCGAGGTGGCGAGTTTGGCGGGCGACAAGGCAATGTTCGCTGCCAGTCACGGCGAGAGGGCCCTGCATACGGCGTCTCGCTACGACAGTGGCATGCGAGGGAATCACATCAACTTCGCCGGCGAGATGCTGCATCTGGGGATCGACGACAACCCAGCCAGCTTTGGCGTCTAAGACATGAGCAGCAAGAACATCTTTGACATTGGTCTGACGTGCTGTTTATTTGTCGAGGACTGCAGTCCCACTCCCACGGGGTCATGGCTGTTTCCGTCCATTGTTGATCAGTAAGCATATGTATATTTACTATAGTGATTATATTTGGAAATTAGCATGTAATGGATCCTCTGCCCGGCTGCAAGAATTTCTTTGCCAGTTCCTGACTTCCTGTACGGCAGTACATATTCACAAGGTACACTATGCCTAATCGAGTCTTTGAACCAATAGATTATAGGCTTATAGCTTAATTGTCTGCAGTTCACGGTTGCAATTAAATGTATGCAAAAGAAAGGAATCATGGGTCCTGAGAATTCCGCAATGTTTAGATTTTACTAGAAGGAAAACACGCGCGTTGCCGCGTCTGTTCTAATACGAACAATGATAGATGAACAAAAATAAATTTAGCGAGATATAAATAAAAGTTAGTATCAAAGATAGATAAAACAGTATCACTGACTCACTATTTTACAACAAGATTACTCAGACATTCTCACATAAACATAGAGGAGTAGAGAAGGGACACGGTTATTAGTTATAGTAAGGTTAGGAGTACACGTACCACTCAACAGAAAGAGCATAACCCCCTTAAAAAAGTTTACACTCGATTAGATGATTAGGATAGACCGACAATTATGAAATGTCATGAAAGTTAAATTGTGTACGTGGTTCTATAATGATTCGAACAAAAAAATTGATCAAAGTTCCAACAATCCGTAGACACTGTACGATATGATAAAAATTACAAACTCGGAGAGATAGATTAGCCAAGATTTGATTAGCCATCGAGATCCTACAATGAAGGTTTATTGATTTTAATATAATGAAATCAAGTAGACTTTTCAGACATAATTATCCCAAAATTAATAATTATAATAGTAGGCCTAAGTATTTTACATATTTAAATAAATTGCATCGAATATGATTGGTACTATATAAAAACAGAGGAACATTCCACCAATAAATACTAAATAATTCACAACAATATAGAGAAAACTGAGATCCTAAACCGTTTAGATGCCATATTAATATGTGCATTGGATCTAGATTGTATAAAATAAAATATAAACAAAACTAAACTGGCATCAATACCACCAAAATTATATATCTAATTGCAGGCATGCCCTTCCCTTAACATATAGTTTGTCATGTCATGTTTGCCACACGGTTCAACACCACATGCTATTTTATTATTATACCCTCGTGGTCATGACTTTTGTATACTCTAATGATTGCATCTGAGTCTAGGCAAACATAGGTCCTTTTTAGTGTATGCAATTAGCCATCTACAAAATACACACATGCATTTTCTTACATAATATGACTCGTTGTCTGAATACAAATGAGACATAAGCAAATATACCGTAGGAAAAAGTTCACGGATAAATACCCACATCATCTTGCATCAGTAATAGGTGGCGTCCAACAAAGAGGCGTATACCTCATCCTTCCACCCCCATTCACCATCGATTTGTCATTCACGGTTTCAACCGCAGCTGCCACCACCACCGAGTCGAGCACTACTAACAATAACAGTGACAATGGCGACGGATGCGAGAGGCGACATGAGTGTTCACGTGCAACTACTGCGGGGTTGTAGAAAGTCTTTCAGCTCACTGGCGTTGGATGGCCACCAGAGGGGAGCACACGTGGCGTGCAAGTTAACAATGGACTTGAGTCACGACATCAAGGATGGAGGTGCCCTATAGTCCCAGGTGCTTCACGGAGCCAGAGATGTGTGCGGAGAGACGGGCAAACTTTGCATAGGGACGACTGTTTTTTGTTCAAATACTGCTCGACGGAGGCAGAGGGAGAGAAATGGTGTCGCACGACACAGGTCGCGCGATGCTATGGTGGACGCTGGTGGCGGAGATAAGAGAGAGAGGGTTGTTGGGTAACGCCAGTAGCTCCGAACTCACTGCATTTCCTTGTAAAAAAAATCGAAACGACATGTTTAGATTTCAATTTTTTGAAATAAAACATACAACTACGTTTACATATTGTATGCACTCTAGAAGATTTTTTTGTATTTCAGTCTAACAAAAAGAGTAATGTTGAGGAGAAATGGAGCTATTTTTCCTTTTTTACAGCCACAATTTTTTTTTTATAGATGAGAATCCTTTTTTATTTCTCCAAAAATTTAGCAAATAAGTACAAACATACGTATATATCCAATAGAATTTTTTTCAAACTGAATTTGAACTTTGAACTTTAAATAAATAATATGAGCTCAGTGGGGTTTACCATGAAATTGACATGTTAAAGAAACTATGAACTATAAATAAATAATATGAGCTAAGTGGGACCTAGTATGATGTTGACATGTGAGTGAAGGAGAAGGCTTCAATTCTAGGGAGCTTAGTACTTAGAAAGATGTCTTTTCTGCTTGCTTGAGGATTCAAGGAGAAAATAGTGTCACACTGTTAAAAGATTCAGATACAATAAATAAGAAGACCTGGCCTGTTTGGTCCTTTTGTAGTCTTGAGATAGATTTTTTTTATCCCGTTGCAACGCACGGGCACGTTTGCTAGTATATCTATAATCCGTTAGGACATCTACCAAATAGTCCTACTTAACTTGTCGATTAAGCGTGCACGCATGACATGACATGCAAGGATGCAGGTTATCGAGGAGGTCCGGAGGCTAATGGAGCTCCACAAGGACGAGGAGACGAGCATCACCGTTACCGGCCACAGCCTCGGCGGCTCGCTCGCCACCCTCAACGCCGTCGACATCGTCGCCCACCGCGTCAACGTGCCGCCCACCTCCTCCTCCTCCTCAGTCCAGCCGCCGTGCCCGGTGACGCTGTTCGCGAGCCCGCACGTCGGCGACGACAAGTTCAAGTCGGCCTTTGCGTCGTTCCCGGATACGTGAACTTCGGCGACGTGGTGCCGTTGTACCCGCCGATCGGGTACGTGAACTCGGCCACCGCGGCGCTGCCCATCGACACGGGCCGGTCGCCGTACCTGAAGCAGCCGGGCACCGTGCAGATGCGGCACAACCTCGAGTGCTACCTCCACGGCGTCGCCGGGTACGAGGGCGCCGGTGGCGGGTTCAGGCTGATGGTGGACCGCGACGTGGCACTGGTGGACAAGGGTGCCGATGCGTTGAAGGACGAGTACCCGGTGCCGCCCAACTGGCGCGTGGTTAGCAAGAAGTGCATGGCCAAGGGTCCCGATGGACACTGGAAACTCAGGGACTTCGAGGAGATCTGACGAACACGTGTACTGGCTCCATGATGCATGTGCCAATGCCAACGTATATCTACAATGCCGATCGATGCTTAGTTATGTGAAATGAGAAGATGTTAATTAGGAGGGTGGTTGTACTCCCAGTCCACCAGAGTTCAAACCTCAGGTTTGACGCTGGTGTTTCTCATTTAGGCAGAATATTCTTCGGTGGGAGGCGATGTTCCCGTCGACAGCGAGGCGTCCGTGGTGACTTCGTCAATCTCAAGACTCAATCCGCCGGCTCAGTCTCTCGGAGGTGCTCATAGGGGTAGGGTGTGCGTGTGTACGTTCATAGGGGTGAGTGTATGCGTGTGTATGTGAACGTCTGTGTTGTACTGTGTTTCGCAAAAAGTTATGTGAAATTAAAATGTTCCTTCTTACAAGTACAGCGGATGTAAAATTTGAACAAAAAGTAGATGTACAAAGTATATACAAGTAGGACACTGCTTGAGAGCGCACACGCGCTTTTTTTAGTCCGGAGCGTACACGGCCAAATTAGGAAAGGTTTCGACCGCACGTTGCTTTTTTCAATCGGGGTAAGTGGAGTGGATGCATGCACCGTATGTACAGTAATTTCCTGTACGCATGCATCGCGCAGATGGTTTTAATATACATGCCAAATAGACGATGTCAGCTACATGCAAACGTATTCCAAAAGTTTGAAAAACACATAACTTTTAAACGGAGCATCTAAATAGAAATCGGTTTTTACCGTAGTGTTCCTCGCGACGAGATTTTCGAAACTAGATCTCACATGAATAAGTTCTGACAATTATTTCTTAAAAGCAACTTTGTACTATATACTTGCTTCTATATAAAAAAGCAATTTTTTTGATAAATACTTGCTTTTTAGCCAAGAAGTTGCTTTTTAGAAAAAGCTAGGCCAATTTTTTTAAAGGTATAACTTAAATTAAAATCCATCTTTACTGTAGTTTTATTCGGGGCAGGATCTTCAAAACAAAATCCCACGTGAACATATTCTGATAATTAATTTTAAAATTCAATTTTCTGCCATGATAAAACAAGTTTATGGTAAAAGCATATTTTTCAGTTAGGAAAGTTACTTTTCTAGAAAACGCGAAAATCAACTTTTTATAGTACAAACTTGCTTTTCTATATAAAATCAAGTTAATTTGTAATACAAACTTCCACGAAAAGCTACTTCTTATTATAGACATACTTTTCTACCACAAACATGAAAAATATGTGAGGATGAGAGGGGTTTGTTTTTAGTCTACTCAATGGCCAACTTTGTCGGTATTTCGTGATGAAATCATGTTTGTTGTGCATAACAAAAGTTGTCTCGACATACATATTTGTTTTTCTAAAAAATGCAACTTCTCGGATGAAAAAGCAAGTGTTTACCTTAAACTTTCTGTACTGATAGAAAAGTAAGTTTATAACCCTATGGGGAAAACCGATTTTAATTTGGATATTTAGTTTAAAAGTTATGCATTTTTTAAAATTTATAATTGGTTTGCATGTGGCTGTGGCTGATGAGTTAGAGCATCTCCAACAGCAGCGCTAAAAACGCCGCGCGCCCAAGAAACCGTCGATATCGCGCGCGCGCACCCGTTTCGGCGTCTCCAGCAGCTGCAATAAAACTCCGCGCGCGGTAAAAAGGGGCCAGCGCGCTGGCCCAAGCGGTACTCGTTGCGCTGAATTTGGGCGGCCGCTCCAGCGCGCGGTGCGAAACGAAATTGCCCACTGCTCCCGTCGTCGCTCTGCCTTCGCCTAGCGCGCGGTGCCGCCGGCGGAATTCCGGCGATGGAAGGCCAATCGAGCGTTCCTCCGACCCCTCCCTACGTCCGCGACCTCTCTCCCGTCGGCGCCGCCGCAAACCCTAGCGCGAGCGTGACCAACTCCGCCGCCGGCGCCGCACCAAATCCCGGCATGGGGCTCGCGCGCGGCCTTTTCACGGTGCCACGGCCGAACTCCGTCGGAGCCGTCGCGCAGGCGCCCGGTGCGCAGCGGCGGAACGTCCTCCCCAAGCGCCCGATTGCGGCGGCGACGACGGCGGCGGCAGCCAAGAAGGCGAAGAAGGTGGGCGCCGCTGCTACGCCAGCCAACAAGAGGAAGGCGACGCCAGCGCCATTGGCCCCGCCTCCGCCACCCGTAGCGCCGGCACCCGCGCCGGAGCCGGAGCCGGAGCCGGAGGAGGATGCAAATAGGGTGTTTGACGAAATGCCCACAAGGTACTTTTCCCTATCTTGCTTCACAATTCGCTTATGATTCGTCCCCTTGCTTGACTATCTTCAACTTATTTGTAGTTTGAATGATGACGCATATTTTTCAACAATGGGAGTTGGCTCCACCACTTCACATTGGTCCCAAACCAATGAACTACATGATGACGATCATGAATTTGAAGAAGAAGTGGATGAGGAATGAGAGGGTTTGGTTGGTCCTCCGAAAGGAAGGTCGGTCAACTACACCGTGCAAGATGACATTTTGCTATGCGAGACATACCTAAATGTGTCTTTGGATGCCGCCGTCGCAACGGCCCAAACATTCAACGCATATTGGGATAGGATGAAGGAGTACTATGACACGCACAATAAGAGTGGAATTGAGCGAAACAATAGATTACTTCGCTCCCGGTGGTCATTGATAAACACCGATTGTCAAAAGTGTGCGGGCGCAATGGCGGCGGTTGATGCCCTAAACCCAAGTGGCACAAATGAAATAGATAGGGTAAAGTGTCTCATTTGTGTACCCACGTCATTACTCCTTTGCTACTATGTGCACTTACTTGTTCTTTTCAACGTGTAGCTCAATATTGCACAAAACTTGTTCCGTGGAGAAGATAAGAAGAACAAGAAAGGCAAGGTGAAGAAAGGGAAAGCATTTGTCTTGTCCCATTGCTATGAGAAGTTGAAGGATGAAGAGAAATGGAAGAAGCGTGATGTTCTAGAGGTGCCAAGTATTAAATAAGTGTTGAACTTGGACGAAGATGAAGCATCAAGCGACGGCGGCAAGAGGAGGAGCCCGACCCCTAACTCGATGAACTATGCAAATCCAAGGAGACCAACGGGTGAAAAAATAGAAAAAGAGAGGAAGAAAGGAGGAGGAGATGATGATCTCAAGCACGCCATGGAGGAAATGGTGAAAGCACGAAGGTTGGCAATGGAGGAGAGGAAATTGGCGCAAGAGACGAAGCAAAAGAAGAATAGCCTACACGCCGAGACCGAAGCAAGAAAGATGGCGGCGGAGGAGAGGAGGTTGGCATTGGATGATGGAGTGGGAGAAATACCTCTTCTTCATGGACACGTCACACTTTGATGACAAGCAAAAGGAGTACCTCAACATACGCCGTGATGAACTATTGATGAAGAAAAGAATGACAAGCATGGGAAGCGTTGGTGGTACCATGGGAGGCTTTGGAGGTATAGGAACAAGCATGGAGGGCATGGGAGGCAAAATGGAGGGATGGGAGTGATGAATGCACCTCCGATGGGCATGGGAGGCATGAGTTTTGGCTCTCTTTTGGGAGGCATGGGCGGCATGGGAGGCGTTGGTGCTACCATGGGAGGACCTCCGATGGACATGGGAGGACCTCCGATGGGCATGGGAGGCATGGGTGCATCTCCAAACATCTTTGGAGCATATGGTGGGATGGGCACCATGGGAGGAATGTGTGCACCGCCGGTTAACTTGGGTGCAACCATGGGTAGAGACAATGCTACCATGGTGTCTCCTATACCTTCGGATGGTGCATTTGGAAATAGTGCAAGCACCGTCCCCGTCAATGATGAAGATGGGGTTGAACAAGGTGAAGAAGAGGAGGTGGAAGAAGAGGAGGTGGAAGAAATTGAAGAGAAATAAACTTGTGGCAAGTGATGATGTTTTATTCGTTTGTATGCACTTTATTGTAATGCATTTAAATTATGCACTTTGGTGAATTTGTGCTTTGGTGAATTTGAACTATGTCGAATTTGCTATGCTATTTTGCTATGTTGCTATGTTGCTATGAATTTGCTATTTTGTCATATTGGCGCTGCTCGCGCGCGCTGCATTTTAGCGCGACTGCTGAAGCGCGACAGCGCCGCGCTAAATTATAGCGCGTCTGCTAAAGCAAAACAGACGTCGCGCGCGAGAAATCGCAATTCTGACGCCGCAAAAAAATTTAAAGCTCCTAGCGCTGTTGCTGGAGATGCTCTTAGGCTGCATACAGAAACGACAAGTTAAAAAAAGCTTGTACATAAGCACCAGCCAGCTTTTTAAGGATGTGTCACTTTCGTTGGTTCGGGCAACCCGCGGGCGCTGCACACACATTTTCTGTCAATTACCAAGTATATAATATATGGAAAAAAATAGAAGCTGAACAGCGTATTCAGCCCACATCCCTCATCAATCCTCTTGGCCCAACTATTAGAAAGCCCAGTTAGCTTTGTGGCTCGGCCTCTCCTCACACATTCCTAGTGTACCATGCCTAAAAAAAACAATACTAGTGTACCTTTCGCGTAGCTCCGGCTCCTCAAAATTCAGTAGAATTCGGCGCTGACGCAGTAGGTCGCACTCGTCCCCGGCGCGGTCAGGCTGCGCTTATCCAAACCTCGTCCATTATCCTCATTTCTGACTCCCTGCTTCCTACTCCTCGTCCTGTCGACCAGGACGTCCTTGGCTAGGTTTGAAGCATTGAAACATCATCGCAGCATCACTTGTATTCAAGGCTTTGTGGAACTTTGAAAAGCAAATGAAACCTTGTGAAATATATTTTTGAAACAACTTGTTTCACTGAATTTCAAACTTCACGTGCTATCAAAAGGGGGCCCGCTTCAGAAGGTATGGGTGGATTCAACTTCACTTACACAAACCAAATTTGCTCCCCCAAAAGCCAAAACCTTCCCAATGTTCGAGGAGATCACCCTCTTTCATTATGATCTCACAGATGTTCCCAGCTCCGGTTGTATCGGTGATGTCACGGGCCGCTAGTACCGCTCCCTCCCAGAAGCCCAGTGTCTCCTACTAGGTACAGGTATGGTAGTACTGGTCTCGTGTTCGTTAGTATCACCCCTTCTCAGGAGCGACACTATCCGGATAATACGTATGTCACACTAGATGTGCCACCGCGTTCACTGTGAGCCCCACTGTCGGTGAACAGGAGAAACCGCGGGCAAACACTAATGAAGGCGCCAAACGAACTATCATTGCCGTACTCGATCAGATCCAACGTCACCAAGTCGCCGAAGGAGCTCGCCAACAACACATTCACCGCCAACGCCCGCCTGCCGCTTGCCACCACGAGATATTCAACCTCGTGAACGGAGCAGCCGCTGACGACGGTGGTGGCCACGAGCGGCGTGTAGGGGTGGAGATGGGGAGGGGCTGGAGGTCGGGGCGCTGGTGCCACCCTTGTCGCCCTGGGAAGGGGACCTAAGCGCATTTTTAGAAAATTTTCCGTTCTAGGTCTGGGCGCTCATACCATAATCATAATTAGTTTTACTGGATATTTCATGAAATTACCTTTTGTCTGAAAATGTATAATAGAGTACGTACTACAACAGAAACCTCTAAATCGGCAGTCACAAACTTGAGGAAACTCATTTCTCCTCCACCACTAGGCGTTGTGAGATCAACGTTGACACCGTCAATGGACTCGCTCCGCCGATCGAACGGAAGAAGCCAACACTAGCTGGATAGCTACTAGCCAAGACCAAACCAGCTCAAAGCCTTAGCGCCACCGCTGAATCGCTGATGTAAGAAATAATGTGTCCTTCGTCATATATTCGTGTTCCGATGATCTTATCCCTGTTGTCGTTTTTTCTGTAAAAGTAAATAAGCTGGAATTTCCACGCTATGGTTGCGGAATGCTTGATCTTATTGATCGTTATAATTTTGAGCATATGTCTGGTGCTCTGTTCATGCTGCATATGAGAAGATAGGCTCATATACAGTCATTGGAATCACAGTATTTGTTTGCTGGAACCCGGGAACAATGTTCTATGGAAATCTTGTTCAAATATTTTTGATATATCTAGAACAAAGATGGATCATTAAGTTGTGTAACTTGATTGTCACGTGTGACTTACAACACACGAAAAGGTCCAGAATCTGCACAAAACAGTTTCCTACGGAAACTGCACATCTTGTATCGTGGTTATTGAGATGTGTTGGACTCTGTTTTTGGAAGAGTTTGAATTAACTCAAACTCGTATGTCATGAGGAATTCGAACTTGAAATTGACTATATAAGGACCTTACCCTCTAGCCTCCGTATGCGATTTGTAAGCTGCACCCGGTTATAGCGCAGAGGAATAGAGGTATCTTAGTTCCTAGTTTCCTACATTGGTATCAAAGCTGGTTACTGACGGTGGAAGTTTTCCGTCTCCAACCTGAGATCAATCCGCTGCGATCCTGCTAAAGCCCGCGACTCCGCGCTTCCAAATCTAGATCGAATCTAGTTTTTTTCCAAATCGCCACCACATCTCGCCGAAATCGACGCCCTGAAGCTCTCGCCACGCCACCGCTCGTTGAAGCCTCGTTCGCCGCTGTTCACCGCGACGCTTCTCCTTCGACAGGTCGCCTACTCGCCTCCAGCCATCCAGGTCGTGCTCTCCACTTCCACGAGTTGCACGCTCGGAACTTCGGTCACGCGTACTGCAAGTTTGCTACTGTTTTTTGGTTTGGTAAAATACTCTTCCAATGGCCTCAAACAGTGTGTTTTCTGAATTATTGAGACACTGCAAACTGGACGGATCGAATTATACGATCTGGAAGAGGAAGCTGATGTTCTTGTTGTCTGGTGAGAATATTGATTACGTGACCATGACTGATGAACCAAACAAGCCAGCAAAAGATGCCACAGAGGAAGAAAAAGGAGCGTACAGGGAAGAATTAAAGGAGTGGACTAAGGACAACAAGAAGGCAAGGATTTTTATTCTAGGATCTATGACAGACTCGCTAGCTGGGGAATATGAGAAAGAAACTGCAGCTTGTGCTATCATAAGAAAGTTGGAGGAAGACTTTGGCGAGGTTTCATTGATCCGAGTCTTGAGCTTGGTGAATAAGTTCTTAACCACCAAGATGGCTGAAAATTCTTCTGTGGGCGAGCACATGAATAAACTCAGTGTAATGTCTGAGGAACTCAATAACGCAGGTTACCCTTTTCAGGAGGAAGTTCAAGTGATGGTGGCTTTGAACTCCCTACCTTATTCTTGGGAGCAGTTTAAGATTTCGTTTTGCCATACTGAAAGGGTTCTGAATATGCGCACCTTAAGACACCACCTACTCATGGAAGAAGATAGGAAGGCCACTCATGGGAGAGATAGAAGGTCTCAACATGAGGAATTGCATCTAGGTGAGCACAGGAATTCAAACAAGAAGCCTTGGAATAACAAGAAGAAAGGTGGTGACCTGAGGGACAAACTGAATAAAAGGAAAGAAAGAGATGACCAGCAGAGAACAACAACCCAGTTTGACAAGAGCAAGTACAAATGCCATGGTTGTGGAGATTTTGGTCACTTCAGGAAAGAATGTCCAAAAAGAAGGAGATCAAATGAGAAGAAAGAGAATTCAAACCAGTCCAAGAATTATGAAGGCCGCAAAGGGGATTCTTCCCCTGATGGTACGTTTAATGTCTATGTTTGTTCTGAAGCATTATTTACTACTTCTGTCACAAACAATTGGGTAGTAGATTCTGGTTCAACCTCACATGTTGCTAGAAATAGTGATAATTTTACATCCTTGACACCAATAAAACCAGGCACTAGATTTATATATCTAGGAACCACAGCAAGGCAGATATCTTGGGCATTGGAAATTATTCCCTTAAACTCCCTAATGGAGGAACACTTATTTTGAAGGAAACGGTTTATGCACCAAGCATGAGAAAAAATTTAATCTCTGTCTCTAGGCTGGAATCTATTGGTTTTGATGTGTTATTTGGGAATGGTAAAGTTAAAATCTTGCAACATGGAAAACTGATTAATTCAGGAAATCGTTTTGATGGTTTGTACTACATAGATGATCCTATTAACATACAAGACATGGACTGTTTGGTAGCCCAACAAAACTCCACTGTGAGGAATATTGGTGGTAGTGGAAACTGTAGTGAGTCCTACTTATGGCATTTGCGTTTGGGTCATATATCTAAAAACAGAATTAAGCGTCTTATTAGTTCTGGAATTCTCAAGTTTAAGTGGGAGGACTATGGTGTCTGTGAAGCATGCGTGATGGGAAAATGACAAGGTCACCTTTTCCCAAAGCTAATCGTTCTAATGAACAACTTGCAATTGTACACTCTGATATTTGTGGGGAGTTTTCGACACCAACCTTCGGACAGAAGATTTATTTCATAACCTTTATTGATGACTACTCTAGATATGGTTATGTTTATTTGTTAAAACATAAGTCCGAAGGGTTTGAGATGTTTAAAACATTCAAGGCAGAAGTCGAAAATCAATTAGGAAAAAGGATTAAGGTGTTAAGAACTGACCGTGGAGGAGAATACACGTCAAGTGTCTTAGATGAGTTTTGCAAGGAAAATGGCATTGTGCATCATTACACTTTGCCATACACTCCTAGCAAAATGGAGTTGCTGAAAGGAGGAATCGAACTTTAATGGATATGGTTAGATCAATGATGGCGTATTCTGATCTTCCATTTTCTTTTTGGGGAGAAGCGTTACATACTGCAGTTTATTTGTTAAATCACTCTCCATCCAAAGCTGTTCCTGTAACTCCCTATGAACTATGGAAAGGGAGGAAACCCACACTCTTGCATCTAGCTGTGTGGGGTTGTAATGCTCAAATCAGGATTCCTAGTCAGCTCAGAACTAAATTGCAACCGAAAAGCATGTCTGGAATTTTTATAGGCTATGCTTTCAGGTTCAAATGGTTATAGATTTTATGATCCAGTAAACAAGAAATTATTGGAAAGTAGGGATGCGGTATTCCTAGATCAAGACACACCTCGGCGTGCCAAACGAGCGAGAGTGGAATTATTAGTTACCCCTCTAGACATTAATTTGGATAATACTGAATCTGATATTCAGGAAGCACGTGACAATGATAATTCAGATGGGAACACTCCTCAAACTAATATACCTAGAAGAAGTGGGAGGAATTTACAAACACCATCTTACTTGGATGATTATTATGTTTTTTTGGGGAAGTACACTCTAAGACTGCGGTCATAGAGGAAGAACCAAGGACATTTAAGCAAGCCATGTCTAGCACAGAGTCTAAGCTTTGGAAAGATGCAATGATTGATGAATTAAAATCCATGGAAAAGAACCAGGTTTGGGAATTGGTTGATTTGCCAAAGGATAGGAAGCCTATAGGTTCTAAGTGGATTTTTAAGAGAAAATGAATGCATCTGGAGCTGTGGAAAAATATAAAGCACGCTTGGTAGCTAAGGGTACACACAAAGGGAGGGCATTGACTTTGTGGAAACTTTTTCCCCTGTAGCTAAATTCACATCTATTCGTATAATGAGTGCTTTGACAGCCTATTTTGATTTGGAACTTCATCAGATGGATGTTAAAACTGCTTTTTAAATGGTCATCTTAATGAGGAAATCTATATGTTACAACCTGATGGTTTTGTTGAAAACAAAATCAGGGAAAAGTTTGTAGGCTTAAACGTTCAATTTATGGTCTTAAGCAAGCCTCTAGACAATGGAATTTATTGTTTGATGAAAAAGTCACATCATATGGTTTTAGTATGGTGGAAGGTGATCATTGCATCTACTTTAAAATGGTAGGAGGAAATTTTATTCTCTTATCACTGTATGTAGATGATATACTTATTGCATCAAACAATAAGGAAAACTTGTTTGAAGTAAAAACATGGTTGTCATCTACTTTTTAGATGAAAGACATGGGGAATGCCTCCTATGTCTGGGGGTGGAAATACGTAGAGATCGGAAAAGAAAACTGTTGGGTTTGTCACAAAAGACTTATCTGGAAACAGTAGTTAAAAGGTTCTCTATGGAAAACAGCAAGCCGACTTTTGTACCATTGACAACAGGGATTAAACTCAGTGGGAGATCTTGTCCGAAAACCCCTGAGGAAATCGAAAGAATGAAAAATACTCCTTATTCGTCAGCGCTTGGATCTTTAATGTATGCCATGTTGTTTACAAGGCCAGATTTGTGTCATGCAGTGGGTATTCTAAGTAGATATCAGCAAAATCCAGGAGAATTGCATTGGAAAGAACTTAAGCATGTATTGAAATATGTGAACTCTACCTTGGATTATTGCTTGTGTTTTAATGGTGAGGAACTACAGCTGCAGGGCTATACTGATTCTGATTGGGAAGGGGACCTTGATGCACGAAGATCAACTTCAGGTTATATATTCACTTTGGCGGGTGGTGCAATTTCCTGGAAAAGTAAGAAGCAAGAATCAGTGGCGTTATCTTCCATGGAAGCCGAATATATTGCAGCTTCTGAGGCAGTAAAGGAGGCAGTGTGGTTGAAAGAGTTTCTTGCTACTCTGAAGATAGTGAAGAGCATGGAATCACCTGTCACTCTGTTTTGTGATAACCAAGCAGCGATCAAAGTGGCCAAGGATCCCAGATTTCATAATAAGAGTAAACATATAGAAGCTAGATATCATTATATTCGTGATGTTGTTAACAGACTAAAGTCAGTCAAGTTATATTTCTTACCTAGTGTAGACATGTTGGCTGATCCACTGAACAAGGCTATTGGTCAGGAATTATTTGCTAAACATGTTAAAGCTATGGGTTTGCATAAGTTTGAATAATTGTCTCGGACAAGTGGGAGATGTAAGAAATAATGTGTCCTTCGTCATATATTCGCGTTCCGATGATCTTATCCTGTTGTCGTTTTTTCTGTAAAAGTAAATAAGATGGAATTTCCACGCTATGGTTGCGGAATGCTTGATCTTATTCATCGTTATTAATTTTGAGCATATGTCTGGTGCTCTGTTCATGCTGTATATGAGAAGATAGGCTCATATACAGTCATGTGTAACATGAACATTTGGAATCACAATATTTGTTTGCTGGAACCCGGGAACAATGTTCTATGGAAATCTTGTTCAAATATTTTTGATATATCTAGAACAAAGATGGATCAATTAAGTTGTTTAACTTGACTAGCACACATGCCCGTGCGTTGCAACGGGAGGACAAATTTTTCTGCTCTAGATATGTACAGCAGATTGCCTGATTATCTGCTCCATTGTTCATATGTAAAAATCACCATACTCTTATGCCACCTAGAGATTCTGAGAACCATAAGCAGAAAAATAGAACTGCTGAAAACAAAGTGTTGGCTTCGAAAACAAAGTTAATGAAGCTCAGAATTTGCAAACGGGATATTCCCAAGTCTACCCACTCTATGCGGCATCCTCCAAGTTAATTGGAAGGGTGAAGCTCTTAGGAACGGGATAACAACTGAACAATTCAATCAGAACGTGTAACAACTCGAACAACTGTCGTCAGTCTATGAACTTTGTCGCACGAATTTTAGAATTCAAAATGACTGAAACAACCAACTACCAGTTCGGTAAATACACACCACCACTGCCGTCAGTCTATCGCTACTAACTTGAGCAAATACCCATCTATTTGCCAGTTAAAACGATCTGATGTTTCTCACCATGTCCATGTATCAATTATCAGCAACGCTTCAACACCTTCGGTTGATTTGTCTTCAACATAAGCTGCAAAGATCATCAACAATGATTCTCCTCTGCAGCATCAGTCGAAACAATCCTCTTATATCAGAATAGGATTGATACCTTGAGTCATCTAGAAGCAGGCATAGCGAGGTCTGGTCAGCATGCATAATCTGCCGCTGCTGTGGCATTGGCGACAGGCACTCGAACCCATCGTTGGGTACTCCTTGGGGAAACTCCTTGGCCCGCTGTGCCGTCGTTCACATCATCTTGCAGATCTCCTCAGACGGCCATCTCGGCAAACCACTCCTTGGTCTTCTGGGCAAATTCATGGTGTATGGCGGACGCAGCGAGGTTTGCAGCAAATCGGGCGCTTCAACCATGAGGACATCTCCTCCAGCCGATGGAGGCTCAGATCCATGGAGCAGAAATCGAAACCGAGATCAAAGACCCGGCTTACCTCTCCACTCCAGACGCCATGGATGAGATCAGAAGGAAGATAGAGATACGTCTCGGTCAGTAGCGTGTTGAGGATGGGGAACACACGGGGCTCCAGCCGGCAGTGCGTGTCGATGTGGGGTGGGCGGGGCCGGGAGCCCCTGCCAGCGGCGCGCCAGGATGGAGGCGCACGGGGTCCCGACCTGCCTCACGTGATGGGGGACACCAAGCACAGCCGGCTACTTCGAGCCATGGAGGGAGCAGCTGGAGTGCTCGGACAGCGCTACTCTGAGGCCCACTGCACGCCGCCACGCCGAGGATCGAGAAGACCGCAGCCACGGCGATGCTCATGGTTGCTGGAGTACTGCATCCCATGGTAGCCGTGCTTGGTAGTAGAGTCCGGATCCCGTCGGAGGCGCACCGGTGCACAGCAGGGATGAGGACTGGGCAGCGGCGGCGCATGGCGTCAACGAAGAGCTCGCGCAGCGGGAGCGGAGTCAACGAAGAGTCCGGGGCCGGATGGCCACCATTGAGGAGGCGAGGGAGGGGATTTTTTTGTCAGTGCGAAACGTTATTTTGACTTAACGGTGGCATCAATGGTAATATGAGACTTGGTGGGAGGGTAAAATCGGAAAAAAAAAATGACGTACCACAAAAAACCTTAATGCTTTTATTATTACTAGCAAAATGCCCGTGCGTTGCAACGGGATATTTTGTATCGTTACTTATATCTAACTTTATGTTGTATCCATACCTCCACATTATGCTTATATATAACTTTATGTGGGATGTATCATCAAATAAGCAAACAATTAAATTCCAAGAATAGGATGATATAGTAGCTCCGTGCGGACATGGCATTGCGATGGATTCAGAGCAAGGGGTGTTCCGTCTATCCGCGAGTCTTTGCATTGCGCTGAGCTAGAAGTGCCTTCTTTTCCTCCGATGGTATGTTGTGCCAACTTTCTCTTCGACGGGCGTTTATCTCTTGTCTCTCCTTTGCTGATACATTCCCCCTTGCCTGCCTTTGACGAGCATTTCTCTCATCTATTGTTTTCTTTTGCCTGGCTACTCTTCTTTGGGCATTCATGTCCTCCCTTTTTTTTGGCTGTTAAGCTATTTCGTCGTGCTCTGTCACGTTCCCGTCTTGCTTGATTTCTACATTTTCTCATGTTTGCAATTACATCATCTTCATGATCAATCGAGGTTGTCAAAATGAGTTCACATTTGTTTGGTGTGCCCTCACGCATTGGAAGGGAGCAAGCAAGTTCAAGTTTTTCACCTTTGAAAAAAACTATATTATTATAGCACCAATACATGTTATAACAGTTCATGAATCTATTTTGTCTATATTAACGTAACTATATTCAGATCATGCGATGTTTAGAATGCACTGGTGTAGGAGGGTACCGTTGACAGTTTCATCAGGATTTGCTAGATGAGATGACGTGATCGTACTATTTACTGAAATTGTTGAGTATGCGTGAGCTGGTACGCCGTTGTAGTTATCTGCATATAGTTTTGCCTCTGACATCTGCATGAAAATGGTTACCCAGGGTGAAATAGATAATTAAGCCCTATAACAATTTAAAACACCATGGGACCAATATATGTAGACCGTACCCCGCTCGTCATAATCTCAAGCTGGCGGCGGATCGAGTGGAGTCGGATTGTTCGTACTGCTTAATTAGCGAGGTCATGAGAAGATATGTGAATTAAAATCATCAGCCCTAATCGCCCAAAACGATACCCCTTCTCTGGCCTACTCCGTCCGCACAGGTGACACAAATTCATGTAAAATTTTTATAGCATCGCGTTGGTGGCACGACGAATCTGGAATAACCTAGCCGCCCTCAAATCTCTAGAAATTAACGGGAAAAAAAGAGAGGAGATGGGATCGGGAATCGCGTGCGCGTACCAGCTTGCCGGTGTCCTTGGCCTTGGTCATGTTGGCCTTGAAGTCTGGCTTGGTGTGGCAAGCGATCACGCATCAAATAAAGTTGAATCTTGAAGAATACGTACCTGATCAAGCTGGCTAGCATAAAGGCAGCCGTCGTAGCACAGGGCATGTTTATTGCCGGAACTGTTTGAAGCTCAGTCTCATTAGGACTCCTTAGTCTAGTCGAGTTGGATTAGGATTCCTAGCACACGATAGGATTTTTCACATTAGGACTCCTTAGTCTAGTCGAGTTGGATTAGGATTCCTAGCACACGATAGGATTTTTCCCTGGAGTACAGAGGACGTACCACCACGTACGTACCATCACGGCACCTAGCAATATTATAGTATAGATAGGTACTAGCAAAATGCCCGTGCGTTGCAACGGGCGACAAAATTTTATGATCGATCAAAAAATGAAGCAGGTGTATTTACACTTATATGAAAAGATAGGCCTGAGTCTAGCCCAAAACCTATAAAAATGACTATTTTGTGCGATGCTACGGGCTTTATTTATTCCCAAGTTATTTAGAATGAAAAGTTTCTTTTGATCCTCGTATTTTTACATTGTATTTGTTTGCTTTTCTGATCACTCCCTAATGTTGTAGTCGCCATTCTCGCCTGTCTATGAGCTTCTTCAATCGACTCCCTTCTCTCATGGCTGAAAGAATTGTTTCCTCTTTGATAGCTCTCGCCTTCACCTCTAGCAAAACTCCCAAATACACCCAAATTCACATCTCATAGCCCGTTTACTACTTCTAGGCAGTCTGACGCGACATGAATACGGTCCAGCACCAGATCATCAGAGACATCAAACGCGGAAAACTGCAAGTTAATAATGTACTTAAGCTTAGTTTTGGGTTAAAATTCGTGACTGTCCTATTCACACGGTAAAATACCTTTGTCAACAATCAGACCACCTCAGAGTAAATCACTCGGACCAGCCACAGTCATCTCTGCTACAGCTCCCGTGAAAGTTCTGCAAGAAAAATCCCACACGTTTCAAAATTGTTTTGTGATTTCTCTCTACTATGATCATGTCCAGACAATGTCCATACACCATAAGGCACATGTAAATGTGGTTGAATGCAATCAAATGATCAATACATAAGCAATATCGGGCACCATCAATGGTCTCTCTATCATCGTTTGCATCTTCATAAGTGTTTTGTACCCAGCTGATCATTATACTGATGTGCTAATGTGCCATCTACAAAAACCTACCGGTAAGGTTGCATTGTGCTAATTGTCATGCAATATCATGCAATCAACATAGCAATGGAATCTGGGATCAGCATACAAAATGTCCTGATAGAGATCGGTTGTTCAACATTTACAGGTTTTACCAGCATAGTCATTAGTCAAGAAGAATAAATAATCAGATCAACATGCTACGATAAAAGGTAGATTGGAAAATGGAAGATTAAATGTACAGGTGCAATCATAAGTGGTTGCGATTTTGATACTGAAAAATGTCAGATTAACAGGTAACATTACCCCGCCAAAAATGTTTTGGACAAAATGCCTTAGGGATAAGCATTGTCTATAGACAGGATTGTTTGGATGAACATATTCCTCAAAATCATCGGTGCAAAGGCAGCAGCAAAAGCCACCCATGATTCACTGCAAATAGCAGAGAAGAAATGTATCAATTGAATCTGAAAATTTAGACTATATGCAAGAACTTAAGTGCCATAGTAACATGAGGTCTCAAAAATATAATACGTCTGGTGCTATACCTTTATAGAAATAAAATGGTCGTTATTCAACTGTGGAGCGAAAACCTAGTTTCCAGGCACTCGTGAACAGCTACGAGTTTATGGACATGGATCATCCTCTAAACTGAAACTAAAAAATTGGAAAGAATTACATGATTTTACAGGTAATCAAACTGTATTATGAAATTGACGTTCTATCTAACCAAACATGGAAAGCAAATCAACTGTGGTCTAACAATTGTGTATACATCCATTAGCCCTTTTACATAATGGAAGCATTTATTTATTCTTTGCATCGCATCCGGGTGATAGTAGCTGTGTGCTGCATGAAAGAAAATAAATGAAAAGGCTGCAAGGTAGGAACCACAACTGCAACCCAAAAGCCAAGTAGTGCACATCATAGTAAATGTGCATTGTTGAGGCAAGCTGAGAACGAAGAGAACAGTTGGTCCACAGATGTCAAGGCTCAGAAAGACAAGTAAATCGGCACAATAAACATAAGCTGAAGGCATGAGTTCTAGATGCCAACCGAGAGATTGGACTTGCCTCCTATAATCGAAATCATTGGCAGGACATGACTGAAATTAGTAAGCGGTCAATCGGAAATCAGAAATCTCGTTAGTTCCAGGTGATTGTTCCGAGATGGATATACTGTGCGTGCGCAGGCACGTCGCAGATCAAGCTTCTGGGATTGTTCAGATGGACACCCACCATTTGGTCAGCATCAGTATTCACTGCACTCATTGAAAAGTGTTCCTCTATAATCACGGCCTGCATCAAGGGATCAGCTACTACATCTCATTACCAATTCCATCGTTTTGACTCCATGGAAAAATATGCTTATTATAACGATGCCTGTCGCTTGCAGTCGAGCAACAAAGTCAGACAGATCGATCCTAGCAGCTAGCAAGCTAGTACGGGCATGGGACTGGTCCACATCTCGGCCGGCCGGCCGGCAGGCAACCGAATCGGCGGCTGCTCCCGGATCGCATTCCGCGGCAGAAGAAACAGCGCGCAGGTGGGGCAGAAAGGTTCCTGGTCTGAGGACGGGGGAGCGGCAGCGGAACGAGCACCGACAATCAAAGGAAAGCGGCGGGGTGGGGCGTCGAGGAGCTCACCTCTCATGCGCCGGGACGAGGCGGGATCGAGGCTTCGGCAGGAGGGTGTCCGGCGAGCAGCGGCGGCGAGACTCTCCTCCAGGGCCGGATTGGGGAGCGGCGGCGGGGAGGGAGAATCTGCGGGTGGGGAGAGAGAAGTGGAGGCGACTGTGGTGTGGAGTTTCGGGAGGTGGGGTGGGAGGAGGAAGAGAGGAGGAGGGGCTGGTCCGCGGGAGATACAGAAGATGACGCCGACGACCTTTGGGGCGGCCCTAGGAGTTCTGGAAGCGCGGTGGCCGAGGTGGTGTCGGAGGAGCTCCAGGATGCGCCGAGGGACACGCTGGGAGTCGGCCGCGATCCGGCAAGCGCGGTGGCGGCGCCGCCCGCGTTGACTCGCTCGTCAGCTGGATAGGCTTCAGGGGGTACAACGTAAAAGTGACGACTTATTATTGGACTGCGGGTTGATTCTCAAGTTTTCGAGGGACTAAAGTGCAAAATGGCCGCGACGTACGTACGGTCGTTAGGCCGCATTATAGTTTAGATAGATAGATTGTCACGTGTGACTTACAACACACGGAAAAGGTCCAGAATCGGAAACTGCACATCTTGTATCGTGGTTATTGAGATGTGTTGGACTCTGTTTTTGGAAGAGTTTGAATTAACTCGAACTCGTAAGTCATGAGGAATTCAAACTCTGAAATTGACTATATAAGGACCTTACCCTCTAGCCTCCGGTATGCGATTTATAAGCTGCACCAGGGATTATAGCGCGGAGGAATAGAAGGTATCTTGGTTCCCGTAGTTTCCTACAGCTGATACGTACTACAAGTACACACGTTCGTGGCCGAGGCCGAGAGACTACCGCCGACCGACTGCGAATCGGCAACAAACAAACGCCCACCGCGCGCGCCATGTCGACGTCGCCGCCGCTCACCGGAAGCATCGCGAGCTCCAGGGCTCGGGCAAGTGGGAGGGCCTCCTGGACCCGATGGACCCGGACCTGCGCGCCTCCGTCATCGCCTACGGCGAGCTCGCGGAGGCCACCTACGACGGCTTCAACTCCGAGCGCCGCTCCCCGCACGCCGGCTCCTGCTTCTACGGCCACGCCGACCTGCTCGCGCGCGCTGGCGTCGCTCGCCCGGAACACTACGCCGTCACCAAGTTCATCTATGCCACCTCCGGCCTCGTCTTTACGCCACCGAAGATCAACATATCGCTGCCGTTCCCGCTGCCGCTCCTCTCCTCGACGTCGGTGCCCGACGCGTTCTTCGTGCTGCCGCTGCCGGAGCTGCTAGAGGAGCCGTGGTGCCGGGAGTCCAACTGGATGGGCTACGTGGTCGTGGCCACGGACGAGGGCGTGGCGGCACTGGGCCGGTGCGACATCGTCATCGCCTGGCGCGGCACCATCGAGAGCCTGGAGTGGGTTAACGATCTGGACTTCACGCCGACGTCCGCCGCGCCGGTGCTGGGCCCCAGCCTCGGCGGCTCGCTCGCCACCCTCAACGCCGTCGACATCGTCGCCAATGGCATCAACGTCCCACTCCCCTCCTCCTCCTCCTCCATCCAGCCGCCGTGCCCGGTGACGGCGATCCTGTTCGCGAGCCCACACGTCGGCGACGACAACTTCAAGTCGGCCTTCGCGTCGTTCCCGGACCTTCGCTCCCTCCACGTGAAGAACTACGGCGACGTGGTGCCGCTGTACCCAGCGATCGGGTACACGGACGTGGCGACGGCGGCGCTGCCTGTGGACACAGGACGGTCGCCGTACCTGAAGCAGCCGGGCACCGTGCAGACACGCCACAACCTCGAGTGCTACCTGCACGGCGTCGCCGGGGACCTGGGCACCGCCGGCGGGTTCAGGCTGATGGTGGACCGCGACGTGGCGCTGGTGAACAAGGGCGCCGATGCGCTGAAGGATGAGTACCCCGTGCCACCCAACTGGCATGTGATTAACAAGAAGTGCATGGTCAGGGGTCCCGATGGCCACTGGAAGCTCAGGGACTTCGAGGAGATCTGATGGAGACACGGACTCCTGCCATGCATGTGCCAGTGCCACGTGTACGTATATGCACAATGCCGATCGATGCTTAGTTATGTGAAATAAAATGTTGTCTTTTACAACAGATGTATGTATCACGTATTCACGTGTACTTCATGCATAAGTCCCAAACAAAGAAGTTAATTGTAATAATAAGTTGGCGATGGCAAGTGGTCTCTCCAGTAATAATTTGAATAAGAGCACATTCGCCCCAATTCTCACCTATGCCCTTTCCCTAACCTCCAATCCCGAAATGTTCTGTCTCTAGCTTCCTTTTCACGGACCTAGCTATCTCGACCTTTCCTTTTCCACACATAAATTTCGCATCTCCGTCTTCACATTCCTCATTGTTAAGATTGACAAGCACCTGCTCGCCGGATGGCATGGAAGTATGGAGCCGTGCTTTCTATCGGGGTTGAATCATTCTCCTTAGTGCCGCTCTTAGGGCCTTACCAGCCTACACCTGTTATGATTCTTCATACCATCATTCAGGAAGTAGACAAGTGTTGTCGTGCATCCTTCTTGAAAGAGAAGGATCAGGTTCATGACGGCCAATATAAAATTGACTGTAATAAGTTTGTACTACGACCTTCGGGGAGGGGGGCTAGCCCTCACATGTCTTCGCACTCACTACCGTTGCCTTCTTATAAACTATTTGCCAAGGTTCACTTTCATGGGATGTTCCGTGGGAACCCACTTCCAACAATTTTGCAGTTGTAACAACGGCCATGATTTACAATTGTGAATGGGTCATCTTCCGCTTTTTGGCTTGATCTTTGCTAGGGCTTTTGCTATTTGATTTCTGATTTTTTTAGTCACTCTACTAGTTTGATCGAATGCCTTTGTCACTCTGGTTCTCTCTCCCCCTCCCTAAACTTACAACCTTGACTTTCTTCCATTGAGCTAGCAACCCTTTGGACCATTTTGGTTTCAGTAAATTTGAAAGTGCCAGACAATCGAGCACCCGATCGAGCCAAAGGAAAACTACATGACAAGGTTAGCTTGTTCATCAGCTTTTATGTCTAGACTGGAAGTGGGCTTCACTTCAGCTTATGTGATACCTATGCCACCAGGGGTTGCACATTTTTCTTTGGCTCCCCCCATCGAGAAAGTCTCTTCACCAACAACGGAAGATTCAAGAGAGGTATTTTAGATTCAGAAGATTGCCCTTTTTCCCTTTGTGCCAAAACCAACGGTCACATGCTCGCGCATTGCCCCTCTATCCATGCGATTTGGAGTACCTTAAACTCTCTAGAAATCAATGTCACAATTTTCTTTGTCTCGCTGACCATTGGGCTTTAAGACTTCTGATAAAGTTAATTCCACCATCCTCATCTCCATGTTTTGACATATTTGGAAAAGGAAAAAAATGCATGTTCTTCCGTTCAGAAGAACAAGAACCCAAAACAATTTTTTTTTTTTTTTGCGAAGACAAACACCGGAATACAGCGACAAATTACAGAAAGGTCCTCGAAAGAAACGGAATTACAACCCAGCCCTTCTGCAACTCGACGACGCCGGAGACGACGAACGCTGTCGGTGGCGCGCCGCTGCTCAAGCTCCGCTTGACGCCTTGGAACCGGAGCCCCCCTAAGCAGGCGGGAAGTCGCCGAGCACCGATCCCGAAGGATCTACGCCTGAAGACGCCGTCGTCGTCACGCCGCTGCACCTCTGTGTCGATCTGATGTTCTTGCGCCAGATCCGCCGCCTCGCGGACTCCGGCGAAGGGGGAGACGAGCCGAACGGCTCCGCAGAGCCGCGGACTCGCTGTAGGCGGCAGGTCGACGCCAGAGCTCCACGGAGCGCCACCGTCGAGGGAGAGGACCACCGCCTGCAAAACAAACACCAGCTTCGCCTCCTCCGCCATGGCGCCGCCGGCTTCAACCCAACTCACACCTAATACACATATGCACAGATCCGGCGATTCCCCGTCCTCCCGCCGCCGGAGCGGCCGCCGGAGGGCGGGGAATCGCGCGGATCGACGGCGCTGTGCTGCTGCGAGCCGGAGGTCCAAAAGTCGCCCTCTCAGAACTGTAGACGGGGAGAGGAACGCTCCAAGGTGCGTATGGTGGATGCCAACCCAAAACAATTATTAGACAATGCTCTTATAATCTTTTAATGTGTGCTCGCCCGTTGGCCCGCCGAGACCCGCAAATCAATACTAATTGAAATCATGTTGTCCCACTTAGCCAAATCCCTGCAATCCCCATATAATCTCCTTTTTTTTTTTCATATAGTTCATATAGCCTCCCCTTCCAGTTCTCCTAGATAAATCTGCATATGAGCGATATCTCTCACTTCAATTTTGATTTTTGAAGTCTTCTGAAACATGAAGTGGCCATTATGCAAGTAGGATAGGCAAAAGTTTATTTTAAATCTTAAATTTGTGGAGGTTAAAAACTTATAGTTGGGTCCACACGTCAGAGAGTACATTGTAATACCGGTCGGGATCATCGCTTTCCCTGTGCAAACATGGCACTAGCAACAGACGCCTCAGCTCCTCCGCCAGCCCGCCGTGCGTGGCTGTCTCGGCGTCCGCGGAGGCGGCGGCTTCCTCCGACACTAGCGCGGCGCTGCGGGCGCTTTGCGTCCAAGTCCACCTGCCGCAGGCGCTCTGGCTGCTCGAGTCCGCCCCGGAGCCGCCCGACGAGGACGCCTACGTGGTGCTCTTCCACCTCTGCGAGTGGCGCCGCGCGGCCGATGCCGGGATGCGGGCCTGCAAGCACGCCGCCACCGCGCAGCCCAGCTTCGGCCTCCGCCTCGGGAACGCCATGCTTAGCATGCTTGTCAGGTTCGGGGAGTCGTGGCACGCCTGGAGGGTGTTCGCACAAATGCCCGAGAGTGACGTCTTCTCGTGGAACATCATGGTGCGCGGGTACGGCAAGGCCGGGTTCCTGAAGCAGGCGCTGGAAATGTACCACAGGATGCTGTGGGCCGGGGTCAGGCCTGCGGGGCTGTCTCGGACTGGAGGATGGGAAGGGAGGTGCACACCCATGTCCTGAGGTTCGGATACGGAGTCGAGGTTGATGTGCTGAATGCGTTGGTCATCATGTATGCTAAGTGCGTAGATGTGGGGGCTGCGCGGAAGGTCTTCGACAGTATGGCCTTCACGGACTGCATCTTGTGGAACGCGATGATTGCTGGAAAAAAAAACCATGAGAGTGAGGCGGGGCTGGAGTTGTTACTTGACATGCTGGAGGATGAAGTGCAGCCAAATCTCATGACGATAACCAGTGTGACTGTTGCGTCTGGATTGTTGTCTGACATTGATTTTGCAAAGGAAATGCACGCGCTGGCGGTAAAGAGAGGTTTTGCCACTGATTTTGCGTTCTGTAACTCCTTGATTCAGATGTATTCGAGTCTTGGGAGGATGGGGGAAGCATGCACAGTATTCTCAAGAATGGAGAACAGAGATGCCATGTCATGGACAGCCATGATATCAGGGTATGAGAAAAATGGCTTCCCTGACAAAGCTCTTGAAGTGTATGCACTGATGGAAGTAAATAATGTAAGTCCTGATGATGTTACCTTGGCAGGCGCCCTTGCTCCTTGTGCTTCCTTGGGGCGATTAGATGTTGGCATCAAGTTGCATGAGATCGCTACGAGCAAGGGCTTCATCAGGTACATCGTCGTTGCAAATGCACTCCTTGAAATGTTGCAAAGTCCAAGCGCATTGACAAAGCCATCGAAGTTTTCAAGTACATTCCTGACAATGATGTAATATCCTGGAGCTCAATGATCGCAGGCGTTTGCTTTAACCATAAGTGCTTCGAGGCTCTGTACTATTTCCGACATATGCTGGCAGATGTAAAACCCAATTCTGTTACTTTCATCGCTGCTCTTGCTGCTTGTGCTGCAACTGGGTCTTTGAGGTGTGGTAGGTAGATCCTTGCACATGTTTTAAGGCGAGGTATGACATCTCAAGGTTATGTACCCAATGCTCTTCTAGTTCTAGACTTGTACGTGAAATGTGGACAGACAAGCTATGCTTGGGCACAGTTCAGTCTGCATGGTGAAAAGGATGCTGTATCTTGGAATATCATGCTTGCTGGTTTTATTGCTCATGGACATGGAGATATTGCTTTATCATTCTTTAGTGATATGTTAGGAGCTGGAGAGCATCCAGATGAAGTCACATTTGTTGCTCTATTGTGTGGTTGTAGTAGGGCTGGAAGCCTGGAATGGTTAGTCAAGGTTGGGAACTTTTTCACAGTATGACTGAGAAATACTCAATTGTTCTCAAGCACTATGCATGCATGGGTGATTTACTGAGCCATGTTGGGAGATTAACAGAATCTTACGACTTCATAAGTAGAATGCCTATCACACCAGATGCTGCTGTATGGGGAGCCTTGTTGAATGGGTGTCGGATACACCGGCATATTGAGCTTGGGGATCTTGCTGCGAAGTTTGTCCTTGAGTTGGAAGCTAATGATGCTGGATATCATGTACTTTTGTCTGATTTATATGCTGATGCTGGCAGATGGGCTGAAGTGGCTAGAGTGAGAAAAACAATGCGGGAGAAGGGATTGGAGCAAGACTATGGATGTAGCTGGGTTGAGGTTAAAGGAGATATCCATGCATTTCTTACAGATGATGAATCACATCCACAGATCAAAAGAAATAAATGCTGTTCTACATGGCATATATGAGCGTATGAAAGTGTCTGGTTTTGACACTGCTGAATCTTCTTCTTTAGAAGATGAAGAAGTATCCAAGGATGACGTTTTATGTGGCCATAGTGAAAGACTAGCTGTTGCTTTTGGTTTGATCAATATCGCACCTGGCACCTCTATTTCTGTCGCAAAGAACCAGTACACTTGCCAGAGCTGTCATGGTATACTGAGGATGATCTCTAAGATTGTTCGAAGAGAAATAACTGTCAGGGACACTAAGGAATTCCACCATTTTAGGGACGGAAATTGTTCGCGTGGAGGTTCAGGCTAAGGAGACTATATAGTATTTAGCCATCTACTAATACTCACTTCGGTTCTGAATCACCAGTACAGAAGTCTTTTGCAACAAGCATTGTGAACTTGATATAGCAATATAGTTACTAGCAAGTAGAAGGGCAGCTTTGGTATGGCAACATGTCCACCAGCAAGACTGCTTGCTGCTTCGATACACATAGCTTATGTTTTGGGATATATGTAGAAGGTCCATGCAATTTACAGCTTGCTACATGGTAAAAGATGGTGAAGGGTTATCTGAGATGCGAATTCAATTCCAACTTATCCTGACCTCACAGAAAGCTCTCTCTCTCCCCCCCCCCCCCCCCCTCCCTCAGTTAAGTTACAAGAAGGTCCTCTTCTTGCCTTGTTAATTATTGTTTTTGTTCCTTCCTTGCAGTCTCCTGAAGTAATGCTTCGTGGAGATGATATTTGCTTCCAAGAACTTACCAAAAGAAATACCAAGTAAGCTTAATCTAGTAAGGAGGGGCATGAAGTTGATTGCATGCTGTTTTCTCGTATAGGAATAACTGTGATTGTAATGCCTGTCAAGTGTCAACTGTAGGCTGTAGCATTGTGGGGCTGCATTTTTTGCTGGTTTCATGTTAGCAATAGTCAATGAGTGAAACTAGGTAACTTCAATTATTTGAGATTACTTGGTATGCCAATGTGGACCTGTCCATGTGCTAGCTGAGTGGTAGTGTCACTGTCTATCTGATTTCGACCCTCTTGAGAGAGAATATTTCAGCTAAGTTTCTTGCTTCTTCTCTGATATATTTTTGTATTTATAAACACTAAGCTAATAAGGCATTCAGAATAAAAAGAAGAAAGAGATTTATGACTTGACTTCACATGTTTACCTAAAATATCCAGAACCCTTTTTTTGTGCGAAATGTCCAAAAACCTTGGGAAATAAAAGGGAAGCTCTCCAGAAACCTTCTATTTTACTTCATGGTGCTTGATGCAAACCGTAGATTTTGCAGCGATGTTGTACTAGAAAGAACATAGAACCCCACACATTGGCTGGTTCATGGGTCTTAAACCAAAATCTTGTACTGCCATCGAATTATGACATCTCGCTGATCTTGCAGCTGACGGATTATCTGTACTGATTCTTAACCCCCCGTTTCTTCAGATGCACGGGGAGCGTTGCGATATTATCCATAAACCACCAATGCTCTATGCTTACTGCTGAGTTTATCTGTGCCTGAATATCCTTGCTTCCAGTTCTGTTTTTTTGTCATCAGAAGATTCTCCTCTGACAGTGCAATTCTAAGCCACACCAGCAATCCTGTAGCCATGTATATCTCACTATCACCGTGGAAAGTATAGAAGCAGTCCTCCTCATAAACGATCCTTGAATACATTCCTTAATCGCCAAACGCTCTGAACCAAACAAGCAGAAGAATTACACTGAACACTTCAACTCTGGCTGAACATGCCCAAATTGGTTCCTCCAAATTTCTCAAGGCAAGCCTAGCTTCTTCTAAATTTCCAAACAAGAGTGCTCTCCAAAGCCCACCTGGAGTCCTGGACAACAACTAGAGATAGGCTGCAAAGAGGACTGCAAGTAGGTTAATGCCATCGGTGGATCGCTGCATCACGGCCTTGGGTTTACATCACCAGCCGAATGATCACCGGAGGCAAAGTCTCCGCCGCCGCGAACATTACTCGTCGAAGGATGGAACCGGAATTCGAGTTGATAACTAGCTAGCCATGGAATGCTATGATCGTGTCAACTACCAAGTAGAAGTAAAAAAAGTGCAGTGATTTCAAAACAGAGTACTAAAATAACTCTTGCTTCGTGCAATCGTCAGAATACAAACAGTCTTGAAATTAAGAGCTATCAGCATACACCGTTAAGCCAACTGTAAGAACACTACAAAAAATTGTCCCAAAATAGACCAGGTGATCGCCTAAAGCATGCTAATCCATCTGTCAGCCGCCGCCGTCCTGTGATCAATCCTACTTGTTGAAGATGGCGAGTTCATCGTCATCGACTATATCGTCCAACGAGTCCCAATTCGGTTCTTCCCCCTCGACCATCTCCGCCGGCTGCTGGTTATCGTCCATCATCCTCATGAAGTCGTCCATGGGCATGCTGAGATTGTCTGGCGGCGCGTCCGCCGCGAGCTCCGCAAGGAGGCCCGGTGATGCAGGCGGAGGGAGCGGTGGAGCGACCATCGACAATGGTCCCTGCTGCTGCTCGTAGTACTGACCAAGATACTGATCCTGCTGGTACGGACCAAGATACTGCGCCTGCTGCTGCTGGCTGTAGAAATCAATAAGACCCTCCGGCGGCCCCTGCTGCGCTGCCGGAGGCGTAGGTGGCGGCGCCTGCGCGTGCTCCTGGGCCACCAAACCACGGGCACTCCCCTCCGGCAGCAGCGCGGCGATGCGGTCGAAATACAACTCCGGGACCATGGTTCGTGCAGGCTTCTTCTTCTTTCCGTCAGGCTCATACTTCACGCCGTCCTTCCCAAAGATCTCTGTGAGCTTCTCGTCGGTGGCGTGCGGCGTGACGTAGACCCTGTAGAGCGCGGGCACGCCCCGCTTGCCGGCGCCGTCGTCGTTGGTGCTGGTGAACTCCTGCATGAGCCACGGCGTCTTGTCCGTCCTCTTGTCAGGCCCGACGTAGTAGCCGAAGCAGTTCTTGAAGCCGTCGTCGTCCAGCCTCTTCTTGTTCTGCTCCAGCCGCCAGTACCCGCCGTTCTCGACCTTGCGGTCGGCGCGCTTGGAGGCGCCCCCGCCCGCGGTCTTGCTCTGGAACTTGGTCTGGCTCATGAACCACCACGTATGCTCGCGCTCGCGGATGCTGGCCGGCGGGTGCCGCTGACGTAGCGTGTCGGGGCTCTCGCCGTAGACGTTGGCGCTGCGGATGTGGTCCCGCACGTCGCGCAATTCGGTGTCGCCGGCGATCCGCCGGTTGAGGAACCCCAGGCATTCTTCCCGCGACGGGCTGAAGTAGACGCCGGGAGGGAGCTGCCGCGGCGGCGGCTGGACGTGGTTCGCGCCGTGGGGAGGCATCTGCTCCATGACCACGGAGCTGCCGCTGCCGGCGGTGCTGGCATAGGTTCGTTTCTTGGTTGCAGCTTTTCTTGCGCCCTTGATGGCCATGGGTGAAGCCGAGTTGAGGAGGCGGAGAGCTTGGTAGCTGTGTCTGTGGGATCGATCGGCTTTGGGTTTCTGCTTATGCAGAAACCGGTTTCTGGATTCCGGTGGGGAGAAACTGCTGTGGGCAGAAGCTACCAGAAACTGCCTGGAGAGTTCTTTTGGGTTTCTGAAAATTTGGCTTATTCGATGGGATGAGTTGTGAAATGTCTGTTATGTCCCTGAATTTGATTTCATGCATATTAAAAGCAATGATATATTACATATTAGTATAAAAATAGGTAGAAGTAAAATAAAAGGTAGATGATAATAAAAACATAGTGTCGTATTATAATTTCAGTACATGCCAAAATAAAAGAAATGTCATAGTAATTGAAAATTACAATAACCATAACTTGTCAAGCAACAATTCCTTCGGCGATGCTCTGTCGGAGTGCTGTCATGACGCTATCAGATGAGGAGGGAGCGGGTCCACCGGTGTAAGATGCGCTGTCCTCGTGGACATATGCGCATCGCTCAAACTGCTCGAAATGTTGATCATAAAGCTTACTGTCACGGATGAAGTTATGCAAACACATGCACGCGGTGATGATCTTCGCTTGCGTTTCAGGGTCATGGAAATGTGGAATAGCAAGCAGAATGCGCCACTTCATCTTCAGCACCCCAAATGCTCTTTCAATAGCATTTCGAAGACAAGAATGAAGATGGTTGAATTTTTCCAGCATGTTTCTTGGAGGTGCCCCTTGGAAATCTGGAACATGGTAGCGCTGCTCTTTGAATGGGGCGAGATAACCAGTTCTGTTTGGATATCCAGAGTCAACAAGATAGTATTTTCCTACAAGTAGCAAAAGAAATTAGAACATGACTAGAATACTTATGAGAAAACACTTTACGTATATGTGCAAAAAGATTACCAATAGGAGGGTGCGGATAATTGGGAAAATGAGGGCGGGCATCAGTCCATACACGTGTATCATGAACAGATCCAGGCCATCCAGCAACAACAAATGTGAACCTCATGTCAAAGTCACAGATCGCGAGCACATTCTGACTTGTAAAACCTTTCCTATTCATGTATTGCATCTTGTCTTTCTCAGCAACTGTGACAGGTATGTGTGTTCCATCAATTGCTCCAATAGCATCTTTGAAATGAGGCCAGAACCTAGGATTGGTAAGTTTAGGATGAACTTGGGTGAAAGTGGGATCATTAGGTCTAATATAATCAACCGCCATACGATCGATACAGTCTAATACATGGTGAAATTTGTTGCTGACTGTAGAAGCACTTCGCTCAAAACGATCTGCAGCTTGACTATTGGATTCAGGTGCACCCACCATCCACAGAAACAGAGCTAGTGATTCTATACTTGACATCTGAGAAGTGGACTTGAGGCCATATTCAGCAACAAGAATGTCATGCAGCATTGTAAAAACTGACCTCCTCATGCGAAAACAATTGTAGAATCTTCTCGGATCCTTCATCCTTGACTGAACCCATTCTATCCCTGTCAGTTCTGGCACTCTTCTTTCCGCATAAGGAACCTTTTCATCCTCCTCAATACAAGCCGCGAGCATCATCATATCTAATAACTCTTCGTCAGAGTCATCATTGGTGGAATGCATCTACAAATAGCAGCACACATGAGAGCATATAAAATAGCAGCACACATGAGAGCATATAAAATAGCAGCACACATGAGAGCATATAAAAAATTAGCAGCACACATGAGAGCATATAAAAAATTAGCAGCACACATGAGAGCATATAAAGGCAGGTTCAAAACAAATAACAAAGGTTCATTACATAGGTTCATTACAGCACACGTGAATGACAAGTTTTAACCATGTTCCATGACAAATTGAAATACAAATCACATAACACTATTTCTTCTTGTTATGCTGCTCCCATGTCATTTTCAGCCACTCAATTCTTTGGCTAGGTGTTGCCTCCTCCATCAGACAAGTGAATACATCACGGTACTCCTCTATAATGAAAAGTTGGGTTGCATAAAAGTACTCCATACTCCCTGGTTTAGCTCCATCCTCGGATATTAAAGAAACCATCTTCCTAATCTCCTGCCTAGCAGTTTCCTTAACTTGTTCAGGAGATGTCACAGAGTTTCTACTCTTCTCTTCCTCCATCAACCTACTCCTCTCCTTCTCTTCCTCCATCAACCTACTCCTCTCCTTCTCTTCCTCCATCAACCTAATGCTGGCAATTTGCTTATCTTTGTCCTTTTTTTCCATGAGATCCATCATACGGTCCAACCTAGAGGCAGCAGCAGGTCCACTACGCAACCTTGGGGTCGCTGATGGACTAGGCGAGTAGGGGCATGCTCTCTTGTTATTGTCCCGTGAACGCAAAGGAGTGGCATTAGTATCATCTTCACCTTCACATCCTGAACCGTCCTCATCAATGTTGATCGTAGACTGAGAAGCTCTAGCCTGAGAAGATCCAGGCACCCTGGCTGTCACATTGGTCACAGAATTTTTGTCAAAAATTATCTTCATGTCATCCTCATCTTGGAGTGGGGATGTCCGAAACTTGGCTGAATCTGGACATAGCTGCACATCACAAAACAGCATGAGAGCATATAAAAAGTAACAACTACTTCCGAACATAAAGAAAACATCATTACCTGTATCTCAGTTTGCCACCAATCGTCGCTAGCATCAATGGTATTAGTGATTGGATCTCTTCCTAAACCAGTTGAATGTTGCACCAATCCCTTCCAAATCGTGTAATCTTTTTTGAGTGTTTCCCACCTATTTTTCATTTGTATGCGAGTGTACTCTCTTTTGGTGCGCTCGTTGAACTTCCTAACCAAATTGATGTAACCATGCTTGTTCAAAACTTGCACTGGACGGTTATTTGCATTCACTTCTTCGATGCACACGTCAAGAAATACACGGTGAGCATGGGCATCCCAATTGGCTTTTGGTGCTTTTGGCTTTACCATCTATTCAGACAGCATATAAGATGAATTCAAAACAATGCATAGACACAGAAGTAACATCAATGCATAGACATATGCTAATGCTCAATCAATTCCAGTACACATTCTAGGCCAATTTTTTTTCTGTTGATGGATGATGACAATAAACCTGCTACTAATGGACAGCTTCAAGTCCCCAATGAAGGTGAACCAGAGTGCAAGAAGCCAAGATTGGCAGAAGGCTCTGGGTGCCCGGCTGACTCTGCTGTTTAGTTGGTAATGCTTTTTTTTGTGTGTAAACCCTTGCTCATTGTTGCCTGACCTTCTTTCTTACATGTCTAATTATCTTCTCCAAGCTAGTAATTTACAGTCCGATCTTGCATGCCAACAGTAACAGTGTGCACATGTTACTAATTCTTTAGTTGCATAGATTCAGCACATACAGAAACATCATTTGGCAACGCCTAGTATGCTAATAGTTTTTAGCACATACATGTAGCTTTCTTGCCAGAATTTTTGCAACAGATTCAGCACATACAGAAACTTATCTGGATGGGATTTCTATGGAATCGAGTGTTACCTGCTGCTGAGAGGTCGACATCGTGGGGGAGTTCCGACAGAGGAGGGCGGCCGCGGCGACGAGAAGCAGGGGCCGGGGATGGAGAGGCAGGGGCCGGGGATGGAGACAGGGGGCGCGCACGGCCGGCTGGAGAGGCGGGGAAGGAGACTTCCGAGCGGCGGCGGCGGCCGGAACGGAGCGGCGGAGGCGGTGGGGTGCTGGTGCTGGTGCTGGCGTCGGCGGGGAGCTAGCGCCGGCGACGGTGGGGCGCTGGCTCCGGCGGCGCGGAGAGGAACCCTAGAAAAAGCACTTGCCCGAGTCGGGTCTGTGTGAGCAGAGCGCGAGGAGAGAGAGAGATGCGAACGTGCTGCTTTTCTTTTCTTTCCTAAGGTTTTCTTGGCGGTGGCACTCCTCTGTAAATAGAAGCAAACGAAGGGGCAATCAATGATACCGTTTCGGCTCATTTGCGGGAAGCTGCGCATAAACTGGTCTCTCTCAGTTTCTGGAAATACACTACAAAGCAGCTTCGCGGTTAGGAACCGCTGGTTACCAGCCGGATAGTTCTTTTCAGCTTAAGCTGTTGTGGACCTCGAAGCCAGCTAGAAGCTCTAAAAGAAGTCGCCCGGCCACTTCTTTTGGGTTTCTGCTTATGCAGAAACCGGTTTCTGGATTCCGGTGGGGAGAAACTGCTGTGGGCAGAAGCTACCAGAAACTGCCTGGAGAGTTCTTTTGGGTTTCTGAAAATTTGGCTTATTCGATGGGATGAGTTGTGAAATGTCTGTTATGTCCCTGAATTTGATTTCATGCATATTAAAAGCAATGATATATTACATATTAGTATAAAAATAGGTAGAAGTAAAATAAAAGGTAGATGATAATAAAAACATAGTGTCGTATTATAATTTCAGTACATGCCAAAATAAAAGAAATGTCATAGTAATTGAAAATTACAATAACCATAACTTGTCAAGCAACAATTCCTTCGGCGATGCTCTGTCGGAGTGCTGTCATGACGCTATCAGATGAGGAGGGAGCGGGTCCACCGGTGTAAGATGCGCTGTCCTCGTGGACATATGCGCATCGCTCAAACTGCTCGAAATGTTGATCATAAAGCTTACTGTCACGGATGAAGTTATGCAAACACATGCACGCGGTGATGATCTTCGCTTGCGTTTCAGGGTCATGGAAATGTGGAATAGCAAGCAGAATGCGCCACTTCATCTTCAGCACCCCAAATGCTCTTTCAATAGCATTTCGAAGACAAGAATGAAGATGGTTGAATTTTTCCAGCATGTTTCTTGGAGGTGCCCCTTGGAAATCTGGAACATGGTAGCGCTGCTCTTTGAATGGGGCGAGATAACCAGTTCTGTTTGGATATCCAGAGTCAACAAGATAGTATTTTCCTACAAGTAGCAAAAGAAATTAGAACATGACTAGAATACTTATGAGAAAACACTTTACGTATATGTGCAAAAAGATTACCAATAGGAGGGTGCGGATAATTGGGAAAATGAGGGCGGGCATCAGTCCATACACGTGTATCATGAACAGATCCAGGCCATCCAGCAACAACAAATGTGAACCTCATGTCAAAGTCACAGATCGCGAGCACATTCTGACTTGTAAAACCTTTCCTATTCATGTATTGCATCTTGTCTTTCTCAGCAACTGTGACAGGTATGTGTGTTCCATCAATTGCTCCAATAGCATCTTTGAAATGAGGCCAGAACCTAGGATTGGTAAGTTTAGGATGAACTTGGGTGAAAGTGGGATCATTAGGTCTAATATAATCAACCGCCATACGATCGATACAGTCTAATACATGGTGAAATTTGTTGCTGACTGTAGAAGCACTTCGCTCAAAACGATCTGCAGCTTGACTATTGGATTCAGGTGCACCCACCATCCACAGAAACAGAGCTAGTGATTCTATACTTGACATCTGAGAAGTGGACTTGAGGCCATATTCAGCAACAAGAATGTCATGCAGCATTGTAAAAACTGACCTCCTCATGCGAAAACAATTGTAGAATCTTCTCGGATCCTTCATCCTTGACTGAACCCATTCTATCCCTGTCGGTTCTGGCACTCTTCTTTCCGCATAAGGAACCTTTTCATCCTCCTCAATACAAGCCGCGAGCATCATCATATCTAATAACTCTTCGTCAGAGTCATCATTGGTGGAATGCATCTACAAATAGCAGCACACATGAGAGCATATAAAATAGCAGCACACATGAGAGCATATAAAATAGCAGCACACATGAGAGCATATAAAAAATTAGCAGCACACATGAGAGCATATAAAAAATTAGCAGCACACATGAGAGCATATAAAGGCAGGTTCAAAACAAATAACAAAGGTTCATTACATAGGTTCATTACAACACACGTGAATGACAAGTTTTAACCATGTTCCATGACAAATTGAAATACAAATCACATAACACTATTTCTTCTTGTTATGCTGCTCCCATGTCATTTTCAGCCACTCAATTCTTTGGCTAGGTGTTGCCTCCTCCATCAGACAAGTGAATACATCACGGTACTCCTCTATAATGAAAAGTTGGGTTGCATAAAAGTACTCCATACTCCCTGGTTTAGCTCCATCCTCGGATATTAAAGAAACCATCTTCCTAATCTCCTGCCTAGCAGTTTCCTTAACTTGTTCAGGAGATGTCACAGAGTTTCTACTCTTCTCTTCCTCCATCAACCTACTCCTCTCCTTCTCTTCCTCCATCAACCTACTCCTCTCCTTCTCTTCCTCCATCAACCTAATGCTGGCAATTTGCTTATCTTTGTCCTTTTTTTCCATGAGATCCATCATACGGTCCAACCTAGAGGCAGCAGCAGGTCCACTACGCAACCTTGGGGTCGCTGATGGACTAGGCGAGTAGGGGCATGCTCTCTTGTTATTGTCCCGTGAACGCAAAGGAGTGGCATTAGTATCATCTTCACCTTCACATCCTGAACCGTCCTCATCAATGTTGATCGTAGACTGAGAAGCTCTAGCCTGAGAAGATCCAGGCACCCTGGCTGTCACATTGGTCACAGAATTTTTGTCAAAAATTATCTTCATGTCATCCTCATCTTGGAGTGGGGATGTCCGAAACTTGGCTGAATCTGGACATAGCTGCACATCACAAAACAGCATGAGAGCATATAAAAAGTAACAACTACTTCCGAACATAAAGAAAACATCATTACCTGTATCTCAGTTTGCCACCAATCGTCGCTAGCATCAATGGTATTAGTGATTGGATCTCTTCCTAAACCAGTTGAATGTTGCACCAATCCCTTCCAAATCGTGTAATCTTTTTTGAGTGTTTCCCACCTATTTTTCATTTGTATGCGAGTGTACTCTCTTTTGGTGCGCTCGTTGAACTTCCTAACCAAATTGATGTAACCATGCTTGTTCAAAACTTGCACTGGACGGTTATTTGCATTCACTTCTTCGATGCACACGTCAAGAAATACACGGTGAGCATGGGCATCCCAATTGGCTTTTGGTGCTTTTGGCTTTACCATCTATTCAGACAGCATATAAGATGAATTCAAAACAATGCATAGACACAGAAGTAACATCAATGCATAGACATATGCTAATGCTCAATCAATTCCAGTACACATTCTAGGCCAATTTTTTTTCTGTTGATGGATGATGACAATAAACCTGCTACTAATGGACAGCTTCAAGTCCCCAATGAAGGTGAACCAGAGTGCAAGAAGCCAAGATTGGCAGAAGGCTCTGGGTGCCCGGCTGACTCTGCTGTTTAGTTGGTAATGCTTTTTTTTGTGTGTAAACCCTTGCTCATTGTTGCCTGACCTTCTTTCTTACATGTCTAATTATCTTCTCCAAGCTAGTAATTTACAGTCCGATCTTGCATGCCAACAGTAACAGTGTGCACATGTTACTAATTCTTTAGTTGCATAGATTCAGCACATACAGAAACATCATTTGGCAACGCCTAGTATGCTAATAGTTTTTAGCACATACATGTAGCTTTCTTGCCAGAATTTTTGCAACAGATTCAGCACATACAGAAACTTATCTGGATGGGATTTCTATGGAATCGAGTGTTACCTGCTGCTGAGAGGTCGACATCGTGGGGGAGTTCCGACAGAGGAGGGCGGCCGCGGCGACGAGAAGCAGGGGCCGGGGATGGAGAGGCAGGGGCCGGGGATGGAGACAGGGGGCGCGCACGGCCGGCTGGAGAGGCGGGGAAGGAGACTTCCGAGCGGCGGCGGCGGCCGGAACGGAGCGGCGGAGGCGGTGGGGTGCTGGTGCTGGCGTCGGCGGGGAGCTAGCGCCGGCGACGGTGGGGCGCTGGCTCCGGCGGCGCGGAGAGGAACCCTAGAAAAAGCACTTGCCCGAGTCGGGTCTGTGTGAGCAGAGCGCGAGGAGAGAGAGAGATGCGAACGTGCTGCTTTTCTTTTCTTTCCTAAGGTTTTCTTGGCGGTGGCACTCCTCTGTAAATAGAAGCAAACGAAGGGGCAATCAATGATACCGTTTCGGCTCATTTGCGGGAAGCTGCGCATAAACTGGTCTCTCTCAGTTTCTAGAAATACACTACAAAGCAGCTTCGCGGTTAGGAACCGCTGGTTACCAGCCGGATAGTTCTTTTCAGCTTAAGCTGTTGTGGACCTCGAAGCCAGCTAGAAGCTCTAAAAGAAGTCGCCCTTATATGGCAGGCTGCGAGCTGCGACGCGCTTCTGCCTCCGGTCGACCCCCGAGTGGAAGTCGGAGTTGGCTTTCCAAGTTTTCTGGGATCGATCGGGAGTGGGCAGGCTGCCACGCGCTTGTGTCTGAACTCTGAAGTCGGATTCGCCTCCCCGTCCCGAACTCGGAGTTGGCTTTCCAAGTTTTCGACTAACTGAATTTGGTAGGTTTGTGTTCAGAACCGAGTATATCCCTTTGAGTGACGTCTCTCTGACCGAACGCTAGATAGTACTACTACCTAGCATCAAGCACGGTTTGCCAGGATATAGCCCCCAACGTTTGCAGCTAGATTGAAGAAAATATGCAGACGCTGAGAGGGAGGTGTCGCCCTTACAGAACCAGCTGGGTTCGACCACATTGCCCACTGGAATAACATGTAAATTACCTTCAGGCCGAACCAGTGTGTTCTGTTAAAAGCAAATCTATCGCACCCACATAACACAAACAACATTGTTTTTTATCACTAATACAAAGACCAGCAAGAGATACGTAAATGAAAGGGCCTGACATTATGACCAGTGATACCACATACTGCTCTGATCCGTAAAATCTGTCGCGAGTTGTACAGAAACTTTGTACTAGCATTAAAGTGGATCGGAGGTAGTATCTCATTCCAAATGACTTTAGCCACAATGATAGCTGTGATAGCTATGAATCCGGCCCTATGAGATTAAGAATGCGAAGGCCTTTCCTTCGAAAGAAAAAAAAGAGCTATGCTATTGACTGACCCTTTCGTACTTACTTCGAATCAATAGGCCTATCATTTTTCATAAGGCGGTGCGCAACTCGAGACTTTTTCTTCACTTCTCCTCTGGCGAAGTTTCAGGTCATAAGGTGAATTTCGTCTTGGCAGAGTAGTTGTCATGAGGTTTTGGGTTCCCTTTTCCATAAGTGTGTTTTTGCACTTTTCGTTCGAGTTTGGTATTTGTTATTTTTTGTAGTGTTTCTAAAATCCTCTTTCTTAATCAATGAACTAGTTGAATTTCGGCGCGGCGGCATGCCGCGTCCTTGGTAGGAATTTGTGTGGATTTTTTGCTGTACTCGCATAATATATTTTGTAAGTAAAAGTGGTGGATTTGTTTGTATAATGCATTTATCTTTGCAGGCATTGTGGCTTTTAGCGAAGAAGCAAAGTTTTTTTTAATACTGCCGTTAACTAAATTGCGGGATGCTTCCTAGGGAGTTCGAATATGGAGCATTGGGGAATAGCTATTTCTTCAAAAGAATATGTAACGATGCATGCATCTAATCAAGCTACTGCTAAGAGAAAATACGTGCAGAAGAAAAGCATTATATATCTACAATGACCCAAACATCTCTTTACATGTAAGACCACTATCACAGGAAGTGAATTCACTTAAATGACACGAACATTAATCGACTCCCCAATCCTTCAAAAATAAATGGTATTCCTCCTCTGGAAACTTTGGACTTATTTAAAACAGCCGGTTGCATAGTGACATAAACTGGCACTATGCACAGAAGAAATTCATTTGAACAAAATCAGGTCAATTGATCTAAAAATCATCTAAGGAGGACTCTGATTCACCAAACTTCGGAGTTTGTGAGATAGACTGACGGGGTATAATTAAAGAAGGGTCGAAAGAAAATGCACAATTTTGAGGAATTGTACCATCATAAAAACATGGGTATTCTTTTTCATAACATATCTGAATAGAAGAGAAGGATCACAGAATATTATATTGACCTATAAACGTGTCCCTATAAATCGAAACATCAAGTAGTAATGTATCTACTTGGTGCATTTCCCTAGACCACTCAGGATATAGGTCCTCTTACATCACCAGAATCCATCACATAAATATGTAACAACCTACACTAATCCGGAAAAATTGTCTTGTGCCAAGTTCAGTTTTGAATGGGTATGCTTACCTATTTTTGCCCTTGTTCTTTCCTGCTATCTCGTGCCTAGATTACCAACGACATCTTTTCTGTCTCCACCTTCACAGGAAAAGGATCCGGTATGCCAAGTGTGTGAACTTGAGATTCCATCTTTGTTGCTGCCAAACAAAAATACCACTACTTGTAATACAATGAGAAAAGAAAATTGTTTAATATATAGCTGCAATTACTCATTAATTCGCTTGAGGTGCTATAGCAAGATACAGTCATACTCAAAGTGGCCGCAGGTGAAAACGATGAGACAGCAAGAAAACCTCTTGGAGATACATCAGTTGTTATCGATGTTGAATCAGAGACATCCAAGGTGCGTTGCATAGGGGCCCAATTGATGCATCCAGAGGAGAGATGATTGCGCCATCGAGGTTCGACAATAGACGAAGTTGATGAATTTATCAGGAGATAGCTCACCTGATAAGCACTACTTGTCTGCAGAAAAAAGAGCACAACTCTGAGCTTAGGAAGGTAATAAATAAAGGATAGTCAGATTAAAGAACCAAAATAAGGGCTCGGGATAATTAGTAATCGACTAATCATGAATAAAATAGGTTCTCTCTGGCACTGTCCTATGAGTCGATTTAATGGGCAGGAAAACTAATCTTTAGACTCGAAATAAAGTTAACAAATTTTAAATACACAGAAGAAGTTATCTAAGATTTAAAAAGATGGAACTCATACAGCACAGTCCATAATTGTGTTCTTCATGTTGTAGTACATGCAAAGCAAGAGTATTTTGGCACGCATACAATCATGAGATAACTGACTGATGAAATACAAAATGTATATATTATCATCGTTGTATGTAACAGATGTTAAGTTGTCGCCTTCAATTGGCCACAACACATTAATCTGAAAGAAGAACACACCTGCAGAAAATTGCAGCAACATGGTAGGCATGGTTTTGAGTAGAAAATAGTAACCAATCTGCTACTCTACTTCCTGTCAGGCATTTAAGCAAACACAATGTGCGTGTATGATATCACCACCTTCTGTTTAGCTACGAAGGTCTCCTACCATTGACATCAATGCCTATACGATGAAAATCAACACGTCCTAAGCAGAGATGAGAATAAAGATAAAAGGGATATGATCTTACTTCTGCCATATGACTATTCCATCACTATGTCCTTCATCTCCTCCCCTGTTTGTGCTGCGAAATCAACAAAATAAGATCACGGTCAACAAATAGCAAGACTCGTACAAAAAGAGAAGAACAGGGGATATAGCCAGACCATCAACAACGGGAAGCCATCCTCCCTCGACCTCCTCTCTCCCCTGTGAAGTGGCTTCATCCTCAAGCCATCAAGCATTGGCGGTCGTCTTAGCCCGCGTCGGCAACACCTCTATGGGCAGCAAGAAGCAGCGGCGAGCACGGGCTGAACCTCCTCCCTTCTTGGGTTGACGCGGCGGTCGACCATATACATGCCTGCACCGACGCTCTGCTGCTCCCCACAAGCACATACTGTCAAAAGTCAGGTTCACGAATCACCACGGGAGATAAAAGAACGAAAGGGAAATAGAACCCTACAAACAGAAAAGGCTATACCTCTGAATCCTAATGGAGAGGCCGGCGTCGTGGCTGCAACAGTGCCGACTTTAGTCAAACCGGTGGCGACCGCGGCGAGCAAGCGACGCGGGCCAAGCCACCCATCAGCGGAGTAGCATCGTGAGGGCAAGCCGAGGATGACACTGGTTCCCCCGGTCGCCGGTGCTACCTCTCTAGAATCCAGATCGAAGAAAGGAGGAGGAGGCTGGCGGCCATGGGGAGCTCGGACAGGGGATAGCGGAACTGCAGGAGGCAAGGAAGAAGGATGCCGGCCTCGCCGATGGCCAGCATCGCCACGTACATTCATAGGGACCTAAAGAAGAAGAAATAGAGAGAAAAAATCGATCAAACCAATCGGAAATTAACCCGAACGAACAAAAGGAAATAAGAGAAAACACAAACCTGAAGAAGAGGAAGCGAAGATCGGCGCATGGGTGAGTGGTGACGACACAGAAGACCGACTCCGCCGTGGTGACCTTGGTGGTGGCACAGGACCTGCAGGGGAGTGCCCACACCAGTCCACCACACCTCGCGCGTGGCTCCTCCTCCCGATTCGTCGCCTCCTCATCCTGCCCGCGTCTCGAGCCTCCCGGCTTGCGCTGCTCGGCAAGGATGGAGTGGAGGACGGCGCGGTTCCGGTGGTGGTCTTCGATTCGATCGGGGAGGCGCGAGTCGACGGCGCGACGCGTCGGCGGCGGTGAGGGCCTGGGCCGTACGCGAGAAAGAGAGAGGACGGGCCTCGGGGAGGAGACGGATGGGGAAAATGAGGAGGAGTGGAGAGGTAGGGTTAGTGTTTGGTATTTGTATAGAGGGACCGGCTTGTAATTTCTGGAAAGTGCGGGGACTTTTTTGCAAAATTACCACGGGGGTACTGTTCAACACTGTAGCTGCTGTAGCTATCTACAGTACCACGAGCGCTCACAGCTCGCTAAAGTGCTCATCTTTCATATAGTTAGTAATAGGCACTAGTGGAGACAGGGTTTTCTGTCCCGGCCCGTAAGGGGATTTAGTCCCGTTCGCGAACCGGGACAGGCCAAGTGGGACTAAAGGCCCAACCTTTAGTCCCGGGCCTGTTACCAGCCGCGACTAAAGGCCATCCACGTGGCCGCGATACAGGGATTGGGCTGGATGACCTTTAGTCTCGGCTGGTAATACCATCCGGGACTAAAGATTATTTTCCGAAAAAAATCAATTTTTTTTTCCAACATTTGTTTCAATTTTTTTTCCAACATTTGTTTTCCATCCGGGCTCTAATTAGAGGCGCCTCTAACTAAGCAATGCTCTCGTAATCCTAGCGCCTCTAATTTCTTTTTTCTAATTGTTTGACTCGTTACTCTCTCACTTGGACCATTTTTAACACTAATTACACTTAAACTTTAGTCAAATTCTAGTCTTGTTCAAACTTCCCGATCGGTCACCCATCCTCACACTACTCCACCCTCAGCACGCTTAACTTCTCTGTTCCTTCCTGCTGTGGTCTCGCGAATCTGATTGTACCTTGTTGTCAATACTATCATATCAATCCTATTAACTCTTATATCATTGTGTCACATGTCTGTATTTTTTGAAACCAAAAACAATTATTTAAGTAAACAATAATGAATAAGTAATAATAATATTGAATTCCAATGAAAATAAAATAAGTAATAAAACTATTTTATTCATTTATTGCCATTTATTCATATAATATGGCATAATTAATATCTTTAAATCTGTAAATCGCAATTGGACAAATAATATATCCACTATTATCAGAAAATGTGAGGAATCTGTAAATCGCAATTGGACAAATAATATATCTTTAAATCCAAATATGAAATAATTTAGTTTTTCAATATTTTATTCATTTTTTGTTATTATTATCATATAATATGGTATATAATATAACTTTAAATCTATAAATCGCAATTGGACAAGTAATATATATGAATCGATCAGAAAAATGATAGGAATCTAAATATTGTGTCCATATCATCTTTTGCTTAAATATTAATGATTAAGTAATAATAATTATTAATTCATTTTTTTGTTATTTATAGAGAAAATCATATTATTATTTTTGAATTCCAAACCTATGTTAACATAAACATTAATGATTAAGTACTAATAGTTTTGAATTCAAATAACAAGAAAATCAATTTTACATTATTATTTTCATTTTCAATTTAATATGGATAAATTCATATATTTAAATCCGTAAATCGAAATTTGACAAATAATATGTATAAATCAATCAAAAAATTATTAAGTAAGATTTATGATTAAGTAATAATAATTATTAATTCTTTTTTGCATAAATATTACTTCAAATTATTAATTCAAAAATTAATTCATTTTTTGCATAAATATTATTCAAATTATTTTTTGCATAAGTAAGATTAATGATTAAGTACTAATAGTTTTGAATTCAAATAAGAAAAAAATCAATTTTACATTATTATTGTCATTTTCAATTTAATATGGAAACATTCATATCTTTAAACCGATAAACATTCAAATTTTTTATTTCTCAAGTTTTGCAACATATTTGTGGTTGGTGCTTTGCAAAAAAACACATTTTTCACACTCGGAAACAATATAGCACATTCAAAAAATGTATTTCTCAAGTCTTGCCCAATTGATTTAAATATAGGAAACAATACGAGGCACCCGGATTGCCCAATTGATTTAAATATAGCACATTTAGATCGACACATTGAGACATACGATCACATAGCACCGAGACACCTCCTAGCAATCTCGTAGCCTAGGCGAGCGTCCAGAGCGGCATACTTGATGCGATAAAAGCTCAATGGAAACTCTCCCCAACCTAATGCGAGGTTTTCTTCTTCCTCCTTCTTCTTCTCGTCCTCCTTCTTCTTCTTGTTGTTCTTCTTCTTCTTCTCAAGCGTTGTGCCAATAGTAACATTGGCTAGAGTATAGAGACTCGGAAGATTAGGGTACGTTGGGTTAGGGTGAACGGCCCGCTGGAGGTCGACGGTGGACGAAATATGAATTCCGTAAGGCCCCAGCATACGCTGATCGTTGTTGATAGCCGCGCCGCAGAATTTGATGGTTTTGTCCATCAAGAAGTCCTTGATGGCCTGCGGCACCCGATCAGCGTGGCAAATATGGAACACCAACGTGTCGGTCGCCACGGAGAGTTGCAGGACAGCGGCACGCTGCCTCTCCTCGGGTGTGGCGTCGGTGAACTCGCAGTCGAGGCCCACGATCTTCATCGGTGCGGCGTCGAGGTAGCGCCTCTTGACGACGCGGATCCATCTCTCCACGGTTGATGCGTGGAGAGTGACCACGACCTTGAAGTGCATGTCGACGGCGTCGTCCTTGTAGTGGTACACCTCGGATCGAGGTGGGGCGCGAGTGGCTCCATGGCGCGCGGCAGCGATTCGAGAGAGAAGATTAGAGAGAGGAGATGGTGCATTTGGCAAATGGCACTGTAGCTCTCTTATATAGAGCTAGCAGGGGAGATGAGGAGGCTGGCTAATTAATCCGGCCCTGTTTTTCAACTTCCCAAAAATCCATTAAGCATTTGATCAACTTCCAAGACAACGTTTCATTCTCCGGCGCCATGTGATCAACGACCAGCGCGGGAACCCAAGGGTCCTCGTTTGAACACATTAGTCGCGGATTGTATGTAGGACCGGGACTAAAGGGTCCTCGTTTGAACGGATTAGCCGCAGACCCCTTTAGTCCCGGTTTGTATCTCAAACCGGGACCTTTGGTCCCTAACGGGCCGCGACTAATGCTTGCCGTACGCTTCGGCGTTTTCGGGGCGACGTGTCCGGACCATTAGTCGCGGCCCAGACCGCGTCCGGGACTAATGGCCCGGACGAAAGGCCTCTTCTCTACTAGTGAGGCAAGCCTTTTGCCTCAATTAAAAAAATGACAAATGTTGTCTGCTTGCCACTGAGTGTATCTGTGCATGAATTTTCAGCTCTATTCTAGATTATCCTCCGATAATAATGTGATTCATCGCACAGCCACAATGGCGATCCCGCAGTTTGGTTTAGGGCGTTTGGCCACTATGCTTCCAGAAATCGTATACGAGAGCTAGCGTGCATTGCAGGAACGCTGCATGCCTGACGGCCGCCTTCGCCGCATTGATTCCCAGATGATCACCGGAATAAAAGGCTCCGCCGCGTCAGAACTCCGATGCCTCGACCACCGCGAGCAGACGACGAACATTTTACTCATCGTAACATGGAACGGGACTTTGACTAGACAAGTATTCCCTCCGTTTTTTAATATAAGATGTTTTAGTTAGTTTACATGTTGGCTAGGTGCACAACCAAATAAGTGTACATACACATTAAAATATGTCTATATACATGTTGACACATGTGAATGTGGAAAAGGTAAAACATCTTATATTAAAAAACGGAGGGAGTACTAGCTAGCTGTCAAAACAGGAAAAGTGCTGGAATTTCAAAACAGATTATATACTACTGAAAATCAACATCTGTTTCGTACAATCGTCAAATCACACACGGTGCAGGAACACACATTGCAAACACACTCAATCTAATTAAGTAGAACGGTGCCGCTGTCCTGTGATCAACCCTCCTGCTCGTTTATCATCTCCGTGGGCTCCTCATCGACCATCCAATGGATTCGACCATGGAGGTACTGAGATTGTCAGACGCCTCATCCCCAGCAAACTCATGAAGGAGGTTCGGCGATGCCCGATGCAGGCGGCGGGAGCGGTGGAGCGTGGAGCATCCACCGACCATGGCCCCTGCTGCTGCTCGTACTCACCAAGATACTGCTCCTGCTGGCTGTAGCAATCAACAAGACCCTCCGGCGCCACCGGAGGCAGAGTCGGAGGCGGCGGCGCCTGCATGTGCTCTTGGCCGACACCACCACGGACACTCCCCTCCGGCAGCAGGGCGGTGATGTCGTCGAAATACTCCTCCGGTACTATGGCTCGTGCAGGCTTTTTCGTCCCGTCAGGCCCTTGCTTCACGCCGTCCTCCCCAAAGATCTCTCTCAGCTGGTCGGCGTGCGGCGTGACGTAGACCCTGTAGAGCGCGGGCATGCCCTGGTTGCCGGCGCCATCGTCGTTGGCGCTGGTGAACTCCTGCGTGGCCATGGAGCTGCCGGAGGGCTCGTAAGGAGGTTTCTTGGTTTCTTCGCTCGCCTTCTTGATGGCCATGGGTGAAGCCGAGTGGAGGCAGGGAGCTTGTGTCTGTGAGAGGAGATCGATCGGGGGTCCGGTGCGGTGCTTATATTGGCAGGCTGCGACGCACTGCTGGCTGAAATCGGATTCGCGTCCTCGACCCGATGTCGGACTTGGCTTTAAAGTTCGGTGAATTTGGTAGGTTTTGTTGGGAACACAGGATGCACGCTTTGTCTCAAGTCGGATTCCCTTCTTCGTCCCCAACTCGGAGTTGGCTTTCCAAGTTATCGGTGTTGGCAGGACGGCCTTGGGCAAGGAAAGGGCAACGGCCAAGGCACTTCCACCTCTGCGAGCTGCGACGCGCTTCTGGCTTTCCAAGTTTTGTAATAGGTGACTAACTGAATTTAAGCCACTCCCTCCGCTGCCCATAACCTTAAGCTCGTCCTTCAGGATTTTGCCTCAGCTACTGGCCTCAACATCAACTACACCAAATCTACCTTCATCCCTATACATAATACACCTAGACCACCAAACAGCCACTGACATCGCTAACACGCTCGGAACTACAGTCTCTTCCTTCCCCCAAACCTACTTAGGTCTACCTCTCTCTACGCACAAAATCAACTCAACTGACATCATCCCCCTCTTCTCCAATGCGGAAAAATATCTCGCCGGATGGCAAGCGAACCTCCTACACAAAGGAGGAAGGCTTGCTCTAATGACCTCTGTCCTAGATAGTCTCCCCACGTACATTATGTCCTGCTTTCCCCTCGCTAAACAAGATATAGCAAAATATAACAAGAAAAGATTCCTTCTTCTGGGCCGCAGAAGAGACTTGCACGGGTGCACAATGTCTTGTTGCTTGGGACAAAGTTTGCACATCCAAAGCTGCAGGTGGTTTAGGTGTTAAGAACCTTGAGATTCAAAATGAGTGCCTCCTATTGAAATTCTCGCTTACAAATTCTTGCATTCTGCTGATTTGCCGTGGGAAACCTGGATTCTCCACCACTCGCCATACCCCATGCATCAAACTTCCCACTCCACCTTCCTAGCCTCCATTGTTAAGAAACACATCCACATACTTCGACAAATTTCCCAGTGCTATGTTGGCAATGGCCGGTCCACTTACTTCTGGCTCGACAGATGGCTTCTCCCTGAGCCACTCGCTACTGCTTTCCCTGCCATCTTCTCACACCACTTAAAACAATTCGACTTAGTTGCCTCGGTGCTGCAGGACGGGATCGAAACTAACCTGAGAAACAGGCTAACCTCGGCCGCAAGCTCTAAGCTTCGGACGCTATCTCTCATGTTGCAGGATGTCTCGCTGAGCACCGCCGACGACGACAGGCGCATGAGGGACGGCTCCAGGTTCATGTCTAAGGGTGCATACGGAGCCCTCTCCTCTCAGCTGCAGGATGACCAGCTCGCCAACATTTGGGACTCCTTCACTCCGCAAAAAATCAAGATCTTCGGATGGCTGCTCCACTTCGACAGGCTGAACACCCGCGCAAACCTCCACAAGAAGACGATCATCGACACTGCCACATGCCCCCGATGCAGCCTCCCTGTCGAAGACCGCGAGCACCTCTTCTTCAGCTGCTACGCCGCTCGCGCTGTCTGGGGCAGGCTAGCCATCGCCCCCTCCTTTGGATAGTTCACTGACCTCTGGTCATCTCCCCTCCCGGACGGCCTGCCTCGAGATGTCTGGCCCTCCATCGCCCTCGCCATCTGCTGGAAGATTTGGGATGCTCGGAACGCCAAGGTCTTTAGGGCCACGACCAAGATGCCTCTATAACCATTGGTAACATTGTCTCAGACTTGATTCTCTGGATTAACCGGTGCAAAAGACGGATCAAAAGGAACACGCCGACCTTGGTGTACGTTCCTCTCCTCACGCCGTGGGTGACCTTGTAATCTGCTGCTGAAATAAAATCCCCCCCCCCCCCGTGACTTCTCAAAAAAAAAAGACTTCCCTTTTTCTCAAAGATATGCATCGAGACTCAAAAGACTTTCCTTTTTCTCAAAGAAGAAAAAACTGATTCGTATTGGAAAGTTGAAGGACCGAGTAGAGAAATGGAAATGCCAAACCTAGGAGTCCTCCCCATCCACCGCAAAATTCTCTACTCCGCTTCAAATCCCCCACCCACCCCTTCCCCAACCACCGCAAAACCCTAGCTACGTTCTCTCACGTACAGCTCGACGGCCATGGCGTCTCCTCGCTCTGCTCCCATCCCACGTAAGCGTTTCCCTCCACCGCATCTTCGTACTCCGGCAAGTCACCCCTAACCTCTAGCTAACTCGATCTGTGCCTCCTCCTTGCTGCAGTCGGTGGCCGTCCCATGCTAGACTCGATATTCCAGGCGGTGTCCGACGGCGACTTCCCGCGCTTCAAGGGTATTGCAGATCGATCTATCCGGCGCTCCACATATCCCGTATGCTTGCATCTTGCTTGCTGATTTTGTGTGTTCCAGGTCTGTTGACGTTGCTGGGCTCGGCCTCGGCCAGAAGCCTCAAGGAGGTGGTGGAATCGCTGACGGTGGAAGATGCGCGGCTGCCGACGGCGCAAGGCTACAACCCGCTGCACCTCGCCGCCATCCGAGGACAGAGGATGGATTTCTGCCGCTACCTGGTGGAAGGGCTCGGAGTGGATGTCAACTGCGCCGACAAGGAAGGTTCAACGATCCCTCCCTTAATTCGAAAGCCTTCAGTGTTCCCTTAATTTAATCCCAACAGTACTATTGCTTTGTGCTTGGTAAAATTATTTGTCCCTGGTCATCAGGTGTGAATCAGTGCTAGCTTCAAAGGCATCGATCAGTATTTGACTCACGAAGTCTGTCATCACTAAATTTGAATATAAATGATCATGAATAGGGTCGAAAATATGAGAGCCTTTCCAAGCGTTAAGCTTGCTTCATTTCTCTATCACATTAATTACCTTCTGCTCATCCATGATCATATACAGGGAACTCTCTTTTATTCAAAAAAAAAAATGATCATATACAGGCAGCTTCGTATGAAACTGTCCATGCTCAAGCTCAACTATGATATTTAAGCAATGTTCAACAAAAGTATGGTTGACATATACACATAAGCTACTAATTAAGGGCAAATCATTCTTTATTTCAGGATGTTTTTAACGTATTTGCACGTGTGTGCACGCTCCAAGTATATATAGGACCTCAAATTTTAAGTGGTTGTATATATTTTGCGTATAAAACATGCTCTTATATAAGTGAAGATCTTAATTCCTACGCTACATCACAAAAAATGCTTTCCATCAATAGCTTCAATAATTATTGTGTGCTTGACAGGTAACACACCTCTATTTCTTTCGCTACTCTCTGCCGATGTGAGTACCACCAAGTATCTTCTTGATCATGGGGCCGATCCCAATAAGGCTAAAAAGGGTGGGGTTTGCCCTTTACATCAAGCCGCTGGACCAGGTCTACATCGCTATACACGCATATCTGTATTTTGCAGCTGTTTACTGTCATTTCTGTTAAAGTTGTAAGTTTTGTTATTCTGTGATGATGGGGTGTATATCTTTAGTGACAGTTTCATCTTTCCTATCCTCTTCAATCTGATAGTTATATCATATTGAAGTATCTTCAGAAATACGTATCGGAGGTGGATATCACACAGAAGCTTTATTTAGTATTTACTTATAAATTCATAAAATTAACAAGCTTTTGTATATGTCAATTGTTTTTGGGTGGATTGTGAGTTGGTTTAGTAGTTTAGTCACCACCCCATCTGTTTAATATATTATATAGTGCATTTTAGGTTTTAAGACAAAATAATGATACATTCAATGCTAAGTTTACCCTTCAATTAAACGTACATAAACTCCGTGCAAAAGTGCACTGGGCAAGAAAAAAGGGCTTATTGGCCCCTCACAAACAAGGAGAAAAAGAGAAAATAAGTTGCTACCTTAAATTTAAATGCACTGGAAAGCTAGAATGCACTATAGTTTAGAAATTTGGAGGTACCCTAGAATGTGCTTTATCATAAAACAGGAGAGTATTAGTTATTGGTAAAAGTACAACCATATATATATATCCAAGATGTGTCACCTTGAATATTTTGCCTTTTCAATTTGTTGATTGCTGATCCCATGAAGAACGTATATCTGTATGTCTTGGAAATTAGGGCCCATTTGCCAGGAAATTGAACTGTATGCTATAGCTATAGCCAGTGAAGGGATTGACTTTTAGTCCCATTACTAATTTTAAAAGTTCTTAGTGAACCTTTTGTAGTACATGTTAAAGATAAATTGATTCATGTGACTTTGCAAAATAATGGATATTTCGTGAAAATTACATATCCTTTATTATATTAAGTTCATGGATTACATTTCTAGATACAGATTATTGTTGCCAAGAAGACCTACTATCTTATATAACAAGTTCTTGGATTTTTTTTCCGCAGGGGATAGTGACATTGTAGAACTATTGCTCGCCAAAGGAGCTTTTGTTGACCCGGTAGCCTCTAACGTGACGCCACTGTATCTTACTGCTAGGGAAGGGCAGGCTGCTACTATGAAGATTTTATTGGACCATAATGCAGATGTAAGTTGAAGTACAAATTGGTCTGGTAAATGTACATGGTTTTACCAATTATAATCCGTATAGTACCATTGTTTGAATGCTAGCAACGCTGTACTTGCATTTTAAGAGATACAAGTACACTTCTGTAGATCTTGTCACTGATATGATGGTTTCTTACATGACATTTCATGAAACAACTTCGATTGTGTTTTTGCATATTTGCCATAATAGATTATTCTCCATCCCCTGCAAAACGAACAAAATTATTCTCTATCAAGGATCAGTGTCACTCATCTTGAGTGCCATTTATAACTCAATTAAATTGATAAAAATATGTGTTCATTCTCGTGATATATTGAGAGCTGTTTAATATTCACTAAAAGCTTGGCACAGCAGTATGAGTGTTTAGGCCATTCATACTGTACTTTTCTGCCTTTTATCACATTGTTATGATTATTTGGCTATAGGATCTGACATATTAGTATATTTCACCAGTACAACAGGATGGTAAACGGTAAGACACCTCTTATGGCTGCTATGGATGGCAAATCAAGAGAATGTATGCATCTGTTGATCAAGGTATTGGACCTTCCACTTACCATTGTCAGTCGATAATTTTGTTGGCTGCCTATTTTTACATTTTGCTTTTTTCTTTTTCACACTGAAGCTGGGAAGTTTTAACTTCCTTTGCTGGCGTTTGATTTGTGAACATTGATCCAAAATGTGGCCAGTTGTAATTTGTGGCCCCTTTGTCATAAAAATTGTCTTAACCATTTTTGCCGTGAACTTGTGAACCTCACCTCGGTTGTCATGAGATGACGCCAACCAACTAAACCAAATAACCTAGTACAAAGTTCATGCAGAGATAGTAGTACCAAGAGTTTTTTCATTCCTGAAAGAGCAAAAGTTGTAAATTATCGAAGACAAGATCTGTTGATAACTTTTTTCTGTGATAGGCTGGTGCTGATATCATGGAAGCTGCGATGTATGCTGTAGAAAATCCCAATGCCGCGAAACTTCTTTCACCTGACTTCTTCAGTTGCGTACTGGAGGACATTGGTGCCCACCAGTATGGTCTTGATGCTGTAAGTTTTACCTCTTATTCGTGCACTTGGATACTCCCAACTGCTGTTCATACATCTAGAAAATACTAAGGACAACAGATTTCAGTAGCCTCTGGCACCTTACACCTTGTTGTTATTGTTCAACTTTTGGAATTGCCGAACTATCGATTGACCTCTGGTGCATATCTGACATATCTAAGTATTTTATTCAAAAGGAAAACGAAGAATTTCTGACGTGGCATGATACTGTTATGGTTTTGTTAGATCACGTTAAATTCAAGCGCACTACATTAGGACTGAATTAAACACTATCACACAACACAGACCTCTCTGAAGCCTCCCCCAGATGGTGTCTCTATTATTCATGCTACTGCTACATGGTTCAATGATGTTTTATTTTGTAAAATCTTATGACTGTTAAACTTGGATCGTACGCAAGGCCATGAAACTTGAAACCCGTTGTTTCCTGAAATTTACTAAAAACAAGCAAGTTGATCAAGAAAAGACATATTTGCAGATCCTATCTAAGGAGTTCAGGAAATACTCCAAAAGCATGTTTTTATCACTTGCATTTCCAGAGCTTCTGGAGTACTAAAAGATTCATTAAAGGCCTTGCTTTATCTGATGAGGATGTCTGTATGTAGAATGTACCATGTTGATATTGGCAGTGACCTATAAGTATGGTATTATCTGTTTGTGATAATTATAGGAACTATTTTAGCTAAACCAAAATCTTTTCAATATCGTTATAAGTAAATAATTTGCAATTGTCATATGTTTTCCATGCATTTTGTGAAGTCGTCATTCATTTTATATTCTTGATGGTTCAGGATGAGCCTGCGGGTAAACGGAGAACTAGAATGGCAAGGTTCAAGTCACTGGGAGATACTAGTTTCAAGATAAAGGACTATGTTTCTGCAGCAGGATACTACAGTCTGGTATTATTTCTTTTTCTTTTTGCAGTGAACGGTCTGGTATACTAAAACACCGATGCTTCTTACTGTTTGTCCTTTCCAACATTTCGCCATCCGGTGGCTTGCAAGCTCTCAGTTTAAAGCAGAGAAATTACAAATACAACTTTAGATTCACATTTTAAATGAACTGGTGTCACTTGAACACTGTCATATTTAGCAAAAGTATGTTAGGCTGCCTTTGTTTTTTCAGACTTGCTCATTCAGTTTTGCTTGTGCACCTGCATGCATCGATCTGCACGGTTATATATTTCTAAATACTTTCAATATGCCTGCTAACTTGTTTTTCCTTGCTCGTTGTAGGCATTGTACCTTCTTCCTGATGATGATGTAAGTGCAACCTTGTTCTCAAACAGGAGCCTTTGCTGGCTTCAAATGGGCGATGGAGGCAAGGCTTTGCTAGATGCAGAAGAATGCCAAAAAAAGCGGCCCAATTGGCCAAAGGCTTATTACCGGCAAGGCACAGCTCTGATGTTACTGAAGGTTAATAACACTCACTGGTGTCTATTTTTCTCCTTTGGCCTTGCGTATTATTTTTTATCATCATTTAACTAGGTCTTGTATCATCAGGAATACGAGACGGCTTGGGAACGTTTTTCTGATGCACTCAATTTAGATCCAGGGAGCGCTGAGATTGAGGACGCACTAAGGTACCCAATCTCCTCTGTTAATTCTGCATCTTGACCACAATGGACAACCTTTTCGATGGTTGCTAACTGGATCCATATAGTTTATTTCATTCGATCGAGTTGCATCCTCTCTCTGTTTACTAGGCCTTTGGAAAGCCTGCATATTATCATCAATGACATCTTCTTATCTGCATATGTTGTCTTGCACTGCTGCCTGAAGAATTACATAGTTACACGTGCTGTCACGAAATCTCTTCTAACTCATCGTCTTGGATGGAACTTGCAGGAAAGCATCCGAGTCCTTGAAGACGTCTCGGAGCAAGCAGGTCTGAGTGACTGTTTGGATGTGTAACGAAAGGAGTTCTGAAACTTCTTGTTTCAACTTTTGCTTTAAAACTTGGATTTCCTGGTGGACTACACATTTCTTTTAGGAAATTGATTAAATGGTGTGATTTTTATCTCTCCGTTTGGACGTGTGGCGTGTTGACAATTGATGCAGTAATACATTAAGATGAACTTCCAATCTGTACCTTGTTTATCACCGGCAGTGTCTAACGCTAGTCTAATATGGTAAACCGATAAACTTGGTTGCATATGGCTATTTATCAAGTTATAGCTGAGCTTAGTGCAAAAAGATTCACTGGCATCTCGTAATCTATATATCTTGTAAAACAAAATCCCGTTAACATGCATTAGTGAAGTCTATATGTACGTGCAAATAGTCCACACCATTCACTAATTGAGCCATTCATTTTTTCATACCATCCCACTAATATTTATTGATGATACTCTATCTATACATGCAAGCTATCCACACCATCAAATTATTTTAGCCCCCACTTCATCATTTTTAGCCCTTAAATACACAAAACATTTCATATCGATTAAATTTAGCATCTCCACCATCGTGACCAACTAATTTTCCATATTCCCATGAAAAATTTCCCATTTCATGCATCTTTTATCCTACTGTTTACAAAACAGCGTTTTTAAAGAGATCTTGCGTCAACAATTTTTAGATGTCAAATACACAACCATTTTACGTCTATTAAATTTGGGACTATTGTGAATAGTCGAATCTTGCATATGCCTCCTCCGCCGTCGTCTACATAGATGACGATGATAACGACAATGAGAGGATCGACTGGGAAGCCATCAGTGACGAGGATGATGAGGACAAGGAGTAGGGTTAGGGGTGCCAGCAAGGCCGGTCTTTTATTTAAATTTCATTTAAAATCTTGTATACTTATAACAATTTTGAATTAAAATTTAAACGTTTTGCATTCCAAACCGACAAATATTTAGAGGGTACCCGGGGAGATTGCCTTGAAAATAAAGAAATCCATTCGAAACTGAAGGGATCGTATGGTCAAGGGCTGACAGCTGTCCCCCATTTTCTCCACCGACGACGACTGCTTCTCACGTAGCCATCTCCTGTGGACTTGATCAGCGCCCTCTCTCCATTTTTTCCATTTCGAAAACACGCCCGCCGCCCACTCTTCTCCTCCAAAGCGGCAAAGCCCTACCACCTCCTCCAACCCCTAGAGGCCTACGTCTAGGTCTATACGGACGCCATGGCACCTCCTCGCTCTGCTGCTTCTGCCCAAGGTAAGCTCAGCTCCCCGGCCGGCCCCCTTCATCCCCGCCGCCGCTAACCCTAACCCGTACTACCCTGACTCGACCCTGCCGTGCGCAGACGGCGGCGCGATGCGGAGCCCCATCTTCGAGGCGGCGTTCGACGGCGACCTCCCCCGCTTCAAGCGTACGTACTCTGCCTGCGCTATCCACTTTTATTCGCGATGCGGCCGGTTTTTCTGCTCATATTATTTCGGGGTTGCAGTTCTGGTGACGATGCTGGACGGGGGCAGCGGCCACCCTAGGGAGGCGGTGGAGGCCCTGAGGTGGGAAGACGAAGGGATGATGAAGGGCCTCGCGCGCTGCACGTCGCCGCCGGCAGAGGGAGCATGGAGGTCTGCCGCTACCTGGTCGAGGACCTCGGCGTGGATGTGGATGCCGTCGACGCAGAAGGTCCGAAATCGCCCCACCATGCAGGATCTATCTATGATTTGGTTTTCCAATCATATGTCCGCTTATATATGCCTTCGCGTTGTTTTCTGCCTGTTTCCGGTTTAGGTTGTGCCTCGTGATCTGAATCCATGTCTCAAGGGTATCAATTTTTTAATTCTCGATATCTGAATATTTTGGCCGTATTCTGCCTGTTTAGGTTGTGCCGATGTCTCAAGGCATCGATTTTTTTTATTCTCGAAATCTGATAGGAAACATGTAGTATAAATGATTGGGAACAATGCCAAAATGTGGAGCAGATGCATCTATGATCTGAATCACGCTTTTGTGCTTCGTTTATCATATTCTCAGTTGTGCTCTCACTTATGGTCATTTATCTTCGTTCCATGCTCTCAGAAATTACAGTCGAGGTCATAGAGGTTCTGTGGTTGTATTCTAGGTGTTCGAGATAAAATATGCTTATATATAAAGATCATGTTCATTCCTGAACTTTAATATGCTTCACATCAGTCAGCTTCACTGTGTTGTGTCATTGCGTGCTTGACAGGTAGAACACCTCTGTTTTTTATGGTTCTATCTAAGAATGTCGGTGCCACTGAGTGTCTGCTGGACTGGTTCACGGTGCTCAGCTGTTTGTTTTCTGCCTGTTTAGTTTGTGCTGATGTCTTGAGGGCATAGATTTTTTAATCTCGAAATCTGCTGGGAAACATGTGTAGTATAAAGGATTGGGAACGATACCGAAATCTAGAGCGGAAGCACCTATGATCCGAAGTCCCAACCGCACTTTTGTGCTTTACCCGCTTGCTTCGTTTATCATATTCTCTTGTGTTCACTCATGGTTATATAGCTTTGTATGGAGTTGACCATGCTCAACTTATATCCTACGCAAGTATGGTTTGGTTGAATAGGCTACTCACTGTTCATGATTGTTTGGGTTTTTACTTATTTGCACATATGTTGATGCATATATCTGGCCTCCATGATTGTTCATATGTTTTAATTTAAAGACGTCCTCATTTGCCCAAATTTGTCTCCTGACATTCTACTTTATTCATCATCCAGAATCCATGGGTTTACTTTGTGTATCTATTTCTAATTTTCATGCTCGGAAATTATGGACTAGGTCATGGAGCTTCTGTGGTTGTATTCTAGGTGTTAGACATGCATAAACTACGCTTATATATAAAGATCTTGTTTCTTCGCTAAACTTTAATATGCTTCCCATCAGTAAGCTTCACTGTGTTGTGTGCTTGACAGGTAGAACACCTCTGTTTTTTACGGTACTATCTAAGAATCTGGTGCTGCCAAGTATCTTCTTGATCATGGTGCCAATCAAAACAAACCCAATCATGATGGGTTTTCCCCTTTGCACGAAGCCGTTGGATCAGGTCTACCTCTATAAACACACATTTCTGTCATGCATATCCTCACTGCAAGCTTTCTTATGTTATCTTTTCAATTAGTAAATTGCATTAGTTTTTGTTGTATCTTTCTCTTATTATCTAGGGTCTATTTCCTTTTGTTTAATGCTATTTTTCCACTATGCTAATAAATAATCTTCAAACCCGATGGTTAATCCTTCTGAATTTTCATGAAAACAACCTATCACATGTCATTATGTATGAGACTTGGCATTATTTAGGTGGTTTTGTCACATTTACTAGTATGACTACAGCTTCAATACTCACCTTGCATATTTTCAATTTTGAACTGTTTTGTTTCTGCTAATTAGCTAACCAACCATAGAATGATGGTATATTTTCCTTTTTGTTCTTGTTTGGTAGATGGACTTTAGGCCCAAATCCTTTCGGGTTGCCAGGGAGTTTGAATAACATATTATAGCCACATGTTCGAGAAAACTGTGGCTGTGGACATAGTAAAAGCGAAACACTATCATCGTATACAATAGATTCATGGATTATTTCTCAGAAAGTATCTGTCCTATAAAGTAACAAGTCCATGGGTCTTTTTGTAGGAGATTGTAAAATGGTAAAATTATTGCTTGCCAAAGGAGCTTATGTTGACCCAGTTGCTTCTTGTGGGACACCCCTTCATTTTGCTGCTACTCAAGGGCAGGATGAGACTATGAAGATATTATTGGACCATAAGGCTGATGTAAGTTTAAGTACATACTATGTCTGATTGACGTAAATTTAATTCAGTATTTGTGTTGTGCACTTCTTTTATACTTAGCTGCCTTGCTCTCATGTGCCATTTAATCTATTGTAGTCTGGTGGTTGCTTAGTTGACTAGACCAACATAGTTAACTATTCAAATCTTCATAACATTTTTTCTTCCCTTATTCCCTCGTTGTGTAGTGGCTGCTATACCATTCTTCAAGATAGTGTCTTGCTAACAAGTTTCGAAGTAATTCATCCACATTTGATTAAATTTATAGCCATATACTTCAAATCTACGGTCTGTGTCATCTAAGGAAGTAAGGAGTAACGAAATATAGTTGCTGTCTGACTACAAGCACGTTCCCCTAGCCTTTTTACTGACATATTAGTATGCTATTGCTCTTTTTTTCATTTCTAATCCATCACTTATTTTATGGCGTCGTCTGGAATTTTTTAAAGCTAGTGAAGACTAAATGAATATTTGACATATTTTATTATTCTCTATCATGTATTGTCGCTTATTTCTAAGAGTCATCTGTAAATGTATGGAGTTTGTAGTCAAGACTGACCCAACCTACATGGTATTTCCGTAATTATATGTTTACAATATGGCGGTGTATCTTTCTAATATCATGGAAGCTGTTCAATTTTACTGAAATCTATACACAATAATATGTTTCTATATATTGAAAATTCTATGCAATGTTTGCGTATATTTATTCTTAGTCAACATTATTTTGACTATACGGGAGCTAATTTTCTTATTTCACCAGGTCAACAAGATGGTAAATGGTAAGACACCTATGATGGCTGCTTTGGATGCTGACTCAAAGCTGTGCATCCTAATCCTGATGAAGGTATTGTACTTCATGGTAGCTTGTCAAGTTCAACAATTGTCGTATTCGTTTGCCAGGATTATTACATTTTCCCAGACTGAGTTGGGTGCTTTTGACTTCCTTTGCTGGTGTTATGTCTGTGAACATTGACCAGAGTAATTTCGCTGTGCTACTTGTGACCCACACTGTTTTTTCAAACTTCTGACCACCAATTTTGTCTTGACAAGTCCACAAGCACGCTGACAACGAATCAAACCAAATGATTTACTAAAAAAACTCAGGCAGAAGCACTGGTGCTAAGTTTGTTCTTCATTCCTGAAAGTGCTGCAAGTATGAAATGTTGCCTAGGTCATGTTGAGGACAGATCTCTAACAACACTTTTCTATGACAGGCTGGTGCCGATCGGCAGTCATATTTAGCCTATTCTGGAGAAAAGCTCCGTGCTGCAAATGTTATTTCAACTGACTTCTTCGATTCTATAATGGAGGATGCTGCTGCAAATGCTATTCCTAATGTAAGACATCTGTTTGGTACTACATGCATGAGCACTGTTTTTGTAACACTAAATGAGTGATCTTTTTATAGAGGCAAAGAATATGTGTACTTTGACCATTAAAACTGTTGTTTACGCATAGTAGAGCTCTAACAAGAACAGAACACACTGGCCATAAACCTTTAGGCCTTGATTGGTTCAGTGTAGAATAAGTAAATAACCAAAACGACAGGAATATTTCACGGACCATTTGAGGTGTCACTAAAATTCCGACGCGCGCGGGGCAAAAAATTCCACTCCGTAATCTGTCACGCCAATCCAAGCGAGCCCTTAGGGGTTAATTGCTGCTAGCATTCAATCTTTAGGCTTTACGCAAATTGTCGTCTGACAATAGACCATAAGGATTATTTGCATAAAAGTATCACAAAGGTGTTATATGTCTCGACTTTCCAGTAATTGGGAGTATTGACACACAATTAAGGTGTGCCTTCATAATAACCGTAGTTTTGATCTAGTAGTGTTTCCTAAAAGCAGTGCCAGTTGAAATTTATTTACACTGTCGTATCAGTAAATATTTTTGTGGAAAAAGTGACCTCAATTGAATGGGAAGTTTGCAATAGGTGAACTAATATTTATGAAGGACTTCCCTTGGATATTTTTTATATTTGCCAGGAGAATCTGTTTTCTCAAATTGTATATGAGACTGATGATTATAACATAAGGGATGTTCGGGAGTTGTGATCTAGTAGTGTTTCCCTTAGATATTTCACCACTAGGTCTGGATGTTCGTCATTAAAGGATCACGTAGCGAGCCCTTAGGGGTTAAGTACTGCTAGCTTTAAATCTTTAGGTTTGTCGTCTGACCATATACCATAAGTATTATTTGCATAAAAGGATCACAAAGGTGTTATATGTCTCGACTTTCCAGTAATTGGGAGTATTGACGCACAATTAAGGTGTGCCTTCATAATAATCCTTTGTTAGGTACTCCCTCCGATCCCTTAAAACAGTCGTGACAAATGAACTGCGTACGTACAAATCCACAGCACAAGCTACGAACGATTTTTAGGATCAGAGGGAGTAGTTTGTTTAGTCTATCTTTCCCATACATTTTGTGAAGTCTTTGTTCGTCTAATAATCACAGGAAAATGATCCTGTGGCTAAACGGAAAACTAGAGCAGCAGGGTACAAGTCAATGGCAAGTTACGCATTCAAGACAAAGGATTATTCTAATGCTGCAATATCCTACAGTGTGGTAAGTTAAAACACCATATATGTCTTACCATTTTTATCGTTTCCATCATTTTAATCTTTGGTGATGTGATGGCGCGAAGCTTTCAATTTGAAACAGGCAAAGTATTATGATTATATATATGATTCCAGAGAGACTGACATAGTTTCATACATATTATTCTGGTCCTAGCCTTTAGATGGCCTTGTTATTTTCAGTAACTTAGTCAGACGGAGGGTCCAAGTGATGATTATGCGCTGTCTCCTCTGTTGCATTGGTTGTTTTGTACTTAAATTTGGAGAAAAGATATATGCTGACATTGCTCTAAAGGTGCTAACTCATGTTGTGATAATGGATAGGGCAAATGAAATCCTACTGTATTTTAAAATGTCTGTATAAGCCTGTTAACTGTTGACAACTGGTCTAGCTCCTTATGTTTTATTTTTTAAATGTGTGCACAAGCCTGTTCACTGTTAAATTTTCCTGTTGGTGTAGCTGATCGCCCTGAATCCTGATGATGCAACCTCGATCTCAAACCGGAGCCTGTGCTGGTACCTCATGGGCGATGGAGCCAAGGCTCTTGCAGATGCTAACGAGTGCAGACGTATCCGACCTGACTGGTCAAAGGCCTGCTACCGGCAGGGTGCAGCTCTGATGTTACTGAAGGTTTGCGATACTGTTGGTTGCTTCTGTGCCGGTCGTGTAACATTTTGTGGATGATTCATTTGGTTTTTGTATGTCCTGCAGGACTACAAAGGCGCTTCACAACGGTTCTGTGATGGGCTTAAGTTGGACCCGGGGAACGCTGAGATCGACGCTGCACTACGGTATCTCATCTATCTCGTTGGTTGCAGTGTACCATTGCTTGCATGTGATAGGCACGATTGTGTGAATTCCAAATCTGCTTGTGATATGCAGGAAAGCTTTGGAGTCGTTGAGGATGTCTCGAGGAGGCAGCAAGGCCAAGTGACTGTCTGTCTGGTGGTTGCAAGTAGGACTTGCTGGAACTTCTGGTTCTGACAAGTAGAAGGATGTTTCACCATTTTGTTTAAAGAGTTGGATATTCTCTGGTAGTAGATCAAGTAACTCTCGTGTGGCATGTTTGCATGACTGATTGACTGTTGTACGTACCTCGTGGTTGCAGTCTTCTGTTCTTCAATCCTATTTACGATGGCTCGCTGTATTAAGTGTTTTCTGCGTCCTCGCGTCATTATAGCGTCCTCTATGTTGAAGATTGGGTGATAAGACGGGGCTGACATAGCGACGGCTCGCATGAATTTTGTAAGGATCGAAGGAGAGCTTCCTGTCTACTCCATGGTTGGATCGAAGGAGAGTGTAGTTGGAGTCCATCACACCTAGGAGCCGGCGCACCAACCAAAAATGGGCCAGCATTCATCTGTGCCTCACACAGCGCCGGCAGCAACAGACCTGCGAACATTCAAGATCATCGACCATTCGTGTCGGAGATGAACGAATGCACTACTATTATCCTTCATCATGATCCAATTATTACGTTGATTACTCTCCTTAAAAACTATTGCCTGGTTGTGTTACCGCTAGCTACAAGCACATGATCTTGGACCAGAAGATTTATGTAAGTAGATGTTGCGCAGTGAAGGCACAGAAACGTAACACTTGTGGCATCGAAACACAGATTGAAAACTCTTAGCCTACTCAGCACACGAATCATGAATGGCTAAACAGTAAAACACAATGCCATATATAAGAGAGGGGCGATAGCTCAAAGGCTTCCTCCTCAATACATGACTTCTATATTTTAGACCTCAAAATGTGTGTGATCATCACAACCACCCTATTCCACTTTCACAAGTAGATCCAACAAGGTTGTGTACATAAACTAAGTACTATATGTTCAATTTCACAAAGCAACACGGTGAGGAGGTTCTAGTCTAGTCGTCGCCCTCGGTCTTGGACTTCTTCTTGCTCTTCTTCCCTTCGGTGGCTGTTTTAGGCTCGTCGTCCGCTGAAGCGTCCCGGCTCTTCTTTTTCTTCTTTTTGGGAGTCTCGTCTTGTTCAGTGTCACCCTTGGCTGGCGTCTCTTGGTCCTGGGGGTCCTCCAGCTTGTGCTTCTTTTTCTTTTTCTTCTTTTCTGTTTCGGGTTCGGCTTCTGCTGCGCTGGTGTCGGCAGGCTTATCGAGATCCATGGCGTCACCATCGGTCTCAGCCTTAGACTTCTTTTTCTTGCTTTTCTTAGCAGAAGATGCAGGCCCATTCTCTGTGCCTAAGAATTTATAAGGGTAGGGTGTAAATTTACAAATACGCGGGAAGAGTTGGAATTTTTGTGATGATCACGTTACTGAGAGACCAACGAACGAAGAGAAGTGTCATTTACCGTCACCATCCTCCGAGACCGTGTTGGTCAAACCCTCAATTGCAGCTTTCATTACATCAAGGTTCTTACGTGGTGCAACGCCCTTGTCATAAAAATCTAGTCTCTCCTCGACTTGTTCACGCAGCTTCTCACCAAAAATGGAGCTACTCAAATCTGGAATTCATAACCCGGTGAGAAAAACAATCAGAACAGGCAGTCAGAGTGTGGAACATTGCAAACAAAATCTTTCAACTTACCAGAATAGCAGTCAATGCGTGAAGCAATTGAGCATTTGTTTGCCAAGTATCGAGCCATTCTTCCCTTGTTCTTGGTTGATGCACGACCAATGAAAGATGAGTGGAATATGAGACCATACTTCGGTGTGTTTCCACGTGTTTTAAGAGCTCTGCAGTGAAATTAGGAGATCAATCACAACATGTCCGAAGCATAGAGGAAAGTTTGAATACTTGACAAAACACTAAATACTCAATATTTGAGTAGGAAGGGTATAAATAAAGAGAAGATAACTTAAACACAGGGCGTTGGAAACTTGGAATATATAAGCAGCCAATTAAGCAAAATGTACCTGAACAGTGCCTTTTCAGCACCTAGTATCTGGAGAGTGGAGGCAGGACATTTTGCAAGATTTGAAAGACTGCCAGCATGAGAGATTAACCGAGCTCCAACCATTTCACCAATCAATGACGTCAGGTTTGGTGCAATATCATTCATCTTTGTCACCAGATACTCATAGAGATTTTTACGATACTCAGATAGATTCATGACCCTTTGAGCAAACTGTTGGACATTTATCAAATCAACCGGTGAAAGATCCTGGCCTGAAATACATAGAAGATTATGTCAACCACAGCTGCCGCAGAGACTACCAAGAAGCAAAAACAATTGTGGACATATTTGTTACCCATAGATGCCTTTGCTGCTTCAACAATTTCTTTCGCCTTATCCTCATCTCCAATCAGATCTGCTAGAGATGGTATGTCTTTTTCTGACAAATCAGATTTGTTGACTATAAACTTGGCAAGCTTAGCATAAAGGTAGTTGTCATTCACGATTTTGACCAGCTCAGGAAAATGCCATCCATACCATTCCCTGTATTATGGTTAAGCCACGATTAGATACTCACATACAACTCACCAAACTACCATGACAAATGTTCAAAACTAGTTAAAGCGTCAACACTGGTAAAAAATAAAATAAAAATCATATTAACACCCATCGCAAAAATACATAGCAGAGAATAAACTGCAGGGCTGCTAGTTAAAATTATTTTCAATACCTTAGGATATACTACAGTATACACAAGAATTCTGTCACTGCAAGACAGTGTCAAGACATGTATTCGAAAACTGAGCATATGGGTAAAGATTAGACATGAGACGCAACTGAACACTCATGGTGAAAGCGTGAAACTAGAAACTCGGGTTTTGGGTATGTAAATATAGCACGTTGACCGAATATGATCGATGCCACCAATGATACAATAGATATTGTTTAAGGACAAAGGGACCATGTAATCAAGTAATTTTCAGCTATTTCTTAACTCCTGAAATCAGTAAAATGGTGCACATCATGTAAAGAATAAATGTCAACTGTACCAATACCTAGAATTTTTTCAAGACTACAAGGTCAAAATAACTGTTTTTTCAGGTAATCCAATCCTCATACCAAAGCACCAGAAAGTTAAATTAAGGAAAAGATGAGGAACCAACCTCACTCTCATGGAGAAGGAATTGACATCCTTATCAAGTGTATCTAACAGAAAGATGGCTTGAATGACCATGTTATCCACACGATTCACATTGAACTTAACCTTTGCCCTGCTATAGCTATGCCCCAGGCCTAGCTGAGCCTTCTCCAGGTCAGATGGCTGCAACCAAAAAAACAACATAACAAAGTTTAGATACAAGAACCAGATAACACTACCATTAGGCTACAGATGGGCATACAACCGATACAGCCCAAGTAACATGACAGAAACCAACTTGTGAAATCGAATTCACCGCACAATCTTGATAGACTTGACTATAGTAAAATGCTATGTCACGCATAAGCTGTCACAGTAGGTTTGGGAAGTAATTGGGTAACACTTCCTTGTGCTGGTGAATCCACCACATCATCAGCTTCTGGAGGGGGATCAGGTTGAGCCACAGGTAAAGCAGATAGCAATTTGTCCAAGCTAACCTGAATACTGTCGAAGTTGCCCTGTATGCTGACGAAGTTCTGCTCCACTCTTTCTTGAAAAACCGTGAATTCTTGCTTATCTTCCTCACGGACTCACTGGAGCGTCTTTACATCCAGGAGGAGCGATTTCAATTCCAGCGTAGCTGTGTTCTCAGTCGACGATTCAGATGTCTTCGTCATGATTCTACCGCCGCCAACGCCACGCGCCTCCAAAGACACACCGAACAGGGAGGGATGGGTGGGATTTTACAGCTAAAGAAATGTTCTTCAGCAACCAGATCCGTACCTGAACTGTGTCCGAGCAGTGTTGCCGCCGCCTAGCCGCATCCACAGCTCCGAGTCGACGAGCTCAACACCGCCGCCGGGATCGGAAGCAACCGAGAAGGATTTCACGAGAGAGCCCAACTTCTCTTCGCTCCAGATCCAATCGCCGCCGAGGACCGTAGTGCTCTGATACCACTTGATAGGAATCAACTAGCAATTCTAGCGAATTCAGAGGAAAACAACACCGAAGCTTGCAAATTCAGAGTTCAGCTACTTTTATTACAGAGGGAAGCTTAATTTCAGCTGAATGCTTGAGTATAGGAAGCTAAGCCGGCCAGGACATGGCGGCGACAAGGGGGGATAAACCCTAAACCTAGATAGTCTCGATTACAACTCGATCTCTACTTATAAAGGGAAAGCGAAGGAAAACGACAACAGAAGGAAAAGCGCGGCAAAGTGTCAGCTATAAAGCGAGTTCAAACAGCGACTCGTCAGGGCTCCCTGTCCGTTGATCTCCAGATCGACGGCTGACGCTGCAACATAACGCGAAGCAGTAAGTTGCGCAGAGAGACGTTGATCTGGAGATGGACGGCTGCAAGAAGCTTCGACAAAGGCACAGTAACTGAATTCGCAGTGCAGTTCTTCAGTTCAGCAGTTCCTGACACACCGCCTGCACGAGGCAGCGGCGCGGACGAGGCACGGGAAGGGCCAAGGCGGAGTAGGATCTGCTCGAAGAGGTGATCTCGGAGGTCCAGTACGGTCGTCGTCGTCGCCCCGCGTCTGTCTTCTTCTTTTTGGACCTGTTCTTCCGCCGGCGACGTCCCTCCGCCGTCGTCGCCATTAAAGGTGGATCTCTGTGTCTCGCACGGTTTTGTGCTGCGAATATTTGCGCGTTAAACCTGCACGCAGACGTGCCGCAGCCTCCACGGTGATTAGGATCGTAACTGCGTGCTCTACGGCCGGAATTCTTGTTGGGAGGGTCACAAACTTTGCTAAAACTACGGAACCACATATCTATATCTATACCTAATAATAAAGGAAGGAACGTTTCTTCCTCCCTTTTTTCGTCCGTTGGTTTCGTACGTTGTCCCGTTCAGGTACGTCGTCCTCCCGATCGACGAGCGTCCTGGTTGTTTCGTACGTAGTCCATCGCTTGGTCGAAACTTTCCTTCCGTCCTGCACTCGAAGCAAAACGAGTTCATACCAAACTCTGATTCCTACCGATTCCCTCAAAGCTCAGCGGCCACAGAAACCCACCGGCGCGCACCCTAACAGACGGACGGCGCCCATGGTTCAGAGTGTCGGCTTCCCCAAGCGCAGGCGAGCGCCGTTGATGTCTGCAGGCCGCAGCCGTCAAAACTGAGGGCACTGTCTCCGGAGCTGTTGGCTGCGTTGGCCGAGTCCTATGACTTGTTCTTTCCGGACCGTGCTCCCGGCGGGCGAACGGGAAGAGGAGGAGGAGGACGGATGAGGGGCGCGTGGATGGCAGCAGCGGCGAACGTGCAGAGCGTACGAGCGCGTGGACATACCGAAGTTGTCAAGATGGAGCAGACAGCCGAGATGGAGCACGAACGCCTGGACTTTGCGGGAGAGCTCCCGGTACCACGTCTGCACCCTGCGAGTCTACCGCGACATGCCGACATGGTCGCTGCCGCTGTCGGCCCGGACGACTTCGCAGTGGCGGCCGCGCGGAGCTCATGCGCCGATGCCACGGCAATCGAGCTGCCTGGGCTTGTGGGTGCACGCGACCCTTCGTCTGGCTCGTGCTCGACCCGTTCCTCTTGATCGGGATTTGTTGGAGTCCACGCACGCCAACACCGGCTCGCTGGGAGAGGCCAGGAAGGTTTCCCATGCCATGCAGATACTACGCGATACCATCACGTACGTGGATCGCCGGTTACGGGCAGAACGGCCGGGGCAAAGAGCCAAAGAGTCGCTGGAGATCAACGACGAGATGGTTCGATCTGGGGGTGTAGCTGCAGGACTATGCCATCACGTGTAGCCACACCGACCTGGTCGACGCCAGCCGGGCTCACTTCAGGTCCATGCAAGACGAGCATGGCGTCGCGCCCGGACCGAGCAACTATCAACTATGCGTGCATGGTCGACCTCCTAGGCTGAGCGAGGAGGCTCGACGAGGCCATGGACCTGCTCAGCCCGAGTACGACGAGGCTAGAAGCCACGGTGTGGAAGCCGCTTCCCGCCGCGTGCTGGACGCACCGGAACCGGAGCTCATTGACCATGCTACCGAGATGGTGTGGAAGCTGGACAAGAAGGACGGTGTCCGGGCCGTACGTCATGCTGTCGAACCTCTATTCGCTTGCGAGGAGAAGCGGCTACTGCCATGCCGCCATCAAGATGATTGTGAGAGCGTATTTTAGGGAGATCATACTGAGGGACACCAAGTGCTTCAATCACATGAGTGATGGCACCTATTCGTGCGGCGACTACTGGTAGATTTCAGTGCAGCTGTGCAGGTACGTAACATTGTTTTTTTGGTGCAAAGAAATACTATTGCAAAGCAAGTTAGAAGGCATTTTCTTGGACACCTCCAAGTTGGTGATGAGAATAAAGCTTGCACATCAGTTTTATTATGTATTATTCTCTCCCTGAATGCAAGATCAGGAAAAGCAAGATGTGTACGAGATACATAAGCAATCAGAATACCACCGCAATTACAGAGTATCAGAGATAAGTCAGTGTTAATATTTAATAGCTGGGATCAGATTTTGAGGAATTCATAATACTCTCGGTTAGTTATCACCA